>JAEMWC010000012.1:1330000-1402500 GCA_016490735.1 Pachyseris speciosa | reverse complement strand
GGGGAGTTCTTTTGAGCGTATTGTTATACCACACGCATTAATAAGAAATAAGTAGTACTAATATGTAATCATATATATCAGCTTCGGAGATATCAACTCTAATAGCGCTACAAATCCAACTTTATCAGGAGAAAATCACATACTTTTCTTGTTTTATCAATTCCTTTTTCCGTATCTTTAATCATTTCTTTAATCTGAAACGATTATAAAGCACTAAAGCAGCTTACGGCTGATCCTATCACGAAATCTTCAGTTGTTGCGAGACGCAGTATCACAGAGAATGCAATAAGGTACATCGGTTCGGGTAGATCTTCACGAGTATTTCGACGAAACCCTAACATGTAGCCATTTAAATGTAATAAGAGTGGTAGAAAAATGTTATGCATTACATAGTCAGTTCAATCTTGTATATATCAGCAGCAGTTTTGCATAAAAAGGCGAAGTTAGACTACTTTTGCTGAGTTAATAGTCTCCAATCTTGATCTTGTCGTAAGCGGCAGTTTCGTTAAGAGCGCAAGATACATGGCTTAGTGAAAGGCGCACTTTCAAAGTTATATTGAAGAGTGCGGTGCCTGCCAACGAAATCCTAACGAATGGCCATTCAAACGAAAGTTGTTGAAAAATGCCTTATCGTCCTAGTCATGTTTCTCTATCCTTTGCATAAATGACGCTAAAGAGGGAGAGAGATTTACAAACGAAAGAATTTCGGCGATAGAAATTATAAGGAAAAATCGATAGTACATACCACCCATATCACGGACTCGGCAGTGAACAGCTACAGGCACGAAAAACGCCACCAGTATGAAGAAATCAAACGTGTTCATTGTTATTCCTGCGAAGTTTTCACTCGCTCTAACCTGAACTGCAACCAGTGGATTCTGAGGAAAGAAAGGCGATCCGATCAGTAATAGTCTTGTCACTCCAGATGATGTACGCCTAACTAATTAACGCTAAGGATTGTTGGCAATCTATCATTACTGCGGCATACTATTTGGAAAGCTGGTTATCTGATTGGCCACTCACAGCGAGATCTAATTTTCGATATACCTCCTTGACCCTGGAACGTGGGAGTGAAAATTCTCTCGAAAGGAAATAAATATAAGGTGTAAAAGCATCCCTCACGAGGGCGGGGACTAGACTTCTTATTTTTAATTAAATCGTGAACTTGTTGACACAAAAAGAAGTCGTTCACGAGGCAAAAAATATACCAAGGGTTTTGCTAATCTAACTGCTGCCTAGATGCTACGACTTGTGCGAGTCGAGAGTAGGTTTAATTTAGACAAAACAATTTGTTTGATAGTTTGCAATGTTTCAGTTTGATCATGACTTTCTGTATCGCGCACGGGAACAAGCCTTGGCTTGGAAATTGTGCACAAAATTCGGCACTGTAAGTAAATCTCGCGGGAAACAACAATATTCTGGGCAATGTAGAAGTGATGATTTTATAATTATCATAGTCTTGTCATCAGCTAATGCCCTGTACGCCAAAGTTGTAGCGTCTAATAGCTTTTAATTTTATTTTAGCAACGTAACAATCGAAGAACGACAGCTGAGGAGACCCTTTCTAGCCACTGGAGGATTGCTACACAACATAACGACGATGTGCACAAGCATCAAAGTTTGGACACTGCAAGGTAGTGCGCTATCTTCATATGTTCACTTGGCAAACTGTTCCAGGATTAAAATATTGTGCAAGTGAAATTGCATCCAATGACGTACATAACGCACACGTTAACTTGTTCTAGAACCTTTGCCAATTATCACCCATAATGACAAGGGACTCAAGAGAGTCGCTCGTCTTGGATTGCATTTGCAAATTTGCCCGTGGCGACAGCAAGCGATGACTAACGGTTACTGCAAGTATATTCTAGACTGTGAAGACACGTATGAGATTACAACATGCTTTAGCTGCAACATACACACACTCGTACTTCATGCGTGCTTTAAAACGTTTCTAGGAGAATCAATTCAATCAACCCACAGCGAAGTTGGAATCAGTTTTGAATGGCTCGCCACCCTTCAGCTGAACAAAAGAAAAAAAACAACAACAGAAACAATGGACCCTAGCCCTACAACAATATAATGAGAGGGGGGAGAGGGGGCGACACTATCCCCGCCAATGAAATTTCGAGCATATAGGAGCTGCGACACCACCCTCAGTTGTAGCAGAAGTTCACGTTTTCTTGATATCTTATCGTGGCTGGATAAACCTCCAGGGTTGGGAAAGCGTTCAAGAAAAAGTGCTTCCAAGGTGGTCGTTGGTATACTGATAAGTTTACGGTGGAACTAAAAACAACTTCTCTAGAATAAGTAATGGTAATAGGAGTGGAGTCCAATTCGGTCTGTAATCATACGAGTGATAACAAGCCCTGAGGATATCAAGTGATAACGAGGATGATTACAGACCGAATTGGACGACACGAAGTCTTATTACCAATTTATCATAAAAAAGTACAATTTCCGAGAAAAGAAGAAGAGCCAAGTTATAAAAGGGAGGTAAATTTTGCATTAAAAGACTGACAAAGCAAGCGTTAATTGTTTAATGTCGCTCCGAAATTGACTACAATCAAAATGAATGGTGATTGAAACCAAGGTTGTGATTGGTTGATTTAAACTACAACTTTGAATGTAATTTGGTTGATTTAAAATACTACTTTGAATGTGATTGTCTTATTGAACTGTCCGATAAAAAACTTTCCAATAACAAACTGTCCGATAACAACTTGGCACGTGAATTAGTGGAAAATAGGAGTTTTTTAAACCAGTCACAATCGAGGAAATTGTAATTTTTAGGATCAATATAGATATCCTTAGGGCATGAACACCGATTAATTAAAAACCGCTTTCCTCGCTCAATCAATTCCACAGCCTGAAATAATGCTTGGCATTAATGAATGGTATTATATTAATCCGTTTCAGGCCACATTCGTAGATAATTGAGGCCATATGATTTGTAATCTTGATTTGTATATTTTCGATCTTTGAACTTGTAATCAGAAGAGAGATCGTTCTTTTTTTGGAGACCGCATAGCAAGAGAGAAACGTAAGTGTGATTGGCCGGGGATGGCTATAAACAACTCTTAAAAATCGACCAAGATTCACTTTATTTACTGTTTAGGGACTACATTATTATGAAAGGCGTTAAAGTAACTGGAAAAAAGGAAAGAAAAATATACAGTCCTGCCCTCACGTTCTCGAGGAAAGCAAAACGTTAGTTACAGGCCGGTCTTGAGAAATCCTTCGCGAACAAATCATTTGTTACAAGGTTTCATCAATACCTTCTCAATAAATTTTCTTTTCTAGATTTTATGACTAAAAATGAACAATCTGAATGTAATCAAAACAACAGCAATTTATTTCCTCTAAACATATCTTGATTATTTCAAAAACGTAGTTGTATATTAAAGCATTTAGGGATACTTGAGTACAATTAAGGATACTTAAGAATCAGCAGAAACCCTCAAGGACTCCGTGCTGAGAAAAAGGCACTTCTCAACTCTTGTCAAATGAGAATAAAATTAAGGGGGGCCTGTTGGTGTGCACACGTGCTGCATGTCATGTCTGGCACAACTGCAATCGCGAGAAAATGTTTATCCTGTTAATCCTGTCTGAGACACATGTCTTATCAACTCTACGTGGGGTGGTATATCGCGTAGCAGCATTCACAAAACAGCTCGATCACTAAGAAAATAACTACATCTTTTTCAAATACCAAGTGACCTTACACCAAGTGAAACCACAAATTAAATAACTCGGAGAGGAAATCGGTATTGACACGCTTTCCGGATCGTCTACATGAACAGCCCCTGAAGATATTTGCAGGATTTCAGCACAGATCGAATATCAGATATTAAAGCTTTTCACTTTCCTTTCTCTTTCTTCTTTCCTATATTTATTTATTTATTTATTTTTTTTTTTTTCATTCAAATTTTTTCTGCTGGCATTTTTGGACCAGTCATTATGAGCTCGAAAACGTGACGAAAACGCTTCTTTCTTTGGAAACTTTCTATTTCTTAAATTTTGGCTAAAGAATTCATGCAAACATGCATGTCAGCTTTGGGAAGGTAACACAAATACATCTTTGAAAGGCTACAAATCGATCCGGGAACAACGGAAAAAAACATTTAAAGTGGTTTGGTTTAAAAATGCTCTTATAATGATTGCTTCACATCAAACGATTCTAACTGCTATCAAAATAAAAACGTTCTGATTTGGATAACATAATTATGTGAGCCATGGAAAAGAAATCGGGCTATTGATAGGCTTAGCATTCAACGTAACTATGCCGGGTCAGCTTTCGGATTGAAACCAGGCTGAAATGTGAAAACCGTGGGAAAACATCTCCAACGGTGAGAAGAACAGTACTTTTAATGACTTCATGGTTAGTTTCCCTTCTTTTGGTGTTGTCATTGCTAATACAAGCGGCTTGGCGCCTCGACAATCCACCCTTGATGTACTTGAGCGTTTTATTAATGGCGTAGATTATTATTATTATTTTGAAATACAGGCGAGTAAGAAAGGCTAGTCCTTTCATTTCACACTGTGAGTGGTGTGAAATGGCAGGGGCACCCAACGAGCCAAATCAACCAAAAGCTGTAGAAAGGCATTTTTAAGTGCCTTATGGTGTTTGAAGTCTGTTTAAAGCGATGTTTTCATAAGCTAGAAGAAGTTCATCTGTTCGAATTTCCTAGCTGAAATTTTAATTGCCCGAAAATGTTAGGGCACAAAATCTTCCTTTGAGAAAATGCAAGCCGAAATGAACTTTCCACGAACTTCCTAGAGAACTATTTTCTTTCCGAAAATGCTAGCTGACGTTTTTGACTGCCAAAAACAGCATTTACGACCTTTCCGAAAACTTCAGGGGTTAATATTTCCCAATTTCGAATCTTTTAGGCCACGTTTTAGTTACGAAAATCCGAGTGCACTCTTTAATCGACACCGAAAGCGCAAGGCGAACTACCCTCCACCGAACAGATATCTACCGAAACTTGTCGTAGGGTGCCCCTGAAATGGTGAGATGAAGCATGTCCACTTCATTATACTTGGAAGGATTCTTTTTGTCATGACTCAGGTGATGTCAGTGATATCAGGCACTTAGGCAAATGGATAAAGAACCGCGGCAAAATGTAATTTAGAACTTAAGTATGTAAGCTATTACCATTCAAAAGCCGAATAATATTGACTGCATACAGTAGAACGCAAGATGCCATAATTCAGTGGCGGTTACCACTGAATCCTGCTGCAGGAACCAAACATATTCTTTACTTCGACTGAGTATCTTTAAAAGTTGGATACATAAAAATGAAAAAAATGTGCCGTTTATTAACCAGAGTATTTACCTCAGCTTGTCGCCATGTAGAGTCGCGATTATCTCATCCATAATTCTACACTTATGACATGCGCCCTTTGTCGACTTTTAATTTGAGATTTTACCTGCCAATTGATTTATTTTCGAACGAATGTAAAACAAGACGGAGTAGTCTATAAGATTCCCTGCGAATGCGGTAAGGTTTATATTGGAGATAAGACATACGGCTTGCTCGAACCCAATCCTCTGTCGTTTCAGAACATAGCAACGCGACCGGACATTATCCGCTCTGGGATGAAGTTAAATTTATCGACCGAGACTCACATTGGTACACCCGTAGGGTTAAAGAGGCTATTCACGTAAGACTTCACCCTGACAACATCAACAGGGACAGTGGAACTGAAATTCCTGAAGCGTGGATGCCCACGATCAAACAACACAACAGCCGATCAGTACCAAAGCGGACCGCTGAGGGAACAATTTCTAATCTGGACGACAAGGATCGAAATCCTCCAATCAACAAAATCTAGGCAAGGATCGAAACGCACCAATCACCACCAGCCACGGTGCTTCTTATACTCACACGCAGCCAGTCGACACCACCGCCTGATGCAGACCAGCAGTAAAGCGGTCGAAACGACGCGATCCACATGTTTGCGACTCAATCGTGAGACAAAAGATTAACTCAGCTATCAATGTATTCTTAGATTGAAAACGTTTCTCTAGTCCTCTGTTATAAATATTAGCATACGGCTTAACCCTCGGAAATTTTACATCTTAGATTAACACATGTAAGCTACTAATGTATTTTCGCTCTCAATCTCATATCTATCAGAATATAACTGGAGAAGTTTTTACATATTTTGTGAAAAAGTAATTAACTGTCGTTTTGGATTCTATGTTGTTTTTTGAGTCAATTTGGTTACATTTTGTCATAGAACTGCATTTTATGGAAGTCTGAATATATCAAAAACCTAGAAGTTTTGTTTCTCGTCTCGTGATTGAAATATAGCAAAAAAGTAAAACTACATCTCTGTCCATTTAATCGGAGAAATGAGCGCGTCAAATTATCTTGAATTGGCAATTAAATCCTGTCAACGAACGGATTAACACAGCGGACTGTAACTGAGCCCTGTTCCCTGATTTGTCCTTTTTTTAACTATGAGAAAACCGGCCCTAAGAATACCTTTATTTCTTCGTAATCATAACGTAACACTGAAAGCGACTCTTTAATAATGAACCGTCCACAGCTCGGCAATCGTTCAGTGGAAGACGAAGTGGTTGCTAAACTTAAGCCTGCCGAGGCCTTTGAACAACCGCAGTTTAGATCGCGACCAGGTGATAGAGAAACAAATGAAATCAGCCAAAATCTTAATGTGTTTGTTGGTTTTGCTTAACGACAGCCGAGCTGCTCAGCAAAATTAACTCTCAGCGACAATAAATTTGTTCGTCATTTCCAGACTGAAATTGCCGATTTCTTACGTCTCAGTGTGCGCTCTTGTCTTATTCGAGAGGTACTTTCAAAACTTATAGCCAAAAATAAGGAAACGGAACCTAAAATAGCTTTTGAAATTATAAAATGTTATTGAGACCTCTCGATCACATAAAAAAGTGCTAAAGCCTTTTTCCATCATTCGATATTATAACGTAATTTTTTTCTTTTCAAACTCTGGGGTGAAATAAAGTGTTGTTGTTGATGTGTTGTGTTGTTGTCGTACTTTGCATGTGCTAGTCGAATTCTAGGCTATAACGCTAGACCCGATATTATGTACCGAAAATCAGAAAAATAACGAGTCAAGTAGATCTTATACGTTTACGTCGACTTTAACGTGGCTAGAGTATATGCCGATAAAGAAAAAAAAAATAAAAGCCACATCATCGTAAAATGAAGACCTCAACAGTTTTTTACACTCCAGATCAGCAAATGTCGTGCGGACCGATCGTCAAATAAATGTAACTTTCCCGGGTGAGAGCGAAATAACGAAGGCTTCAACTTGCTAGTAAATAACAAAACAAGGGTGATGTACATACCAGTGAATAGTCGAACTCCTGAAAATACAATTTGTTCTCTAAAACAAGTCGCTTGATCTGCGCTCTTGTTGAAGTTGAGACTTCGGGATAGCGCGGCCTTAAATAACCTGAGGCAGTAGTTTCACTGGCACACCCGTGCATATGCACCAGATGTTCATTAAATTAAGTAGAACTTACGAATGCTGTATTAAGATGGAGACGTAAATAATTCTTACCATTGTTAAGAGCGTGTTAAGTACTTTAACTTCATTAGTTCTTTTTGAATCCTCTTAACTCCTACAGTTTAAAGTTTTCAATAGACGGTCTCACGGGCGTGAACCGAATATTGTCGTTTGCCAGCAATTGGTCAAAACACGTCATGTGACGCAATATGCTAAAACAAAACCTGGGAAATATCACATGTTAGTATATAACACACAAGTGAATAGTGCTTTACGCGCGCTCTGATTAGTTAACTCGGAGTTGATTAGCAAGTACTATTCCCCTCCGAGCAGCCGGCGCGCGAGATTTTACAATTTCCGACCGATTGTCGGTATATTGTCACACACAAAGTATGTTTTGGTCCACTAATTATTCAGCTTGTGTGGTATATGCTAAAACAATTATATTCACCTCAGTGTCGGTGAAAGTGGTGGATATTTACCTCGCCACTTCGCGGCTCGGTAAATATCCACTACTATTCACCTCCACTTCGGTGAATAATTGTTAAATACTCCTCTAAGGTCACTCCCCAGTTTTAATTTTTTTTAGACTGGAGTTCCCTCAATGCTAAGAAAGAACATAAATGTTATCCACTAATATGAGAAATTATAATGTCAGCCCTTATGCACTAGCAAATCAATCAGTTATCTGCGACTCTTCTTTGCGGCGAAAATATGATGATTTTGTGAAATCGTATGACAGAAATCGATCAGATGGGAGCGCTATGCTTCATCGTGATGGCAAATGAATTCGAAGAGCAGCATGAAGTTAGACTTCAACAAGGTCGCGAATGAATATTTTTCTGAGGCCAACTGACGAATCTAAAATCGACTGGCTGTGGCGAATACCTTAGAAGATAGAGCGGAACCCAACAAGTTTTGGATATTTCGGGGAAATAAGTATTTTCTGTCTTTTTTCCAGTCCAAACCGAATGCTGAGGGTAGTTTATGACCGCCTGCGTTCCAGAAGCCTCAGCAAACTTCAACTTACACACCGAAAAACAAAAGACGAGTCGTTAGCCTGGTAGCAGTCATTTCGCAGAGCGACAAACCAAGCGGGAACAAGGGTGCTCACCTTTGCAAGTCCAAGGCAAAGAAAACGCTTTGTATAATGTACTATCACTAAATGTCCAAATATCAGACTAAAGAATGCCATAGACAGCTACGCAACGGAAGTTGTCATCTCAATCGATCTGCCAATAAAGTATTAATGAACTGACTGAATTCCATATTTCAATAATTGCAAATAAGACGGTAAAATAAACTCAGCGATCCTTGGCTTTCCAAAAACCAGTGAAGAATCTTTATCGACTTGTCTTGTAATGACGTATTTGCTTTGTCCGCTCTTGAAATGACTACCACCGTAGGCATGGGGGTGAAAATGTTTGCTTTATTTTTCAAATATCTTTTCTCAATGCGTTTGACAACGCTGTTACTTTGCGTAATAATTTTAGATACTTAAGACGAGAAATGCTGCAGTTTTCGTTTCTTCCAGTGTATATAATAGGTGTCTTCTCCCGAAATATCATCCAAGCCTTGACCTTGTTCCAAACCCTTGGTTCTTTGAAGCCATTAAGTGCTAATCGGAGATTAAAAGTTCCCCTGGGGCCGGTTGTTCGAAAGCCAATTAACCCAGGATTTAGAGTTAAGGGACGGACCATTAGAAATAACTGGAGGGGGGGGGGGGTGAAAAATTTGCGATGCAAGAATTTTTTTTTAAGCCCACTTGTCTGCAGGCACAAGCTTTGCACGAATTTTTTTTCCATCCCACATATTTCTTCCTTTGTAACTAATCTACGATTTACGTAAGATTTATAAGATTTGTAAGATTTACGTAAGATTTATAAGAGAATCACGTATCATATACGATATATGATTTTCATATATTCATATAACTTCAGAATCAGGTATTATAGTTTACCACTTAGTTCCCTTTTGTCGTGTGTCCGTTCAGTAATCAATCACAGAAGATGTTAATGTGTTTTGGCACATGAGCTGCAGACATTTCGACGTCTTCTGTGATCTATTACCGAAAGGACCTGCTCAAGGCACAAAGGAATCTTACTTATTTTTCTAATTCAATGAACCCAGTTTAGGCATTTTCCCAGTCACCAACGCCGCTCTTTTTTCCTTATTTTTCTTGATTCTTGTAAACAGTTTCTCCAAAACTTTTCTTTCGCCGTGTTCACTCGCGTCTCATAACATACTGTTATTTATTGGTGGAAATTTACATTTCGCAACTGAGCCAGAATATCAATAGTTCGTAATAAAAAGCTGTAGCAATTCAATTGATCCAGTATGTTTTGTTATTTTGACTACTGTTACCATTTCATATTAGAACCAAAATTACACTGTCAGTGATATATTCTTGGGAATTTTCATTACACAGTTGAGCAGGGACCGCGCAGTAAGTTTGCAAGTGGGGGATTCGCTCAGCGAATCCCCCACTTGCAAACTTCGAGTCGAACGCGTTAGCGTGAGTCAACTAGGGGATCGGGGGCATGCTCCCCCGGAAAATTTTTAAATTAAAGTCCTCTGAAATGGCTGGAAATGCATTTAAAATTAACATGGTATGACGAAACTTATACATTTTAAAACATGAATAACCATTTCTTATATTACTTAATGTTCTATCAAAAATATTTTGAGAGTATAATTATTTGTGATAGCAATATTTAACAATTATAGGCGAATAGTGTTGGATATTTACCGAGCTTCGAAGCGCCGAGGTAAATATCCACCGCTTTCACCGACACAGAGGTGAATTTGTTTTAGTATATACCACACAAGCTGAATAATTAGCGGACCAAAACATTACTTTATGTGTGACATTATACCGACAAGCGGTCGGAAATTTTAAAATCTCGTGCTCTTGCTGCTCGGAGGTGAATAGTACTTGCCAATCACCTCCGAGTTAACAAATCAGAGCACGCGAAAAGCACTATTCACTTGTGTGGTATATACTAACAGTGGTAATGATGACTGTGTAAAAAGCAAGCCATTTATACTATTTATGTTTTGTTGTATGAAGAAATATCAAACAATTGTTTTCAAATAAAAGTACTGAAGGACAAATTAAGAATTTCAATTCTCTTTAGGCATTGTTTTATGTCACCTTTTTCTCCTTATCCCATACTTTTAATAACCGTAAGTGCTATACATCTCGCTTCCTGTGCAAGAATTTTTTTTACGTATCACCACTCGCAGGATTTTATTTTTTGACAAGTTTCCCTTGCAGGAATTTTTTTTGGGAAATGTCACCCCCCCCGCCCCCGGTTATTTCTAATGTCCGTCCCTAACCGAAGTTTTCATCCCGCTCGCCGAGCAAGAAAAATTTGATTTACAAAACCTTCAAATTTTACGCTTAAAGTGAAGTTAAATTTCAGTAATAACAGAAACTAAAATTCAAAGTTCACTCTAATCCCAGTTTAGCTTAGGCCCGTTTCAAACGTCGAACTTCTCATGTACCGAATCTAATGCAAATGAGAAAAATCTATTGTTTTCGCTCATTTGCATTAGATTCGGCACATGAGAAGTTCGACGTTTGAACCGGGCCTTAATCGTGCTTTGAACAACTGGGTCCAGAATGTTTGTTTTGCGCCTTGAAAAGTACCATAGCTGATGAATTGTAAATTGGAAGTAAATATGAAGGGCGAAAGGGTGATTCCGATAAGTTGTGTAGAACCCCTAACTGATATTTATTCTGGGGTAACGTTTGATAAAGTTTTGAATTATGATTATTTTTTAGTTTTATTTTTTTTATTTTATTGTATGTTTATTTAAAATTTAGGATTAGATTTATTCTAGTATATAGAGGTTTAATGTGGATTCCCGCAACCATATTCTGCCCTTCATGTTTTGCTTTTAGTAATTCAGTTCAATCCTCGTGCTTCAGTTTAATTTTACGATTAAATTGCAGAGTGACTAGAAAAGTCTTGCGGTAACTTTAAATCCCCAATAAAATTTATACTTGTTCAAAAATCTTTCCCGCTTGATGAGCACTTTGCATGGCCCCCAAAATGCCTTATTTCAGAATATAAGATGTTGGTTCTTGGAAAATGAACTGAAGACGTGAAGCTAACGGATGATGTGCACTCAGATAATTCATCTGAAAACCCAGTTCCTATGAAGCTTATAACCAAAGTAAACGCCATCTGAAAGAAAGGAAAAGGAACGGAAAATTATATTAGTAATCGATCATGGAAAGGAAATAAAAAACAACGGATTGAAAGTCTGCAAACGAACTCGTGTTTCATGTTCGCCGGCGTGAATCCTAGCTTATTTAATTTAGGTTAAACGCATAAAATTAAAGGAATGTTGCTATATCGACCAGGCCCACTTTCCTGGAAAGCCGATTAAACTATCTCCCGATTAAGGGTTAATTCAAGATTAAATTTCTTTATCTCTGGACAACTAGTAGGGAATAAAAAGGCGTTCCTCAAAACAGATTTATCCTTCGATCAACTATCCCTTGATTAAACTTGGAATAAACCAGTCAGACCGGTTATCCATAACCAAACGCGCGCGAAAATGACGATGCGCGGGGAAATGCGAAGCGAAGATGTGCACAACCTCGAAGCGTTTAGTTGTTTTCTGATTCACGGAAAGAACGGCGTCATAAATTGTATTAATCAAACCTTCTTATTTTGTCATAGTTTAAGAAAAAAGGTACATTTTTCAAACAAAAACAAAAAAAACACTTACGATATTGTTAAAAGGAAACGGAATGGAAATAATTATTCAGTGCAAGGCAGCGTTGGTAGTCAAGGAAAATAACCTCTGTATAAAGCGAGAAATTAACTTGTAAGCCGAATTGGCTGGAATGGGTGAGTTAAGATCTTCATGATTCTTTCAGTGTCGAATTCTAGCTACAAAAGCATTGGTTGAATCTGTATATTAAAGCTGTAAATTTTGAAACAGCGTTGTTAATATAAATCGGTTGAATACGTACAGAGATAAAATAAAATTCTCTTTTTAAAAACAGTAAGGTGATGTTATGTTTTAATAGTGTAGAAAAATGCCTTTTTATTTCCTTTTAACTGCTTTCTAATGCAGTTTGTTTATTTGATTAAAAATTTGTATTCCTCAAACAAGCGAAACGTTATGTCGAAGGGTAAAGGAAAACATATACACAAATGCGAGTGATAAAAATATTTTAGTCGTTGCGTGTTGTTTTTCTCTCGCGTTCAGCATAACTAAAATTAAAGCTTTAATTTGCTGAAGAAGCCTCTGCTAGAATAGAATAGCTATTTATTTTTAAGACCACACCGTTTAAAAGAGTTAGTTGACGATGTTGTTGCGAATGTTTAAGCTTACGAATAACTTATCAATTTTGAGAAAGAAAGATTTGCATGTTTTGGCCGCCTTGGTTCGCCATCGTTCACTTTAATGACTGTTTTCTACCAAAAATTCGATTTATACTCTCCTGAATTTGAATGGACTGAAAGTTCTCGGTCGTTAAAGTCTCCAAGACTGTTTTGTGGTATACGTTGTTTTCCCTTATCTCCTGCACTAAATTCACGAACTTTTTATTCCGCCATTTAGTTTGTTTTGAAAAATTTTATTCCGCGGTTAGTGAGTTAATCCACCTCGCTAGGTGTGTTAAATTTAACCGTTGGTTTATCCTTAGGATAGTGCTAATCGTGCTTTGTGGAAAAGAATCTAACCGAAGGATAAATTTTATTCCTCGATTAGCGGGATTTATCCGTCGATTAGCGCTAATCGGCTCTTCAGGAACCGGGGCCAGAGCTGTAGCATGTCCTTTTCTGTTATACAACTTTGTACAACTTTGTTAGTTCCTGTAATTTTTTCTATAATTTTTTTCAGGCTTCTTTTCCCAATTGCATAAATTGTGTTCACAACTGCGAGGATCATTCTTCATTTGATATAAATTCTTTGTTTGCAGCACAAGTTGGATAAAAAATCGCTTATTAGATGTTTTGGCGTGTAGTATCGCGGAGCATTTTTACTTGTTGCACAACTCGTAATAAAAACTCCACGATACACGCCAAAACATCTAATGAGATATATCTCCTTCTTTTTTATCAAAGCAAAAGTTGTCCACGAAGAAACATCAAGATCAGATAAAAGTAGTAATCGACATTTTGTCTAAAGGGCGTTCGTTCAGTTCACAAAAAGAAAAACCTGTTTATTGAGTAGACACAACTACGGTCGAACGTCATTGTATCCCGGGACTTGCCGTGACTGGAGTATAAATAGTCCAGATAATGGAGAGTCCGGTTAATCAAAAATATTAATATCAATAGACCCTGTGCAAAAATGGCTGCCTTTAGATTATTCTTTTGTTCGTATTCAAATAGCCTTACTAACCTCGTTCGGGATAACAAATTCTTTAGAATTTTAATCTCAAAAGCGAGGTCGATGGGCTATTTTTAGTGAGAACAAAAGAATAATTGCGTTCGACGAAGCGGAGAGAGAGAGAGTTGCGACAAGAACAAAAGTCTTCCGTGAAACAGCTCTTAACCAGAGGAGATCAACTCGCTGTCTTCCCCACAGGATTTGGGAAATGTTTTAGCGCTTGCGAAAGAAGAAAGTGTTGTCCTTGTAATTTGTCTACTGAAACTGAGTATTGTGAACGATCGAATCAAGGAGGATTTCGGCTGGCTAGTTGTCTGCCTGCCTCCGACGAGACATCGAGAATGGAAAATACCGTCTGTTTTTTTTTTTCTTCTGCTGAAGAAGTACTCGCCAAGCTTCCTCTATTCCTTCAAAAACGAAGGCAACAAGCTTCATGGCAATGTCGTCACGGGGAACTCTTTCGAGAACTTTCACTTGGAGGCGCCTTCGGGAATTATCTATATCCAGAAACTGGTCAAGATTACCGTTATTTTCATTCTCAGATTTTTGAAGCCTCTCCTACTCAGATTGTAAAGTTTTCCTGAAGACTTTCCGTCGTTTGTTTTCTAGTCTTTCGAGCACAAGGATTACAAACGCGACTTGGATACCGTTCGCATTTTATCAGCTCGAGTCCAAATTTCTGGCTGATTTGTGCTAAAACGTCTCCCTTGTAGTCCTTCCTTCTCGATGGATTGAAAAAAAATTCTGTAGAAATATAGCTTGTTTGCCTTAAATTGTACCAACTTTAACTGCCTGCATTGGTCGCTCGGATTCATTTGAGATTTCTCCATTCCACCGTACGCCCATTTATTTGTTACCGAAATATTTTGTCAAGTCAAAGTTAACTTCAGTTACGGAAGGCGAAAACATTTTGTTCGTCAATTTATGAAAGCCGATGACAGGATGAAATCTCGCCGAGTGCACTCAGGCATGACAGGCCAAATGGGCGGTTATCCAGGGGTTTGTCTGCAAGCGCTTCCTTCCCTCCGCTCCCCGCCCCCACCCCTTTCATTTATTTTGCTCTCGCCCCACTTTTCGCGCGGCCAAGGCATCGAAAATCTCGTTGCTCCGTCTTTCTTTGCTCGGAAACCCCACGGAAATGCTTGCTACGCAGGCTAGTTTCTAGGGATCTCCATCATGCCTTGTTAATATTCATGAAAAAATCTTGGACCAGAGGAAATAGTCCGGATAATCAAGAAGTCCGGATAATTGAGGTTCGACTGTACTGCCAACACACGTGTTTTCATTATGACCCAAAGATGGCAATTATAGCAGGTAAAGAATACCAATCGTCAGGGGATGGAGACTGAATGCCACAGCTGTTCAGGTTTCTTACAACCTGCAGGCTATGCAACCTCCTCCTTGCAGTACTTTGCCTTGTAGTTCGTAAAAAGGAATTCCAGCACTGAGTTGAGGGAGTGACGTTTCCCCTGCCATTCAAGATATACATATGTTAAATAACAGTGTGTAGTTACTCAAAAGTGCGCGTTTAGCGAAAGGAGTACATATGCATTATCACAATTGAATCACATTGGTCATATTCAGTCAAAGATCAAACTATTAACTTATCGGGTAGATACGGCTGATTCTCAAAGTGAACTAAAAGACCCCTAAGGAGCATTATGTTCTATTTACATTTACTTCTCGTGACTGAAAGTTGGTTACTTAAGGTTGGTATTCACGACCCGTGACTATAAGGCTCGATAGAAAAGTATTAATTTTTGAAAGAGAAAATAATAATAATAATAATAATAATAACAATAATAATAATAATAATAATAATAATAACAACAATAAACACTTGATATCAAAGCCGTCGCTCACTTGACAAGTTGTAATTGTTTGTTCATCATCTTGTTTGTATGTGCCATTCTATTCAAACTTCCAGTCCAGCCACAAAACATATTAGCTGTACAAAAGAAGCAACAGCCTTCTAGTAAAACGTCATTACAAACTAAGGAGAATGAAAGAATGAATTCTGCTACCACGGGGCATCGTACATATGTTAAAGACGTTAAAGTACCCTGATTGCCGACAAAATAATGCAGCATAAGAGGCCATTTTCAATTGTTGATCCTTAACTTCGCTAAGGTATATAGTGCTCACCATGTGTTTTCCTTATTTATTTATTTTTAATATTGATTTCTTGAATATGAATGATGAGGATTGGCTGTGTTGCAAGAATAAAAGCTTTTCAGATTTCGTTTTCTTTCTAAGAGATTTTCCCACAACATCCTTTCATTTTCCTTCAATCGAAGTGTTTTAATATTAGGTAACTTCCAAACCCAGCAACGAGAATAGGAATTTCTCAAACGTCTTCTTCAAATTCGTCAACACTCCTGAGTCTATGGACCCAATAAAACTCTGCAGACTAAAGAAAGTTAGTCAGTGAAAGTCTATTATCAAAGCAAAGTATTTTTTCTAGACTGGCTTCCAGTCGTTCACCACATAAGAAGGAAACATATCTTTGGGTGAAAACAGCTCCGCGTTTGATCCACGTCAAGGGCTTTAACCCTCGGCCGTACAAGCAAACTCATACCCCCACCGTGGTACAAGGAGGGGGGGGGGTGGGAGGACCCCCCCCGGGTTTTCGTTGGGTTAAGATACTTTGAAAAGGTTATGGGTTACATGTACAAATTGCGCCGCTGGGGCCTATGACGTCATCCAATATGGCAGATTTTTTGTGATTTTTCACTTGTTTTTCAATCTAACGTTGGTTTTTCTTGACAAAATTAAAAATTTTACTCAAGAAAAAAGCCAGTTAGTAACAGTGTATACGAGTCTTTTTGTTATACTATTTATCAATTAATCATCGCAAGGAAACAGGTCCGATCTCTTATTCATCAATATTTGCTTAACTAATAAAGATACTTGTACCGGCAATGGCACAAAGTTTTCGGGTTTGAATCCCGCTAAAGTTGGTGTACCTGCAGGCTTTGGCACAATTACTCTCGTTCAATTGAAGTCAGTGTACGTCGGAAAGGTTCCTTTCGTATCATCTCACCATTTACAAGAGATTTTTCACCACATCAACAAGCTTCTTGTCCTGAGAATTTCCTAGGTGTATAGAATATCGGCATTATAGAGCGACATCTCTTTGTCAAAAGCAACAAGCCTGTTGTTCTGATTGCTTTTCTCACTTTCGTGTCCAGAAAATAAAGAAAGAAAGAAAAAAAAAAAACGTGTGACCCCCGCTTGAATACAGACCGTCCTCCGGCACCAGCCCAGAGAACCTGCCGTGCAACGACCCGGTGAAACGCTCACACCATCCTAACGGTCACGGCACAGCTGTCTCGGATTATGCATCCCGGCCCAACTCTCCACAATGGGAAGAATGGAAAATGATGCAACCCCAGTTTGTTGTCAACTGATTATGAGTTGATGACGACTGTACCTGTGTGCAATGCCCACTAGAATGAGGTCCCACCTGGGATTGGCCGGCAGCCCAGCTATGTGGGCCTCGGGAAGCGCGAAGTACCAAGTGGAACGCACGAAACCCTCCACCCAGCTTGGGGTCACGTGATCGGCACTACTAATAGGCGCCACTTGTGTATTCTACTACATTTTGGAATTTGCTTTCATAAAAAGAGATGTCGCTGTCATGTAACTGAAGATTTAGGTGCAATGACTATCCTTGAATTTGTTCTATTAATATGTTCACGGTGTAATGAGATTACGTAAACTTGCCTCAAAAAAAACGTTGTTGTATGAAGAATGTGATATCCACGATTTCTATCTTGTTTCCCTACATATGAAGGATAAATGCCATCTTGTAAATTGTTTAGCAAATATTGGCCACAATTCTGTTTCGTCTATGACCCTAACTGAATACGGTACGATGCTCGTATGGAACAAATGTTATCTTTCGTTTTAAGGGAAGCCCTCTTCATAAATTTCGTGATCGGATACTGTCGATTTTAGCTGGCTCTATTCACCATTAATAAGCGCCCCCTTGCCGTATCCGTTCCCTCACCAAGGATTTTTTAACAAAAGAAAACCTTTTATGTAATAAACTGATCTCCTTTAAAGTTTCTCTAAGGCATCCACGTATCTTGTTGTTGTTGTTGTTGTTTTTGTTTTCGGTTTTAATTTCTATAATTAGGTTAGAAAAGAAATTACAACAACAACAACAACAACTTTACAACAACTTTATTGACCCTTATACTTGAAAACAATTAAGTTTACATGAAATAAAAATTAAAACTGAAAGGGTGTTCGCTTCCTAAAATAACTAGAAAGTTAACAAGGCTAGGAAGCCAAATTACATAGAATAAATTACAATTACAAATTAACGAATGACTTGCCTAAGACCTAAGATAGTCTATTACCACTGAGATTTGGGGGCGGGGGGAGGGGGGGGGGGGGGGTTAGTTCAGATTTTGCAGTTCACCATAAACGTAAGAAAGAGACAAATGCAAAGATGAAGCCGATCAAGGTTTGAGCAGGAGTTGTCACATTTGGTTTGGACTTAAATGTTATGAAAACGATAAGTATTTTTGAACTCGTATTAAATGTTTTTATCTGCTGAGAGGCTAGACAAATGTCTAGTGCTCTGTAATGCTTAAAATACTGCTTTTTTTTTTCGTTCGCTATGACGTTGAGACGTTTAGTGGCTCATCGCCATTACTAATTCCTGCAGTGCTACCATGGGTTTACACCTGAAGGAGAACAACCAGCTTATATTGAACTCGACGATTGATTTCAATTTGTTATTTAGAAACGGATCAGTTTTCTTTCCACACGATTTCTTAGCAGTAATTCGTATTCCTATTCAGTAATTCGAGCGAGCTCTGTATGATCAATGGTCTGAATTATTCAGGAGAGAATTTAAAGGTTTCGTCATGTTTCACGGAGGGATGGTGCCCCGGCTAACCGAGCTACTCTCGGAGGGCTAACAAATGCATTGAAGCGTTTACATGCTAGACAGGGTAGCCCGCCTTCCCGGGGCACTCTATCTACTTGCTCGGGGAACCCTTCTAGCAGGGCTAGCTTTTTGCCATGTAAACGGTTCGTGCCGGGTTATCCCAGCTAGCCGAAGTGAGAAGACCGTGAAAGCAGCGATATATTCCAGGTCCCGATTCCTGGAAAGCCGATTAAACTATCCCCCGATTAAGGGTTAATTCAAGATTAAATTTCTTAATCTCTGGATAACTAATCAGGGAATAAAAAGGCGTTCCTCAAAATAGATTTATCCTTCGATTAACTATCCCTCGATTAAACTCGGAATAAACCAGTCAGACCGGTTATCCACAAGCAAACGCGCGCGAAAATGACGACGCGCGGGAAAATGCGAAGCGAAGATGTGCACGAACTCGAAGCGTTTAGTTGTTTTCTGATTCACGGAAAGAACGGCGTCATAAATTGTATTAATCAAACCTTCTTATTTTGTCATAGTTTAAGATAAAGGTATAGTTGTGAACAAAAACAACCTCTTACGATATTGTTAAAAGAAAATGGAATGGAAAATTATTCAGTGCAAGGCGGCGTTGGCAGTCAAGGAAATAACCTTTGTATAAAGGTAGAAAATATTAAACTTGTAAGCCGAATTGGCTGGAATGGGTGAGTTAAGATCTTCTTGATTCTTTCAGTGTCGAATTCTAGGTACAAAAGCATTGGTTGAATCTGTATATTAAAGATGTAGAGTTTGAAGCAGCGTTGTTCATATAAATCGGTTGAATACGTACAGAGATAAAATAAAATTCTCTTTTTGTAAACAATAAGGTGATGTTAAGTTTAGTTTAGAAGCAATGCCTTTTTCTTTTCTTTTAAATTCTTTCTAATGCAGTTTGTTCTAAGAATTTTATTTGATCAAAAATTTGTATTCCTCAAACAGGCGAAACGTTATGTCGAAGAGTAAAGGAAAACATATACAGAAATGCAAGTGATAAAAAATATTTTAGTCGTTGCGTGTTGTTTTTCTCTCGCGTTCAGCATAACTAAAATCAAAGCTTAGCTGCTAATTTTCTGCTTCGTGAAGCCTCTGCTAGAATAGAATAGCTATATATTTTTAAGATCTTACCGTTTAAAAGAGTTAGTTGACGATGTTGTTGCGAATGTTTAAGCTAACGAATAACTTATCAATTTTGAGTAAGGAAAAATATTAAGATTTGCATGTTTTGCCCGCCTTGGTTCGCCATCGCTCACTTAAGATGACTGTTTTCTACCGAAAATTCGTTTTACACTTTCCTGAATTTGAATAGACTGAAAGTTCTCGGTCGTTCAAGTCTCCAAGACGTATTATTTGTGTTTAAGTTGTTTTCCCTTATTTCCTCCACCAAATTCACGAACGGTTTATTCCTCCATTTTGTTTGTTTTGAAAATTTTATTCCGTGGTTAACGAGTTAATCCACCTCGCTAGGTGTGTTAAATTTAACCGTTGGTTTATCCTTAGGATAGTGCTAATCGTGCTTTGTGGAACAGAATCTAACCGAAGGATAAATTTTATTCCTCGATTAGCGGGATTTATCCGTCGATTAACGCTAATCGGCTTTCCAGGAACTGGGGCCAGGTCAGCTTTTAAAGTTAACTGCCCCTGGTGACAACGATCAACTACCAGAGTGCAAAATAACGACCTTACACACTAAAAAGCGGCCGCTAACGGAAGGACCGATCAAAAAATTGAACTTACCGAAAAAAGTTTCTTTTGTCCGCCATCTTGTTGTTGTGCTTAGCGACCGCTCAAAAGATAGCCCACTGACTATTCCGCTTAGGTGAGTTGCATGTAAAGGCGGGCAATGTTCTAACCCTCCTAGCCGGGTAACTTCGGTTAGCCGGGGCACCATCCCTCCATGTAAACAGGCCCTAAGAAGATGCAGGATATGCAACTTTTATTACAAACAAAAGAAAAGAATTGTTTTGAATTTTCCACCATGAAGGCCAAAAATACCGTTCAAAGTACCGTAACGTTCCTAAATAAATCGAATTTACAATTCAGTGCGATGCGAAAATAAAATATGGCTATCTAAACTACTTACATTTGGTAATCCCTCGGCTGCTCCCTCATAGCCATTTCCTCTTTTTTCTTCTTGATTATATTCTCAGTAGCTTGTAAACTAGAAAGTGAAAAAAAGAGGAAATTGTAAATAATACCTCGAATGTTCATATTAAATAAGAGTTATTCTTTCTTGCAACTCTAATTGCCGTTTATTTTAGCTCTTAAAATTGCCAATTTAATTTCAACAAAGTTCAATTATTAGTACTTCCTTATAGCTTCTTTAAAGTTTGAAGCGAGTATCACAAATGAAATGAAACCACATTTTACTGTATTTTGATGTAATTTATTTTTAAGTTAGTTTTTGAGCCTTCATTGATCACAGTTATTTCATTAGATTGCTGATGGAGCTACCCTTGTAAAATAGAGATTATCTTGTCTTAATTGTCTTGTCTATGCTAGTCTTTCGGAAATTACGCGGGCAGTAACTTGGAGTAACTTGGTAAGGAGTTCCAACACCCGACAGATAGCCTGACTTCTGGCTGTATATTTATTGCCCTTTTTAAGCCCTTCAAGCTAATTATCCAGCCAGGCCAACCACATGCTGGCAGAGATAGACCACCACACCGTGAACTACATCCCCTACTCTTTCCGAACAGTGTGTGTTTTGTTTAACGTCTGTTCGAAAAGAGTAGAGGACGTCGTGTTGGACGAGTATGTTTGACCGTTTAGCCGCCTCTCTCAACATTGCATTGAAATGGTTTTCCATGTCTGATCTTCATCAAACATTTTCATCCAACCTTTTCCCTGCTAGGAGAGGCCTCTTTTCCTTGTATTCAGTGTGCGGGAGAAAGCCACCCCAAGAAACAAAGCGTTTACAGCCGGTAAAACTAGCAACCAAATAAACCACATAGCGTCGGAATTTCAGCAATGATACACAAAAATCGTTCTGTGAACTCGCTTTGTTCCTTTGTCTTGTGTTTGGTCAAACATTGTTTGTCCGGTTTAGCCAGCCAACGTTATGTTTAGCAAACGCGATGTTGGATAAAAATGTTTGATCGTTTAGGCTGGGCTTTAGGCCAACTCGGAACGTTCGAGAACCAATGTATGGAGATGTTTTTTTCTGCTTGAAACAGTAGCTATCAACATGTACAAATCTGTTCTTGAACTTGAAAACAACACTCAAGATATGCCAAAGTAAGCGCAGTACTCGAACTCTGACTCCGATCCGATATATACGTGAAGAGGTTGCGTCTTAAGATTTAAGTATTATTCCAGAACAACTCCCCATTTGGAATTCTTGACATTTCATTCTACCCCGAATACTAATTGAATATCACTCACCGCGTTGCCAGCTGTTGAAGAAACAAAACTTAGAGACTTGGACTCGACTGACATCTGATCATGAGGAATACGAATCGGGCAGGTGGATCCTTTGTTTAAAGTACGTTCAGCGCCTCTCTGTAAAGCACCAGGTATGAAGACTTCCATGTTTGGTCATTTGTACAAATCTTGAACTTAGAATTCTTGAACATGTTCTGTTTACTAGATCGGCGATATGTCCGGCCCCACACACGGAGCTTAATGGTTTCCGATTGGTGGAAAAATTCATCGGATTGAATGAAGTAAATTTCAGAGATCAAGGCCATTAAAGTAAAAAAACCGAGGAGTCCGTTCAAGAAGTTCAAGAAGGACAGGTGTTTAGGTTAAAATGCGCATGGCTGAATGAAGTAGGTTAATTATTTGGTGACTTCACGCCTGACGAAAATCATGGATAGCTATTGTGTTTGGAGCTTAGAATCTGCATGGGAACGTGTTTTTTAAAATTCTGTTTAGCATGATAAATGCTTATCTATTGTTTTGAGCTAAGATTGTAGCAGAAATACGGCTGCTGATCATTTTATGATTCTCGCATTACACAAAAAGCAAAGTGCATACATGCTAAGTAAACTTGTCTTTCAAAATCGTAATATTTCGGTATAAAGTTCTGATTCTACGTTTTTGGCCGGGATGTTCCATTATTTTAGCCACTGAATTTATTTTGAAAGAGAATGCCCTCGATCAGAAACCTCGCCATGTGCTTTTTGCTTCAATATAAAACAGAGTTAACAGGGGCGTAGCTAACCATTTTTGGTTTGTAAGCCTGTTCCAAACTTTGCGATTTCGTGGAACTCAGAGGAGTAAACAAATAGACTTAAGCCCTGGCCAAACTATCGAACAAAGTTGGATCCAACATTCAACATTGTCGGATGTGAATGTTGAGATAGTGACAAATCACTATCCAACATTGCTAGACGAAACAAGCTCCCGTTACAAGCTGACGCAAAATTTCATTCAAAACATAGCATTAACACAGAAACGAAAAGCGAGGCTTCTATAGCGTTTGCGTTAATGTTTATGGTACCAGAGCTGTTCGAGGACGTTAAGTGACACGAAAAAACACGGAATGGTTAAGAGAACGAACAGATAAAAGGGTATATTCCATACCGTTGTACAGTCATCATTGCAAGATACACCCGCGTTTAAGGAGATGATGAGAATAAACCCGGATCAGTTCGCAGACATTTTAAACCGGCTATTGAACCGGACATCTGCAAAGACAGCACCAAAATAGCGATTATTGATTGGCTAGTAGGGCGAACGTGACTCGCTTCTGATTACAACTTTGTTGGAAGGGTGGCAAAACACTGCAACATTTTCCGTCGAGCAAAATTGTTTGGCGTAATGTTTGATCTAAAGAAAACTCTATCCAACACCTGATCGAACAAAAATTGTTGGACGAACGTCCTCCAACATGGGCGGCCAAACGATCGAACAATGTTGGATCGAGCAAAGTTGGCCAACCTTGTTTCATAATTTCGCCAGGGCTTTTATTAACAGATATCAAGTGATTTTTTCGTGAATTTTATTGCAACCTGAATGGCCTTACAAACAAGGAACCGTATTTTTAATGTCATTATGCCTCAGTGACTCTTTCTTCAATATCACCAACGCGATTTCATCACAAAAAGACGTTTTTCATGAATTGATTGCAACTCTGGATGTCCGGTATATTTTGAAAAACGTCAGCGTATCTTGACAATATTTCTTCGAGAAAAACTCGAGTTCTGTTGAGTTCTATGGATCCCTATGGAGTTCTATGGAAACCCAAAGTTAAGGAGCCTGTTCTTTCTGCCGCAAAAAACACGAGCGGGCCACAGCCTCCACCTCTATGGTCATTTCCCCGTACGCATGCATCAAAGCAAGGGAACCCATAGCCGTTCTGTTTTCATGGTGGCACGGAGGTAGGTTTTTACTGGGTTTTTACTCTGCGCATCGAACTGAACTGAAGCTAACTGAGGAGCGTTTCGGGGTGGCCGTTTAAACCGGCATTGCGATGAGAATGGTGATTACCGCAAATACTTTTGGGTGGAGGACTGTATTTGCAATCTCCGGGGTTTCTGCCAGGGTCGCTAGGCTCTCACCACGAGAATACTGCAACCTCGTTTTCAAGGATCTCATCCCAAACTTCTCGGGAAATTACCCTAAATAATTACCGCCGGTCAGATCGGATATTTCCTGTATTCTTTTCAACATTGGTTGTAGTCGCACTACAGTGATATCTCCGGTTCTACAAGACGCACAGAGACGAGTAAAACGGCAAAATACTCTGTCTTCAAGGCTGAAATAATTCAATATAAAACTGTTTATGATGTGAAGTCTAAAAAAGGAGTTCAATCTTTGCAAGCAAAATCATAATTGTGTTATTTTTAGCACGCAACAGAGAGTGAATTTTCGGCGTCATTTTCGGCAAACATAAAATAGAGAGCCCTTTGATTCACCTCAGAAGACCCCTGCCTAGCCTACGTGTAGTTGTACCACCCCCAAGGAAAAACGGGAGGGAACGTCTGCGAAAAGCTGGTACGAATCGTGTTATGTGACGTCACTCTTTTGCAGGAAAATATATAATGATTTCTCATAGCTTAATCACATTGATCAATACTTTCGAGAATACTGATTGGCCGAAACGGATCTCGTTCGTTCGTGAAGAAATGTGAAATATGGTGGACGGAGTGTCGGAGACTATACGAACTAATAACGCAGTTATCAATGGGGTTTGCTAGACTTTTGGGTTAGAGAAATTCCACGAAGAGCAAGAAAACGCCATAGCTTTTGGGAAGGCTGTCCGTGTTTCATTGCCAACTGGCTATGGAAAAGCCATTAAATTTCAGGCGATGCCGGTGATCGCATCGCTTCTTTAGAAGAAACCGTGTACTATTTTCATCGTGTCACCACTGACACTGGCGCTTATGGAAGATCAGGTCCAATATTTGAATGAGCTGGGATTGAAAGCGATTGCGCTAACCAAAGAGTCGGAAGATGATATCATCGAACGAGTCATGACTGGTGAATATTCGCACGAGAAGGAAACGGTAATTACGGGACGTGCAGACAGATTGTTCAAATTCACGCTTTCTGATAGCAGTTCCTTCGGCTGGAAAACAATGCCAACTTTCTCCAAACTTGCTACGTAGTTATTTCTAATAAACTTGTCTAATTCTTCAAGATTCTTCTTTAAATTCTGTCTCTTCTGGAGGAGATCTTGAAATTGCCAACAAATTTAAACTGATAGTATGAAGAATTTGCGAGCGTGATGTTTACATCAAAGATTGTCTTCTTGCTTTCGAAACAAACTCGCTCATAATTCTTTTCAATATCTTTTAAACACAGTATACATTTAATGACTAGCAAATGTGCTTGAAAGAATAGAAATTTATGCGGCCTTTGACCTTTGTTTGCACGAGTAAACATACGCACTTCCGCAGAAAATATAATTTATTTACCTAACTTGCATGAATTACTGTGACGTCACATAACACGATTCGTGCCAGCTTTTCGTAGACGTTCCCTCCCGTTTTTCCTCAGTGGGTGGGTACGGCTACACGTAGGCTACCCCCTGCTTGACACCATAAAGCTGGGTTGATGGGTAGAGGCAATCCTTTGAAAGAAAACAGAGGTGAGAAGCAATTTCACACGAAGTGGGCCGACGGAATTTTTCGATCGAGTTATGGCCATTCGCGAAGTGAAGTAGTTGTGTTCCTAGCCGTTCTGTGAGTGGATTCTGAGACTTTGGCGACTTTTGACTTGTAAATAATGCAATCGATGCAACATTTTGTCAGCAGGACCGTGTGGCTCGACACAGTTTTAAAAAATATCTGAAATGGAAATTGGCGGACTCCTACACGTCAGTTATCCAAGAACTTCCCAGAATTCCTTTGGGTCACAAAAGCGAAAATTACAGACCCGGCCAGTGAGTGCAAGTGAAATCAAAAGCGTTATCTGCGTCGCGGTAAACAAGTGAGCAGGTAAATGTGGAACAGATTTCAAGAAGTGGAGTCTAAGTCTACTGCCGACGTAGAATTTTAGCTTCAAAAGATATTTTTGTCCAAAAAAAAAAAAAATATTCAAGGCGAAGTTGCTTTGTTGTCAAAGGGCGTTCAAAGCCAACATTTTTGGTTTTGCAACAAAATAAACGGTCATATTGGATGAAAATTGGGAGTTTTGGTCAGTTTATGGAGTGATTAAGTCTACATAACTGAGCATTTGGCAATAAGAATCGTTCATTTTAACCATAACAAGGGATTTGGGAAAGTTGCAGGTTTTCAAAGCACTAACGGTGTTTGTGACGTACTGAGTACGTCAACAAGGCACTCAAGTAAGGGCTTGTTCGGTCAAGATGGCGGGATATTGGCCTCGTTCTTTATTGCATGTTTATGGACCTCGACATCGTCTCGGTCCATAAACACGCAAAAAAGAACTTGGCCAATATCCCGCCAACTTGACCTCACGCTTGGCCAATAACCAATATTTATCACTTCAAACACAGGCCGGGTCACTGTTCATTCAAAGGATCTCTCACTACAGATTCTTTTCGCTCCATAGCGGCGAGAGAAGAGAAGCCTCGGAAACGAAGTGTCTTACCAGCAACATATAAAGCTTCAAACATGAGCAGGTTTGAAAGATAGAAACAAAAATGTTTATTTACGGAATATAGTAAGAAATTAAACTTAAAACAACAGCATGTACGCGCTTTTCCACTAAATCCATTCCTTTATAAAAATCTATTAGCGCATACAGGAATATAACATCATTGAAATAAAACGGGTCCACGACTCAACAGAATCTGACAAATTCACTTAGATCTTGCTTCGCTCCCTTACTAATATATTAAGCAAAACAATAGACAATGTACAATGAACATGCAGGTCTTTCGGTCAGTGGGTACCAACTAATACACAAAGCACACTGGGCCTAGTTCAATAGCGAGTTGCGAGTCCACTTGACTTTGTGGTGCCCAGTCTACTATCGGCAGGCTGTTTTTCTGTTTAGTAGAGACTTCGATCGTCAATTTTTTATTTCCATCCTGTGTCGTCTACAAGCAAATAAAAATAAAAATAAAAATAAAAATAAAAGGATTAGGTAACTAACAGATCAACAAGAATGAACTCTAACCGTAATTTTAGACGAAAAATATCACGGAATTACGAGTTTTTGAGAACCTTACTCATGATACCATTAGGACGTTACGTTTATTTATTTATTTTTTGACCGAGACTCTCACTGGTACACCCGTAGCATCACGGTGGCGTTATGACAAGTTTTACAATAGCTGTCAAAATTCTGATTTTTTTTCTCGCGCCCTGATTGGCTCCTGGCTATTGTCTATAAGAGTGCAGACAAGAACAATGACGTCAATATGAAACGCAAGGGAAGGAAATCAATTTGTTACTGCACGAAGAACTTGTCTGAACCTCTACAGTGACTGAATAGCCCATTTTACAGTTGTGCGTTCAGTGACCTGGCCTTTGAGAGGAAGCGAGGCTGGAGGTGACCTTGTTTTGATACAAACCTCTCTCTCTTTCATATGCAAATGTGGACTAGTTAGCATAAGAAAAACATGAAGTCAGTGAGGTCTGCATCAAAACAAGGTCACCGCCAGCCTCCTTTCCATTCATAGGCCAGGTCACCAAACATGCAACTGTAAAATGGGCTATTATGGAGTCCAAAATTATTCCAAATTTCAGTTTGCACATTAGACAAGATATTCCTGACGGGAACTTATTTAAATGTCCATGAAATGGAATTTAAAAAAACGGAAAACAAGCCACGTCTGTTAAGTTTACAAGAGTTTGACCTTCAGGAAATCGAAGCCGGCCGGGTGACTGTCGCGAAGAGCATCAACTCCTTGCCTTGCCAAATTTAAGATCAAACAAACGACAGATATACCTGACTTGTTAACCTGACAGTTATCGTCCACGGATAAGTATCATACCTAGCCGCTGCGTTTACGTACCTCGGTGACATCAAGGTTGATCTTGTCAAGGTTGTTTACTACCAAATCGTTCTCTCCTTTAAGATCCACCATACACCCTTCCTGACCTTTGCTCGAATCCGTGCAGCTGTAGTTTAATTCTTGGAAAGCGCTCTTGCTCAGGAGTCGAAGGAATTTCATTTGCATAGAGTTCAGTTTGTATTCGATCTGAAAAACAGGCGTCAAGGTGAGTCGCACAGCATCTTTGGACACGCATTTTTTGTCTTTGCTGTGTGAAAGTTCCCTTAAGCCGCGGCTACACGAGCGATTTTTTGCTCGCGCCGGTGATGCGTTTTTTTTTAATTTTGTCGCGTCGCCAGCGCGCCCAGGGTGGCTACACGAGGGACAAATTGAAGAGCGCGAGCTACACGGCCAACAATTTGTGTGATTCTGTCGCGAAAGTTTCAACCCTGGCGACTTTTCTCTTGCAATTTTTTCAGCTGCGCTTCACCTGCGCGAGGGTGGCTACACTTGCGATTTTCATCGTGCGCTGGTGACGCGACAAAATTTGAAAAAATCGCATCACCGGCGCGAGCAAAAAATCGCTCGTGTAGCCGCGGCTTTAAAGCTCACAAAAAGGAGAAAGCGTCAACCCGCTACAAAGGGAGTCCGCTGAAAGTCCAGAAGCCTTCCTAGTGAGCTAACCGCGGTCAAACGAAAACGAAAGGCCTCGAAGAAGACACGTGGTTACTGGTAATGCAAACACACAAGGAGAGGGAAAAGAATGGGAAAAATGTGAATTGCAAAATTCTCCATCGAGCGATCGAGCGTACGTGAGCGAGCAGATGGGAAAGGCAGAGTCTGCAGTGTCAAACGTTTAATCTACGTTTGGCCGGGATTTTCTCCAAAGTAGTTTCGATGAATCTTCGTAGATGCTACATTTATCGTAAGAACGGGCTATTTTACTTGAAATTTCTTGCTCAAAAGAGATTCTAAAAACTATCGAATGTTAAAAATAGATATTTAGTTTACAACTCACATTTCAGTGGAGAAAATCGAATTAAAGAAGTCGGGTAAACGTCGAGACAATTCCGAATGTTTTCGCTCTTAATTCGGAAGATCCCTCCGAAAAGTTGCGGACTATCTAACGCAGACGATGGCACAGTGACCACAAAAATGGTCTGAGAAGTCCGTCAAAGAGAAGGTTTTCAATTTGAGAGCTGAAACATGATAACTTTTCCGCGAGTCTGTGAGTTTACTAAATCACTCAGTAACAAAGTTTATAGTCTTTTTAAAAGCAAAGTGTGTAGAAGCTGGTGGTCGTTGTGTCTTCGTTGTCTGTTTGAATGTGTGACTTTGGGAAAACCGATTCACCTAGTGTTCCAAAAACGTTTTTGACAAAATAATTTGGTAAACTCTCAGACTCGAAACAAACCTTTAACGGACTTTTCTTATTTTTCTGTGCTTGACCGCGGTTAACCAATAATAATAATAACAATAATAATAATAATAATAATAATAATAATAATAATAATAATAATAATAATAATAATAATAACTTTATTTACCCACGGGATCTTTATCACTAAAAAGTGGTCTTCTAAAGAGCCGTGCGCATTAAACCTAGTACTTAAAAGTGACCAAGTGAGCCGATAGATGATAATTGGAGTGTACGGTCTCATAGAATGGGTTTAGATTGGACAAGTGAACCCATAACAGCATAGCGGACTACAAAAGTTTTAACTTTTAAATAGTATTCGGCCGCATTACCGGTTCATCTTCGTTTGTCCATTTTCCAGGTCCAGTTTCATTGGCGCTGACAACAATCTGTGGAGTAAAAAGAAGCTTAATAGGTAGGCCCGTTAATTACCTGGTTTAACAGAACAAAACTATAATAAAACATAATAATAAAAAAAAAACATCTCAGAAAGCTGTTTGCTATACACTGGTCTTACCTGGGTCTTCTTGGGGTTGACACAGGTCGCTTGCTTCTCAAAATCACAATACACTTTAACAGCATCGCTGCTGCAGCCCTCATTCGGATCTATCATGTACTCACCTAAAGGAAACAGGAAATGGAGTGTTTAATCTGGGATCCTATAATCTGGGCTATAACTACTAGACTATACGAGCAGTCCCTCTTTCGCCGCTTAGTTCGTCGAGCGTGAGGCTATAAAAACAAACATTTTTCTCGCGCCGGTTTTGTTTTAGCCTCACGCTCGACGAACTAAGCGGTGAAAGAGGAACTGCTCGTAGCCAAGTAACCACTAACCCCTCTGACAAATAACAACCCTTCAGCCATATTTGATGATGTTTGAGTCCCTCTGTCCAAAGAAAATGAGTCTAAATGAATGAACGACAAGAACTAACCAACAAAACCGAACAAAATCTCACTGCCCTCCATTTGCATGAAGTTCACTGCCCGAAAAAAAAAAAAAAGGTTTACTGCCCTGACGTTTGTTGGTCTGAAGATTAAGGGACAGCATATTGCTGTGGCGTTCCATTCCCACTGTACTAAATAGAATATTTTCGCAAGTATTCGTCAACGTCTGAGCAATCTCCTGACTCCAGTATTCGCATCTCAATGCACATCCTTGCGCCTTATTGTATACAATGATACAAATGATCAGAAATAGAAGGGAATCCGACATGGCGGAAAGTGCGCTAAGAAGGCCCTGGCTAGGGGATAAATAGCCGACCTTTTGGGGTCACACAGTCCAGGTGCCCAGACCAAGAACTTCAGCACGCTCCTGACCAACCTCGACACCCCACAGTAACATCTTTCCTTTCTCTTTCTTTTGAAATTAGTTAACAAGTCATATCAACAAGAATTCAGTATAAAAGAAGATACAAACCGCTCGCGAAGTCGGGATGCTCTAGCTGAATATCTCTACAGGATCGGGCAGGATTCTCCACTGTACCATTCTGAGCTCGGTAATTAGTGATTTTGTTCTCCACAAGTCCAAATAGGTAGCTGACTTCTTGTTTCTGCATAAACAAGGGATACGCCACACTCACCACAAACGTCATCAGGGAATTATACGATTTATTGTTAATGTCTTCTTTCTTTTTGGTTTTGGAAATCAATACTTTCGGCTGCATTTGAGCTTAAGCAAAAAAGGAAGAACAGGTCGTCAAAATTTACAGTTCGCCGGATGCGCGTGATTCGAACTCTGGCATCAGCCCATGACAGCAACAAAAGTTCTTGCTTGGCCTTATTTCTTTTCAACCTCAGTGATGGGTTTCATATACCGTATTTCCTCGAATAATAGCCGTCCCTCGATTAATCGCCTCCCTCGAATAATCGCCCCCCCTTGACGGAAATATTTACAATAATCGCCTCCCTCAAATAATCGCCTTCCCCCCACCCCTCTCGCCATCTTCTCTTTTTTTATTCCCTCCCTGTCAAGTTAAAAATTGACACCTTGGGCAACAAACAAGCTTTCGTTGAAAATTGACATTGAAAATTAATCAAGGAAGCAAATTTGGAACACTTAAAAAGCCCGTGTTCAGTTATTTGATGTGATTAATTTTTGATTTAATGGGATAATAAAACAAAATATTTAGGGAATCACTTCAAGTGAGCAATATTTGAAATAATCGCCTCCCTCGAATAATCGCCCCTTTTGGTGCGAAAAAAACAATAATTGTCCCCGGCTATTATTCGAGGAAATACGGTATTTGATGTAAATGAATGTTTTAGGCTAAATTTAACCAGTTAACGGTCAGCTGCAATCTAACCATATGCTTGACAAGTTAGACAAAAAAAATTATATATAATATTCGGGCAAAATTCTGGACAATAGAGAGATTTGGAATCTCGCTTACAGCAAAAATAACTTGAAGGCTACCATTTTCTAACATTTGCAGTTCACTGTTCGCTTTTCCAATGTGTAGATGAACAGTTTCGCGTTCACCACGAACATAAGAAATAGCTTGAATGGTTTCCATATACTTATTAACTATCCCGTTTCCTTTCATCAATGCTGGATAACGTACAAAATGTACCAGCACCAGCTGAAAAGCCCCAAACTGAGTAGTAAAAGTGCACCACTTGAACCAGCACCAACTGAAATGTACCAGCACCAACTGAAAAGCCCCAAACTGAGTAGTAAAAGTGCACCACTTGAACCAGCCCCAACTGAAATGTACCAGCACCAACTGAAAAGCCCCAAACTGAGTAGTAAAAGTGCACCGCTTGAACCAGCCCCAACTGAAATGTACCAGCACCAACTGAAAAGCCCCAAACTGAGTAGTAAAAGTGCACCACTTGAACCAGCACCAACTGAAATGTACCAGCACCAGCTGAAAAGCCCCAAACTGAGTAGTAAAAGTGCACCGCTTGAACCTGTGGCCCATAATTTCTAAAACTAGAATGACGCGCACCATTCGATTTTCCAACCGGAATTTTAAGGTTTTTCTTGTCCAAATGGTAAGAACTCCCGGTTTTCTAAACACAGCTAAACGGCATAAAATGCAATGTGTTAAACAACAAACATAGAAAACATTACCGTAATAAAGTGGAATTCTACTTCGTTTTCCTGTGTCTGTCCAGAACGCTATAGGAATGACATCAAAAGTGACAAGAATATCATATAGAACAACGACAACAACAACAACAACAACAACAACAACAAAACAAGATAGAGCGATTTTCGTTCGACAACCAGATAAATCCGCACTTTTAAAAACAACAACAACAAACAACAACGACAAGCAAAAAAACAAACAAACGTTTACCTTGCTTGAGTACAACCGACGAGCCTCCTCAGGTAATGGTCCTTTGTCGGCAGATCCCAGGCCACTAACCTACAGAGAATACAACAATAACAAAAGTAAGAACATAAATGACATGAAAAAGTATATAATCCAGTATACTGGGATGAAGTACATAGAATGTTATGCCAGAAACGGGTTGTTGTTAACAAAACGACGATTTTGTTACGCGAGGATTGGCTTAAAAAACTATCTCCCTTAACCCTTCCCCACCTAAGAGTGACTTATAGATTTTACTCGTCAAAGGGACACCCATTAGGGGTTACAGAGTTAAAGTTAAGGAATGATTATTTGTTCACACGTCGTTACGACTCTGCTCCAGCACAGAATGTAGCTTGGGAACAGAAGCGCCGCAACAAGACTCGTAGTTGTTCACAAGAAAAGATTTCGCCCTGATCTGGTAACCCGACATACGCTTGCAATACTTATCCTTCCGACACCAAAGTAGTGTTTTATGTATACAATCATATTTATCCAATTTTCGTAGCAGTAAAATAGATATGAAACATTTAAAAAAGATGACACAACGTTTGAATCTACAAGAAGACATGTTTCAGATACTCAGTATCCATCTTCAGTTGAAGGATGTTTACAAGTGAGTGACTTATGTAAAGTGAATAACAAGTAGGTGTTGATTACAAATTGTAGAATAATAGTTACAAATCAGTGAAAAGGTTACATAATACTTAAGGGATACAAGAGGAGAATAAAAAGTGCGAGTACAAAACTATGAAAAATACTGAATACAAATAGTACTTAAAGCGTGTTAAATTAACATGTTTGAGTTGTTTATTCAATGCGGATTGTTCCCATTCAATTTGTAATCAACACCTACTTGTTATTCACTTTATATAAGTCACTCACTTGTAAACATCCTTCAACTGACGATGGATACTGAGTATCCGAAACATGTCTTCTTGTAGATTCAAACGTTGTGTCATCTTTTTTAAATGTTACAATCATATTTATTTATTGATCACTGACGGGACTTGTTAGCTAAGTTGGTGGATTACTAAACTGGCATCACAGAGGTCGTAAGCTCCACTCCCGTACAAGCCTGAATTCTTTTCAGGCTTTATTTTCACTGCTGCTTAAGTAGTGCTCATAATTAAATGCAATGATCACTCACATATTCAATCTTTAATCTGCTGTTCAAATACCGTATATGATTGTCATATCCTAGTCACTTATTCATCACTCGCGGGGATATTACGAACCAACAAAATGACCAGCTCCCAGTTAGCTCACTTCGTAAAGTACTACTCCGGTATCAGAGAGCCCAGGGCTCTTTTCACAACTGGTTACGCTGCCTTTGACTGCGATGACTCATTACACCGTTACAGTGTTCTACGTGTGAAATCCGAAAAAAAAATCCAAGCGAAACGGTAACTTACCGCTTCGAAGAGATTTCGTCCAGGTGGGCCCTAAAAGCCAAAATGAGTCGGTAAGAAAGCAAAGCTCTCAAAAATTATAAATACAAAAGGAGAGCGACTTGATGCATGTATGGATTGACCTGGTCACTATCACAGATTAACTATCGAATCTGTGGAAGAAATCGTCAGTTTCTTTGGCCATTCAAATGAGAGCTACTGAGCAGTACTTTCCTGTGGTGCTGTTTATTATTCTGTACAAGGTGGTTCCAACTTTAGAGTCTGCGGATGAAATCCTAAAGTGTGACCATTCAAATGAAAGCCACTGAGCAGCACTTTCCTGTGGTGCTGTTTATTATTCTTTATCAGATTGTTCTACGTTTTGAGTCTGTGGATGAAATCTAGAAGTGTGACCATTTCGATATAGGCTATTGAGCAATACTTTTCCTTAATGGTGTTTTTGATGGTGTATAATGTAGTCCTAACTTTTCGAGTCTGTGCGTGAAATCCTAAACTGTGACCATTCACATGAAAGCTTCTGAGCATCACTTTCTTGTGATGCTGGTGCTGATGCTGATTCTATGTGACTAAAAAGTGTGAAAAAAAAAAACCTAACTTGCGACCAATGAACTGACTGCTATTTAGACTGGAAAGGATAAGTCCATCAAGAAAGAACATAACTTTGATATAAGCTCTCATACCTGGGGTCCTTCAGGTCCAGGAGGGCCTGGGTCACCCTAGAATTAAAACGAAAAATCAACGATTAGCGTGCAGAATTATAATGGTTTGATGTATAGTGCTCGAAACGTAAAACGATTCTCAAAGGAATTTTATGTGCACTAAAGTAACGTATTGTGAGTCCATGATCTGGTGCTGGAGCTAGTGATTTGTTTGGAACTATGGGGGATATAGACTGTTATGTAATAACCAACACAATGCGCGCGCTCTGATTGGTCAATCAGCTGTGGTTTATTGTTCCAATAAACTCATGGAAATTTCGCGCGTCTTCTGGATTATTATATAAAAGCAATATGCCACAGGTTTCTCTGGTTTATAGGCATGATAAACCACTTGGGATGTTGGAAGAACACTCGAAGAATTCGTAAATCACGAGCCGCAACATCCCGCGTGGTTTATCAACTTATAAACCATAGAAACTTGTGGTATATTGCTTAATTCAACAACAACACAATGAAAAGAAAAAGCAAAAAAACAAAAAAACAAAAACAAAAACAAAAAAAAAACAAAACAAAACAAAACAAAACAAAAATAACCGAAGAAAGCAGCACATTCTTGCTCAACAGTATCAGGAGAACTACATTCCAATTTTGTTTTTATTTGACGCTAAGTCTTTGGGGAAAAATGTCTGTTATGAATTACTGACACAATAAGAGAACCACAGTAACCATTCTAATTTCATTACGTGTGATAAAATAGCAGCAAAAGAAGACTTACAACGTCTCCATCGTTACCCTAAAATAAGAAAGAGAAGGACAAAATTTTTGAGGTTAGTAAAATTAAACAACAAAACTGCTAATATAACACTAAATAAGAAAAATTTCCTATTACTGCATGTTCGCGACTTCTCTGCGTGTAAGGTGCCCTCGCGCAATCATACGATTGACTAGGCGAACATTTAGGGGCTGGGGCCGATGATGATGTTCCTCTCCTAGTTATTTATTTGTGTACGTGTACTTGTAATGATTTTAGTACATAAATTAAATGCGTTTTTATCATGCATCTGTTCCCACCTCAATCGATAACCAATGCTATTTTAGGGTGGGACTTAAAATAATGATGATGGTGATGATGATGATGATGATGATGATGATGATGATGATGATGATGGTGGTGGTGGTGGTGGTGATTAATATGGAAAAGAAGTGAAGCAGCTTTAAACCTACCGGTCGTCCACGCTCTCCCTGAAACGGCAAAGAAAACAACAACCAAACGTTACAAAACAAAAACACAATAACGGGAGAAAAGTATAGAGGGCTAAAGTGTGACGTCACAAATATTAGAATTTTTGAAATTATAGGATTTGTCGAGATTTTCAGAAAGAGCAAGATGAAAAATGCTAACTTCATTTTTTCATTTCATTTCATTTAATGTTTTCTCCATTCAAATATTAAGAATTATTTTTATAATAAATACAAGGTAAAGAAAATAGAATGGAGAGGGGCACGATATAGCAAGAACTATTAGTGCCCTGAATACTATTTAATTATTAATATCTATACCTCATTACAAAAAACGTACATGAAAAGCACACACACGCGGACACAGACACACAAGGATACATCATGGCACAAAACAAGGAGATTAGTACTGAGCAAAATAATATTTGAAAATTGCTTTTTTAAAAAGGATTTTTGATGAAATAATGCGAATAGAAAGAGGAAGATCATGCCAAAAATATTTACCAATAACAGTAGGGCAAAATTTTCTTATAATTGTCGTAAAGTGAGTAGGGAATAATTGTTGAGAAGTTGGAGTCCATGTGGAATTTGCCAAAAATCAGCATTTAAAGGCAAATTGGCTCTGAGATATTAGCACCGTTATGCTCTGTTGACTCCATACAAATCCTTCTAAACTTGTCTTGGTTACATTCTTACATTCTTACATTCTTACTTATCCTCTCCCCGTCGGGGCTTTTCAGGGATAGTTTACAGTGCTTCTCTGGGGTGAGATCGGACGTCAGCCTGTAAAGGCGCCTCTGGCTGCCGCTATCAGTCCATATTTGATCTCACCCACCCACCCAACCCACACATGAATGTCAAAGATAGATGAAGGTAGAGATAGACCACTACACCGGGAACTACGTCCCCTACTCTTATCGAACAGTGTGTGGGTTCTTTAACGTCCCACAGATTATAAGGTAGAAGTGTTGTGAGACGGGACCTACGGTTTATCGTCCTTATCCGAGAAGACTAGAAAGTCTAACCATTTGCAGATGTTATTACAAAGGCAGCACTTTTCTCCTCAATTATTTAAAGACCCTAAGTGTTGGTCCGGCCGGGGTTTGAACCCGCGACCTCCCGCACGCTAGTCCGGTGCTCTACCACTGAGCTAACCGGTCGAACCAAGTGAAATTTAGAAGGATTTGTATGGAGTCATCAGAGCATTTGTTTTGTAACGTTTGGTCAGAGCATAACGGTTACAGAGCATAAAGGTTCATATGAATTCGCCTTTATATGCTGATTTTTAGCAAGTTAGCATTTTTTATCTTGCTCTTTCTGAAAATCTCAAATGGTGATGAAAATTTTTGGCAAGTAGGTTTTTTTATCGCGTTCTTTCTGAATATCCGAACAAATCTCATAATTTCACAAATTTAGTTTTTGTGACGTCATCAATTTAGTACTTTATTAATGTAACCCTTCAGAAGAAAGCAACTGTTACAGAGGATAAAAAAAACAACCTCAATAGTTCTGCTTGTCCATTTATAGACTTTATCAGGCTGTCGGACTGACCCATCCCAATTAAGTGGTATGAAACTGTTTAACATACTTGTACTCAACAAACAATAATAGTTTTACGGCGTTAGTTGGTCGAAAGTGTCCTTTATAAAATAGTCGTTCGACGCTTGGTAAACAATATGATTAAATCAAGTTCCGTTTAAGGCTGCCCATAATGTTACTTCCCCAATTACATTCAACCACCTGGTGTTGAAGAGAATCGTTCTGGCAAAATTCAGAAGGGCTAACCAAAATTGTGCCTGTGTGGCAACCGTACGAGTGCCAAGAAATGACAAAATCTTTGGGGGAACTTTGGAGTGAATGTTCCGAAAAACCAGTGGGAAAACACAACCAATCAGGCTTAGTTGCGGTAACAATGGAATTTTACTTTAATCCTTCTGTTATTGTATGCAAGTACGCGCACAAACCAGGCTTCCTGGGTTGCCCACTTGTCCGGTTGCTCCCTAAAAACAAAGCAAATACGTAACTGTTTAAGCATCGAAAAGGCCGCGACAAATCAGGCATTCTAACAATAAAGAAAATTACCTCTAAACGGTCACCAGCGCTTACATTTTGCGCGTGTACGAGCTTGCTACTATAGTTTCGGAATAGTTAGTGTGTGGCTTTTGCAGACGAGACAGGGATGAAAAACAAAACAAAACAATTTCCAGTCATTTACCGCCAGTGGAAGCGGTCGGAATTTTTTTCGTGAAGGTGGTCTAATTTCAACCCTTTCTAATTTGGGGAAATAATTCGAAGCTGAATTTTTCACCGAAACACCGATCGCTCTTCCGCTGACTTCGCATGCGGCTTTCACTGTTTGTTGATTTTGGCTTCTGCCTTGGAAGATATTATTTACTTTGAAGCTTCGGAGTCCGTTCCATTATTACCTCAGGTCCCGGATCTCCTTGCCCTCCAGAGGGGCCAGCTGATCCTCTACCACCCTAACAAGACAAAACATGTGTCGGCAATATTTTAGAGTGGTTTTCAATTGAGCATCAACATCAAATTGCGCTTGTTTTGGTTTTGCATTGCTTGGCTCTGTGATTGGCCGGCAAAACTCTCGCCATTTCCTTAACCAATGAGATCTAAAATCAAAACCAATCGCTACTTGCACGCGTGCATTTTCCCGCGCTTTGCACCGGCTACACGTAATTGCTTTGTATTCTGATTGGCTCATTGCACCGTTTGCATCTGTTGTGATTGGTCAGAGTAATTACCTTGGTTTTACGACCCTCAGTTGAAAAGCGCTCTAATGTACAGAAATAAAAATTTTGTCCGCGACAACGCTGTACTTCCATAGACCTATAATGCGAATTTTATAAAGCCACTCAAGCAACAGAAAACTGGGAAATTTTATCATGATCATGATTATGATCAGGGCTCGACACTAACTCTTGACACCACTTTCCACTTTGGAAGCAGATTTCAAAATTTACTTTCCACCTCAAAATTTTACTTTCCAAAATGGATTACATTATCATAGTTGCTAACCACAATGTTTTTCTTACCATGTCTCATTGATCAAATTATTGTTGTGTCCAGACCTAGCTCCTTAGGACTTTTTTCAATTCTTCAATAATTTATGGTGGAAAATGCGAGAATCCATGACGAAAGTTGTCCTTATCAAGAACGAAATCAATGTCTAAGAGTTGTTTTCTCATTTCATTTGCATTGCACATTTTGACTAAAGCCTTTTAAAAGGAAAATCTGCTTTCCATCATAGCCCAAAATTTACTTTCCAGATCGGGTAAGTATTCTGGTTCATTTTGGTTATTTTACTCTCCAAGACGTAAATTTACTTTCCAATGGTAAGCGGGTGAATGTTAGTGTCGAGTCCTAACGATTATTGTCGTCATCGCAACCACCATTATTTTAGGTTTCTATAAGAACAATCGGGAGATTACTGCCTGGCTTCAGTGAAGCCTGGTCAGATTCTCCTTAAGATGTTTGCCTCGAAAAGGTGCATTCAAGATTGTTTTTACCACCTTATCTGTTATAATAAAACGAAATGACAAAACCTTTGGTCCTGTTGGACCTTGTGTTCCGTTTCTACCAACATCGCCTTCCTCACCCTGTAATGAACAGAAACGTCAATAACAAGACTTGAGTAGATCAAGAAGAAATAACTGCACTCGCAAGTCACACCAACCATTATTGCATGTTAGATGTCTCCTTACCTCAAGTAATTATTTTGGAGTGACGACCAGATATCGCAGAATTCAATATTGAATAGCAATGGTTACTTATTGACAATTATTATTTAACTATCATCCCACGAGGGCGCGTTGGATATGAGATGGTAGAGAGTTATTTTCTTTCTTTTATCTATAAAGCACAAGTATATTATTATTATTATTATTATTATTATTATTATTATTATTATTATTATTATTATTTAATTTTTTTAATTAAAAACAATCAAGAAACATTGCTAGATTTTGCTCATTCCGTTTAGTAAGAACACCAAGAGAATTTAATGGCCACTGCTCTCAAGCATGGTATAATGGCCGATATCACATGGGCGCTAAACCAATCAAAACCCTGGAATAACATTATCCAGTGATCCAGTACATGAAATAACGATAAATATTCCACTTACCTCTCTTCCTGGTGGACCTGGCTTTCCTGGCTCACCAGTATAACCAAAATCACCCTTGAGAAGTGGAAAAAAAAAAAAAAAAAAGAATTAAAAAACATTACCTCTGGTTTAACCTTTCCACGATCCCCGTCTCAACTTAGAGGAATATGAATGATATTAAATTTCCTAGCGTATCCGTCTGTTATGTCTCGCGTTGCAGCTTCTTTTGTGTGGCAAAAAAGACAAACAAACCTGATGCTAACCCTAACCATTACCCTAAGTGCAAACCAAATAGTTCACTTTGGAAAAGACTGGTCGCGCAAGCGATTGTGGGATTGTCTGAGGGAGGGACACCAAGAAATAATCGCGTCCGCCCCCAAACGATCCCACAATCCTTCACGCAGCACTCTAGAACTAAGTCTTTTCCAAAAGTTAGCTGTTCTGACCGCAAACCTAACAACAGACCGAATTCTGACCCTAAGCTTAACAGTAGCACTACCTTTCACTCAAATCCTTACTGTAATTCCAACCTTACCATTTGGTGGCAGTGTGGTTTCATGTATCACGAATTTGTAACCAACAGTTTATGGTCTTTCACAGTCAAATTTACGGCGGATAATTACCCGGGCTGCGCGCGTCTCGCGCGGCGCCCGGGTCTTAAACTACCGACGATTATTCTTTTTCGTCGTCGAGTATCATCCACAAATGGCACTTCCGGCGTTTCTGCGCAAGCGCTAACTATTTTTAACAACAGTGATGCGTGTTGTCACGTATGGGAAAATGTCGATTCATCTTGTGGCTTTTGAAGTCTGAACAAACAATATGTTAAGAGAAGTGTCTATGCGAATGTTTGCAAGTTCAACGGCGAGAAGAAAGCTTTTAACATGAGTAAACTTACGGCAGATGGACTGCTTCAGGAGATTGCGAGTAGTCTCTAATTTTGGCGACGGATTTTGGGGCCACGTGCGCGCGCGAAGTTGCGAGGAGACGCAACGTGAGGGGAGCGCCAAAAATTAGAGACTACAGACAAAGGGAGTTTGACCTTTCACGGCCGAGTGATTCGGAAGTGTAAATCTCATATCAACAGCAAGAATGATGCCTGTTGTCACGTATTGGAAAACGTCGATTCACCTTGTGTCTTTGAAGTCTGAACAACTAATATGTTAAGAGAAGTGTCTATACGAATGTTTGCAAGTTCAACAGCGAGAAGAAAGCTTTTAACATGACCAAAATTTAACTCCAGATGGATTGACGCCGTGTTCCCCGTATCGGGTGTCTGGAGAACTCAGACCTAGAAAACTCAGACCTCAGACCTAGAAAACTCAGCCCCCCCCCCCCCCCCCCCCCAAGTCTGGAAAACTCAGACCCCCTCAAAACTATACAAATTTTCAAAGTCAAATAAACGTGGACAAAATAAATTATCGCCGTTCAGTGCGCTGAAATGTTACACCGTCTATTTATCCCAGATAACAAACACTTCACGTTATTATAATCGGCTCCGGAGCACGAGACCTAGAATACTCAGACCCCCCCCCCCCACCCCCCCTACCCCAAACTGGAAAACTCAGACCCCCTCACAACTATACAAATTTTCAAAGTGAAATAAACGTGGGCAAAATGAATTATCGCCGTTTATGAGGGGTTTGAGTTTTTACAGTTTGGGGGGGTGGGTCTGAGTTTTCTAGGTCTTGTGCTTCGGAGCCGATTATAATAACATGAGACGACAAAGGAGAAGTGTTTGTAAACAGTTTCACTCTGCTAATTAATTTTCTACTCACATTTCACCGAGACGTACTCCATTAACGTTTATGCGAAAAAATCCTACATCGTTCGATAAGCGTTTCCTTTCTCAAACAATTATCCATCGAAGCGAAAACAAGTGTGCTTAGTTTTTTTTTTGGAATCAATACACTATTTTTATCACCTTGCAAAAGGATAAACCTCTGTGGCCTAAAGGTCACTGTTCTTGCCTGTGACACAGCTAACCCGGGTTTGATGTCTTTTAGCTTTTTTAGTGGTATATATCACGGGCTTTATTTTTCTGTTTCTCTTTTTCTTGTTCTTTTAGAAATATTTTTTACAAGTGTTATAATTACTGTTCTCAATGGTTGAGCTGTATTTTAGAGGAATAAATGTTGATAGGGGTCTAAAGAAACAGACTCCAACACAAGCTAAACACAATGCGTCCGATGTAAGAAAGACAGACTTCCCTCTATTCTTTTGTTTAGCACTAAGTTAGGGATACAATACTGTTTTTTACAAGCCCGGGTTTAGGCTAATTGTAGCCTCTTGTTTAAGTTGAGAACGTGGCGGTGACGTACCACAGTAAGTGGTTCATCAAAGTCCGTGCTGGCTTGTGTCCATAACATTCAACGAGTATTCAAGTGCCAAAAACAGAGTCTCCATATAGTGTTTGTGGGAAGTTTAATTTGTCTTGCTTTACGTTTTGAATTGAAACGTTTTCATTTGTCAATACCAACCTTGCGTTTTTAAGAGACTCAACCACAAATGGAACATAAATTTACTGACTTTGATATAATCCCATAGTATTTCCCATTCGAACAAAAATTAAAGGAGATTTTTATCATTTTCAAGGACTTTTCAAACTTCCTTGAAATCTAAAATTAAATTTCAGGACTTAACAAGGACTTCAAGAAGTAGCACGAACCCTGCTCATGGCTCGAGGACAGAAAGAAAACGTGACGCAGTTTTCGCCCGAGCGTTTAGCTCACAGTAAGGGATGCGAGTGAGTCACATAAGCGCTCCAGTGGCAGCAACAAATCATTCAAATGAAAGCAATAGAGCGGTAACTCGCAGATGACGATTTCTAATTTCAGTCACTAAGCACTCAATTGATAACTCTTGGCATACCTTAGGTCCAACCTCCCCTTCTTCTCCTACTTCTCCTTCGAAACCAGGGATACCCTGAAAGTGTAGAAACAAAAAAGAAAATGTAAACACAAAAAAACAAAACAAAACAATCAGGTGACACATACATATATATCAATAACTTACTGGAAGTCCCTGTCTTCCTCGCATTCCAGTCTCTCCGTTTTGGCCTGGGTCTCCCTATGGCGAGAATTGGACAGATCATTCCCTTGTCCGGCAAGAGCAAGCTCTCATACGGAAATTACTGGATTAGGTTGGGGCTAAGGTCCATGGAGAAATGCATATTTTAGAAAAGAGGGCTGCCCTAGCATCGAGAGTGCCTCGGAAGCTGCTGTGGTATTGTTTGGGGAGTGGGTGGAGGGAGCGTTTGCGAACTTTGGAAGTAAGGAAACATGAGCTTCTGTGTGCTTTTCTCGGCACGAATAATTTGAAAAACATCTCGGATCTAACATTTCACAGAAAAGCAAAAGATCATCCTCCCTTCCTTCAAACAACCCCACAATCGCCTGACTGTTTGTTTGACTGTTTCGTAAACAGTGTATAGAAAAGGCAAGGCTTGGTTTTCAACAATAAGATATAATAAGTTTGCATGCACGAATAAAAATAAGGAACAAAGGAATTAAGGCGGGGGTTAACCTAAACATCGTTTTTTAGCCGCTTAACATGGGATTAGTTAAATAGGAAATTTGGAAGATTGAATAAAGATTTAAAATTGGAATTTGAAGTGGAAAATTAGTAGATGGACACCAAAACAGTTCCCCAGCACGCTGCAGTGCCCTTGTGGGGTGGCAACTAACTGAAAGTGTTTCAAAACATTTTTACACCATTACAATGCCTTCCTCAAACTCTTTCAAATTTCAAACAAATTCACGTTTACCCCCACCTTAAATGACAGATAAAGAGGGGCACCTCAAAGCGACTCCTGGTTCTAAAATACTCGCCAGAACAAGGTTATGGAGGAAACAATTCTTTGAAAATTACAAGAAACAGTGTGGGTTCGCCACGTTGGTATCCCTCTGAAGCGCACCAAATGGCCGCTGTTTAAGTGTACCTAACCCCAAATTCTTTCGCTAAACTAAATCTTTGTACCTTTTGGAAACGCACCAAGAATTGTTTTCCTGTTTTCCACCAAATGTTAACTTTTTATAGCTTTCAAAACTAAACTTCATTTGGTTCACGACCGAGTCAGAAGGGGCATGGATCTATCCTTCAGTGATTTGACATCACGAACTGTTTTGCATGCCATTAAGTCTTTGTAAAAATGCATGCAAAGTTATTTGTGACGTCAAATCAGGAATAGACCCAAGCCCCTTCTGACTCGTTCGTGTACCAAATGACGCTTAGTTTTTCGTAAGTTTTGAAGCCTATAAAATATCAAGATTTGGTCAAAATGGGGAAAAAATAGGCGCATTGCGTTTCGATCAAGTACAAAGATGTACTGTAGCGAAAAAAATATTTTGGGGTTAGGTGCACTTTAAAGTTGGTAAAGAAATAAACCAGATAATAAAATCAATATCCCTAGATTGTCTTCAAAATTGTTGAGGTGTCTCTTTTATGCGGTATCATGTTTGAGAATTCTTGCATTGAATGCGATCACATTTTAAAGTGTTGGACTTGTAAGAGAAGTTACACTACTACATGAGAAATCTGTGCAACTTGATTGATTGAGAGCAGAGGTATTTCACTTTAATTTGAAATACCTACATTTGAAAATTACATGGTATCCAAAATCAGGAAATCACATCTCTGCGCGAGTTTAAAAAATGGCGGTAGATTACAGTTTCTATGGTAACTAAAATCACGAAATCACGTCTCTGCGCGAGTTAAAAAAAATGGGGGCGAGTTTCCAGATTTTCAAATTCCAGATACTCAAGAACTAATTAAAAGGAAATTCAGAAAACCAAATACGAATAAAAAGTACATCGACTTGGCGAAATGTTTGGACCAGCTGTGCCAAAAGTAAGAATTTCGAAACCAATTTGCGCGCTTTTGAAGCCAAAACTGCACGAAATAAACAGTTGGCGTTACATAAATTTCTCAAGTAGTATAAACAAATAATATGTATTACAATTTTGAAATATCACTCGTGGTATTTATGCCAAACATCACTACAAATCATGCTATTACCTATGTTTCAGTAGTGTACAGAAAATACTAAAAGAGCGGTTTTGTGTGACGGTGAATCTCTACGAAACTCGATAGTTTTGCATAATTAGGCATGGCGAATCTGTTTGCAAACCTGGGTTTTACGTTTAATCCCAGATCTTAAAATGTGACTCAAGTTCGGCCAGTGAAAAGAGTTTAGGAAGACAGTGACACTTACATCCATTCCTCGCAGTCCCGATTCACCTTTCTCACCAATGGCCCCAATTGGTCCAGCAACTCCTACAGTGCCTGCAACACCAGGAGGACCCCGAGCACCCTTCTCGCCCTGACGACAGCAAAACAGCAGGTTCATTGTTAAAATCACAGCCAGCATTTAGTAATGAGGCCCACGAGGGAGGGTAATGAAAGAAAACAAGCTTAACATTGAGAATATGAGATGTCAAGAATTAAATTGTGGATACAGTAGGGGTGTACGGGATAAGTGGGATACTCGACAAAAAGACCCGCTTAATGGCATGTCAGTAACGGTAGGTGGGTGTTGGGGGCGGGGGAGTGCATTTAACAAATTCATCCCCTGTTTTCTCGTATTTTTGGAATGAGCTGCAACAATCTCAGGTTTCTCTCTCAACACGGTAACCTCCCTTCAGAAGGGACACACATCAAAACGGAAGACACAACAAGTATTCTCATAATCGGGTGAACAGCTTGCTAGTTGGGTATCGGAGTAGCATGGGGGAAAAGCATCCACGAGCAGAGTGAAGCCTGGGCACTTGGTACAGCAGTTTTTTCCTTCTCCGTGCGTTTGACGAGGAGCCTGGTAACTTGCTATTCTTACCTCATCTCCCTCGACTCCTTCTACGCCGTCATCTCCATTATCTCCTGGGGTACCCTGAAAAGTAACAAAACGAGTTTATTTTCCCGGCATCACTGTTCCCCTCCCCCCCCCCCCCCCCCCCAGTTTGTTGGGATGCTACTTCTTAGTCACGCCTTGTTATTTCATTCTAAGGTTTCTCCCTGATTTACCTTTTCGTATTATCCCTCCGCGATAAAATGTTAGTTCATAGTCACGTCCTATCATTTTGGTTTCCTAGCTTATTCTTTTATTATTACTACCCCGCACTTCATTGACACGTAGGTCCATAGTCACGCCCTGTCTCTTTTCACCGTATTTTTTAACAATCGGACGGCAATCGATAGTTTGAGAGGCAATTAACAGTAACTAACTAACGTTTTCTCCACTAGTTATCCAAAATTTTCATTTCGCTAGGTAAAAAAAAAAAAAAAAAAAGTGCTAACCTCGAGGTGAAAAAAAAATTGAGATAAGAAACTTAGCGGGAGAAGTCCCAAATGTTTGGTGAATAGCTAAAATTTTTAAGGTTTCCACTATCCGCATGTTACGCTTCTCCAACAGCCGGAAAATAAAATTACAAATCTGAGCTTAATCGGTACATCGTTTTGAATTTTGAGATCTAAAAGATTGTTCATTAACCGATCCTACTTCGTTTAAAAAAAAAAGGCAACACTATTCTGTACTAGATGTCAAATATTCAGGAAGAAAACAGCTGGCCCATGACAACCTCATAGTCAGAGAAATGGACCGACTACTAAATACCCCCCCCCCCAACCCCCCTTTCCGGCTGATGCTCATACAGACCGGGTTTCCGTTGTCTCCTTTCTTTCCAGGTGGTCCCCGTGCTCCTGGATATCCCTGCGAGATAAATTAAATCCCTGTGAGCTATCAGTAAGGCGCAATTGGTTGGCAAATGGACACTTTCAAGTTCTGAAGTGAGAACTCTGAACCGAGAAGAAAATACAACGAAGACTACGCATAGTAATAAATTGCATAACACGAACGTAATCCCAGGGATGAAATAGTTCACGCGAAAAAGTAACTGTAAGGGAATCTCATGAGTCCATCAATGTCAAAAAGGAGAGGAAAATCACAGGGAGCAGAGTCGTCGTCCGAACAGCCACGACCGTTGTCGCGGATAGGATTTCAGCAGCAGCGTGACAGCAGCGTAGCACGGTCGCATGTATGTGGTTTGATCACGTACGGTGATTCAAATAAAAAAGATCGATTCGCGCTGCGATTGTACTTTGAATTTAAATGGAAATACGGTCAAATAGGACTCCTCTGCTCCCCGTGGGAAAATCAAAAACCAATAGACTACCAGTACCAAAACCAAAACCAAACATATAGACAAAACAAAACTGAAAGAAACAGAAAAAGCATGTTCCCCTTTGGACACTGAACTCGGGCCACCTCTGTTTGCCCATCCCTGGACCCTAACTAAACGCAAATGAAAGACGATAATCATAGTGACACATGTCACGTAATTTGGGTCTGAACCCAAACATGCCTTTGCAAAGTGGAACACTTGAAAAATTTGCAATTTTCCTACGAAGTACTTAATATGTGCATCGAAACTATTTGTGGTTGTCTGTAGCAACGGATGACGAGGAGGAAGCGGATTACAACTTGAAAAAAGTTACTTGTAGGTTAACTTTGTTCAAATGTCGTCATTGTGTCCAAGAAAAATCGCCATAAAATAATAGACCGAATGCAAAAATGGCTGCCTTTAAATTATTCTTTAGTTCGTGTTCAATATAGCCTGACTAACCTCGCTTTTGAGATAAAAATTCTAAAGAATTTATTATCTCGAACGAGGTTAGTAAGGCTATTTTGTATACGAACAAAAGAATAATTTAAAGGCAGCCATTTTTGCATTCGGTCTATACTACTTCCTATTCCGTCCAAGAAATAATAAGAAAGACGGGTCAATCACGTGACAGAAAAAGTACTTCCTCACAATTTGAAAAACTTATAACAGGAATTGCCGTGACAGCCGTGACAGTCTGGCAAATCCCGATTCAACCACGGAAACGGAAACAGGGAACGAAAATTCAAACTACCATATATGAAAAGATTACCTGGCGGCCTAGTTCCCCAACATTTCCATCGATGCCTCGAGCTCCTCGATCACCCTGTGATGGCAACAAACATCAGGGACAAAGATAGTCTGAGAGGAACATTTGGGTACGCGTTTCGTCACGTTTGTAACCGCATACAAGGGCTGTCAGTAAGAGCCGGTGGCTGGGATTTCCCCCGTTTATTCTGAGTTTGTAAGCTCTCGTAAAAATAGGTTCACAAAAGAAAAAAGAAAAAAGAAAAGGAAGATGCTCTCGCAATGTTTTTAGGTGTATGTCATTTAAGGTAAATAAACAGAAACTATATTATGAAAGGTGTTCGTCATCGTGGTTTCAAATGATAGCTGAGTTTATCTTTTGTCTCACGATTGAGTCAACAACCACATCTTTTTGGCAGGATGACCGAGTGGTTTGGGGCGCTGGATTTCAATGCGGTCACCCCGCGTTCAAATCCCGCTCTATCCACTAGCTGGTGTTGTTCTGGGTAGTCCCTGGTTCAACACCTCGGTCATCCTTGTAAATAGCCAACTGGTTTGCCTCCGGCCAGTTGGGAGTCTTATCATGTTATGTTTATTTGAATTATTTGTTTCTGTATTTGCTCGGCCCCACTAGCCTTTATGCTATAAATACTACCGAGCGTAAAGAAAGGTAATTATTATTATTATTATTATTATTATTATTATTATTATTATTATTATTATTATTATTATTATTATTATTATTATTATTATTATGTGACAGTGAAAACGTATGGATACCATATGGATCCCTATCTAGCCAACCTGGGGCGTCGAAAGTAACCCAGGAGGCCCTAAGGCTGACAACTCTGTAGCTAGTATAATATATAATATCTAATAAATAAACAAAAATTACTAAAAAAAAAAAAGTCTCTGTTCACTCTTCTGCTATCCTCAAGACATCAATTTCAGTGTGCGGGTAATGTTCAGGGTGTGCGAGATGACGGCTCTCTGCATCCGGAGTAGAATCTCTCCTCCTCGAGCCCCGAACATTTCCGTCATAGCCTCGTCTACCTCACTGGACCACTCTCCTAAGACATCTATGATGATGTTGTACTGCCGAATGTCATATCCTGGGAACAGCTGCTTGAGTTCCCAGCGGAGGGGGCCATACTTAGTGGTCTTCTCTTCTTGTTTCTTTTCTCTGTTCTCCGTCCACGGGCAGCTCATTTCTACCGCAAGAACTCTCTTCTTCTCGTGATCTATAAATCTCGCATCCACTCTGTTCTGCCTCACTTGTTCACTTACTGCAAAGACTGAGATATCCCAATATGTTTGGGCCTCGGGTGACTCGTAGATGGGTTTTGGAACGACTGGAGAATACCATGGTGGCACTGTATCAGAGAGCTGAAGCTCTCTAAGCATTTCCCAGAACAGTACTTTGAGGGCCGCATTATGACGCGTGAGATACTTATTCTGCGAAAGCGCAGAACAACTCGCCAGCACGTGAGGGATACTTTCGGCAGTCTTACCACAGAATCTACATAGGGTGTTATTAGGTTGATTGGTATGGGTCTTACGTGTGTGATAGACCTTTGTCGGTGTTAGCTGTTCATTAAGTTCGAGCATCCCCGCGATGGTGTGAGTAGACACCGTATCCCAATTCGTCAGCCACGCGAAGCATCCCCGCTGCTTCAGCTGGTCCTCTTCCCATCTAGCTACGAGGAGCTTTCCTTGCCATCTCTTTTCCTTGACTTCAGTTTTCCGCCGCTCCAATGCAGCCTTTTGAAGGTGCCTCTTGATCTTATCTCTTGGTACATCTGTTCCATCTGTGTTGTTACGACACTTGGGGTGCGGAAAACTCAGGTCAAGGGTAATCCCCAATTCCTCTGCAAACGTTCTAGCCTCTTTGACGAGCGACTGATGACCCCGATGTGCCGCATTCTCTTCAAACGCCCTCACCAGGCTCATGGTGGAGTCCTCATTACTATACAGCTTAATGGCTGACTTGATCTTAATCATTTTGTCTTCTTCCTCCACTGATCTCATTCCACGTCCTCCCAGTGCCCTTGGCAGATAGACAGTCGCTTTCAGCCCTAGTGGGTGCTTGCCACCACTCTCACACACGATCTTCCGTGCCTGCCTATCGATGTCGCGCAAGTCTGTCAGACACCAGTGTTAGGACCACATAAGGTACGACAACACTGGCATGGCAAGCTGATTGGACGCTTGAACTCTGTTGGTGTCTGACAGTGGGCTCGACCAGATGACCGAGAGTCTCTGCAGGTAGGTCTTAGCAGTACACTGTAAAGCCAGCTTCTCTTCTTGAAGTAGCCGTTCCGGTGCTCCTAGGAACCGGTAGGTTGTGTCTTCCTTCAGGCTATCGATGACCGTCTCCCCTGACTTGAACCCTTCAGGTAGACACCCCTTCTCACGTTGAGCACATTACACTTCTTTGGATTCCATCATCATCATCATCATCATCATTTTTATCTTTGTGACTCAATCGTGAGACAAAAGATTAACTCAGCTATCATAAACAAAAACTATTCTTAAGAAACGAAGACGCACTGACATTTCAAAAAGCATGTTACAGTTGAGACAAAACTTTAAATCTTGGTCCAAAGAACGGATGGACGTAGAGTAAACTGAAATCACTACAACATTGATTTAGTTAAAGAATTAGCAATTTAGTTTCTAAACAGTAATAAGGAGGATATTGCTCCGTTAGGAGGGTAAATCCATGTGCAGGGAAAAGATGCGTAAAAACATTCTACCCTTAAGCCTGGTTCACCCTAGCAACATAACGACATAGACATAACGACATAAGGAAAAGATCAGTTTTTTTTATGTCGTTATCTACATGCTGTTCTGTTGCTATTATGTCATTATGCCTGCATGTTCACACTGGAAACACAACATCCTTTTTACGTCGAGATAACGACCATTTTATGTCGTTATGATGATGTCGTTATGTCGCTAGTGTGAACCAGGCTTTATTGTCTATAAGCATTATTGGCTTGGGGAACAAGCGTTATTGACCAAGCAAAGACTGACAGCAACAAATCCATTTACCCTATCTCCAGTAGAACCAGGCGCACCTAATCTGCCAGGAAGGCCGGGCAAACCCTTGGAGAAAAATAATAATAATAATAATTCTGGTGAAAACATCCCACGATTAGCTGGCAAAAATTATTTTGCTCACGTTTGAGCAGAGCTGTTCATCAAAAGAAACCTGGTAAGCGGACCACATTTTCAAACTGTTGTCATACAAATTGACTAAAACTACTTGATCATAATCGCGTGCCCGATACGCTTGAGACTGAACGACGCTGCGAAAGCACTGGACCATTTCATTAACTTAACGTTCGTGCAAAGGACACTACAAGGGTGATAAAACCCGTCACTAGCTGTAGACTACCCAGATCGCAGAATAATGCGCTCATGACTGACTAGAATGCTCTGTCTGTCGAAATAAGAATATGGCGCTTTTAGGAAAGCATTTCTATTTGCTCTGAGTCAACAACAAAAAAATAATCCTGTTAGAAGGAATGGCTGCACAATCTAGAAGGAATAAACGATATATTTACGGGAGGCCCTTGGTCTCCTTTATCGCCTACTGGCCCCAGGCCACCACGCGGTCCCTAGGAGAGAAACAAACAGTAGCGGAAAATCACGTAGTGTAACATGTACCATGAATTTACTTGCAGAATATAACCAGAAAATTTCCAGGATACTAAACAAAGTGGAACCGGGTTGATACAAACAATGATGGGAAAATAAATTTTTGTGGCATTCACGTCGCAAAAGACAGTCATTACCGGCAGGTAGAAGATGAAAGAACTTTACTCAACCTGTCACCAAAGACAATTTTGTCTTTTTAGTCAATTTGTGTTAAGAGAAAGTGCTTTTATCACTTAATTAAAACAACTTGCATTTCAAATCTTAAAGGCTATTTGCACGAGCCTCACTTGAAGAGGACATGACGGGTTTGGGACTCGACAAGGTGGCCATTGGTCGCATTAGAGCGGTTTTCAATTGAGTGTCGAAAGTAATTCTGGTTTTGCTTTGGTTTTGCATTGCTTTGCTCTGTGACTGGCCAGCAAAACTCGCGCCACTTTCTCAACCAATGAGAAGCAAAACCAAAACCAATCGTGACTTGCACGCGCGTATTTTCGCGCGCTTTGCGTCGGTTACCTGCAATTACTTCAAATTCTGATTGGTTCATTGCACTGTTTCGGTCTGTTGTGATTGGCTGGAGTAATTGCTTTGGTTTTGGTTTTACGACACTCAATTGAAAAGCGCTCTAACAAGGATGAATTAACAACGTACTCAGACAGGAACATAGCCTTGTGGCTCCAAGGGTGTGTTCAATCAAGAAAAATACAGTGCAACCTTGATTCAACGAAGTGCCAAGAGACTAGAGAAATTGGTTCGTTATATCGAGGTCCTTTTCCGTGCATTTTAAGAGGTCGGGCTGAAGAATACCGTTCGTTACATCGAGGACTTCGTTATAGAGAGGTTCAAATGCATCTATTACGAGTAGAGGATGTGGGCTGTTAACTCAGGGTTGTCAATGATTAGGGTAAAAAAAATCCCTCGGACTTCACACTGGCCACAAATCAATTCTCACGAAGTAAGAAGGTCATCAAAGACAAATGCTTTGTCGTGAAAGCCAGCGATGAAGCTAAAAAAATCAATTCTTCCTTACATTTTTTTTAAAGCATTTAGAGGGTAACTGAAGATACAATCCATTGACCTTCCACAGACGTTGATGTGAAATTCAGCGTTTGCTGACTTGATTTAAAATGCGCTGACTTTCCCTTTACAAAATCGGTTTTCCTTGGCCAGGGTAACCTGGTAATGGACCTTATCACGGTTTAAGACGCCATCTTGGCGGGTAGGCAAACAGTAACAGAAATTACAGTGTTTGTATGCAAATCTGTTGTAAAAAAAAAAAAAAAATGCGTGCAACGCCTGTTTCTCGGAAAAAAGTTATATTGCTAATTAATGGTACTAGGCAAAGGGTTCCACGACAAAATTTGAGGGATTTAGCCATACCAGAAAACGTTCTTTGGCTTTTTTAATTTTTCCATACATTCGTCTGTAATTTTTTGCCACGGGCTGAAAAAATTTCCCGGAAAGAACTAACAGACGAATGTATGGAAAATTAAAAAACCCAGAGAACGTTTTCTGGTAAGGCTAAATCCCTTAAACTTTGTCAGTGGAACCCTTTGCCTACTACTATTAATTAGCAAAATATTTTTTTGCTGAGATACAGGCGCTTCACACATTTTTTTGACAACGGAATTGCATACAAACGCTGTAATTTCTGTTCTGTTTACCTACCCGCCAAGATGGCGTCTTGAACTGTGATAAGGTCTATTTGGGAATAGGAATTTAACACAATATAGTAAATACATACAGGCCTTCCATCTGATCCAGGAATGCCTTCCAACCCAGAACGGCCTGATAAGCCCTATAACGTGCGAGAGAAAAAAGAAGATACGGGGAAAATGTTAGTAACAAAGGGTTTGTTTTGGACAGATAAGGAAGGAAAGAAAAAAAACACAAAATGTATTATTTTCCAAACCAGGCACCAAATATATTTCTGGTTAATGTCTAAAAAGTATCATGGAAGGATCAAAACAAAGTGAACGTGGGCAACGGAAAGAAATCAAATCATTCCATTCTTCTCGAGATGCCTGAGCTATAAATAAACAACAACTCATTGGTGGTTTCAGAGTCTTTATTGTTAAGACCAACGCACTGCCAAAAGGTTGGTGTTCCTTAGCAAGTCGTGATATCGCTGCGAATGACTACCACTTGCGGTACCACAGTCATATATGGACAGTCAGTGCTTGACTGACATTTCCGCTTTTGATGTTTAATCATGATAAACAAATCTACACTTAGAGAAAAAAGCAACTAGGTTTGCTTATCTGAAGCAATTCACATGCATTTCAAAATACGTTGTCGGTCGTTTGTCGTGCGTTCGCTGCCTTTTTATCAGCTAACTACTAGTTTTCTGTCAGTCGATCGGCGTACGCTAAGTAAGTGACAAGCAGTTGACTTACTGGGCTTCCAGGTGACCCGGGTGCGCCATTTTTGCCGGCCACCCCACGATTGCCCTAGAAGAGATTGGTAAAATGAACACAAAAAATGAAGCCAAAACAACAGTTTCAAGGCAAGACTCACATTGGTGACTTTTCCAATGGTTAATATTAAATGAATGTAAAACATCTTATAACTGCAATTGCAAGAGAGTGGTCCACAATCTACACTGCGAAAGGTATATAAAAGTGTACACAATCATACCTTATTTTCCTACATTAACGAATATCTGATGAAACAGTCCTCGTACTTGACATGTTACATGACAGATAACGACAACCAGTTCCATGCAGCTTACCAGTGGCTATGGTTGCAAAGAGATCACTTTTCTCGCTCACCTTAACACCTGGTATACCTGGTTGTCCTGGGCGTCCACCATCTCCTGGGGGTCCCTGTGAAATGAGTGTGACAGCTGTTTAAGAATAGGCTAGTTTCGAATTGTGGGAGAACAAAAGAACAGAGTCGAGGTTGAGGGCAATAATTTGCATTTTCCTTTGTTTTTGACAAAAGAAAATGCAAATTATTCCCCTCAACCTCGACTCTGTTCTTTTCTTCTCCCACAATTCGAAACTAGCCTATTAAGACCCGGGAAACAAACCATACCCTGTTTGGCGGCACATACCCGTTTAGGCCTTAAAAGGGAGTGCACGCCCGGACATTGAACCTCCTCTGAACAGCGGAATTTAGGTGAACATCGCATAATTATTTAACTTCAGGCTCAACGAAGGCGGGGAAAAGCAAATCAGGGCAAAAGAAATTGTTATCATTCAAAAGAGATATACCAATTTACGTGACAAAAGAATTAACTCACTGGTGGGCCCTGAATTCCAGGACGACCGGTTGCTCCAGGAGAACCTCTGTTACCCTAAAAGAGAGAACGCAAACAGGCTCACATCAATATAGATATACACACAGTCGAACCTTCCGTAAACGACCACTCAAAATGTCAAATCCAGGTGGTCGCTTACGGGAGGTGGTCGCTTACGAGAGGTCAGACCACATGGGGTCTACATTTTGGGATGTTAGCATATGGTAATCGTACACTACAAGCCCTGATGCTCATCTTAACCCATGTAATATCTTACAATAAATTTATGAAGCAAAGAATGTCAGTAGCCAGGGTGATTGCTGTTTCGCTCTGATGAATCACTACAGGTCTTAAGACAGCTTAAAGTTAAAGGTTTTGTTCAGTACTAAGTGTCTCTTGTTCACCCGATTGGAGAGAGATAAACAGGCTAGAGCTAATAACCAGTGGATTGTTTTTACCTAAGTGCTGGATATTTCCATGCTCATAAGAGTTGAAAGCAGTGCACCTTTCCGCCTTAAGCCCCGACTGAACGATCAAACATTTTCATCCAACACCGTGTTTGTCAAACAGAACATTGGGTGGCTAAACGGACAAACAATGTTTTACCAAACACAAGACAAAGCGAGTCCACAGAACGATTTTTGCGTATTATCGCTGAAATTTCGACATTATGCGGTTCATTTGGTTGCTTTTTACCGGCTGTGTACGCTTTGTTGGTTGAGGTGGCTTTGTTCAAAATGCGAAATGTTGGATGAAAATGTTATTGATCTAGATCAAACATGGAAAACCATTTAAATGCACTGTTGAGAGAGGCGGCTAAACGGTCAGGCATGCTCATCCAACACGATGTTGGGTGAAAATGTTCGATCGTTTAGCCGGGGCTTTATACTTAAAATAGAGCGAGCACATGCAGCACGACAGTTCAACGAACTGGACTTTCTCAGAAGGCAGGAGCGTCGGTGACAAGTGGTCACTAATGGGAGGTGAACAGGTCTACAACTGGTCGTGGTCGCTTACGAGCGGTGCCAGTTAGTGTGCTTTGACTGGTAAATGTTTAGTATTTTGGAAAAGTGGTCGCTTACGTGAGGCGGTCGCATTCTAAATACATTTTAATCTAAAAAACAAAACGACTCTCTTTAATCTTTCAGACATGTTTCGACGGTACATCCGTCATCGTCAGTGTTACAGTTAGATAACAATAGCTTGTTACATAGTGTTACGATAACAAGTGTTCGTTGTAACATTACGTTTGATAAAATTTAAAGGTAAACGGTTAAACAGTGAGCGCGCGCACCTGACCATAAACAGCCGGTCGAGGTGCCTATAAGGAAAGTGTACATAATAATAATAATAATAATAATAATAATAATAATAATAATAATAATAATAATCACTTTATTTAAGTCTCAAATGTATTCCTTAGGCCTAACTTGAAATCTAGTAGCCGCAGAGTCTAAAACTTTGAAACAAGCTGCAAGAGCTACGACAACGTACAGAGTTCAGAGTCTTGTCGTAGCTCTTGCTCACCAGCTTGTTATCGTAACACTATGTAACGAACTATTGTTATCTTAACTGTCACACGGACGATGACGGATGTACCGTCGAAACATGTCTGAAAGATTAAAGAAAGTCGTTTTGTTTCTAAGGATTTCAACACTTTTGCTGTTATCTCGACATTTTAATCTAAGTAAGTAAGTAACTTTATTTACTCACATATCACATATGAGCGACAGCTCGTTTAACTGCAAATGTGCCGTACAAAGTGAGAAATAGACCACCACACAGGGAACTATGCTTACTCCTTTTAGAGCAGTCTGTGTTGAATTTTACCGTTTCTACAACGTTGAAACAACTCCATCCAACGGCAACTCTCGCACACACAGTGCGGAAAAAATATAACTAACTTACAAGCAAAATTTGAACGAGAAACAATTATTAACAAAACAAAAGGAAAAAGCTCTGCAACCAATGGCTGGCCGAATGAAATATAACTGAGAATAGCTTATGAATAATCATAGCAACTGTCAGAATTAACACCCTCAAAAACAACAACAGTGTGTGGATTATTTAATGCCCCACAGATTATTAGGAACAAGTGTTGTGAGAGGTGACGTAAGGTTCACGCCCTTATCCGAGACGACTAGAAAGTCTAATCATTTGCAGACATCATTACAAAGGCAGCACTTTCTCCTCAGTTATTCAAAGACCCTGGGTGTTGGTCCAGCCGGGCTCTTGAACCCAGGATAGTCCGGTGCTCTACTAACTGAGCCAACCGGTCGTCTACCTCTAACTCATTAACTCGCTGTTCTTTCAGTACTGTTGTAGTTTTGCCCAAGACTGTATCTAACAGACTGAGGTTATGCAGACGAAAGGACAACGTTATAAAATCACGAGCTCACCCTGCAAAAGAGAATTCCACTTACCGCAGCGCCTGGAATTCCGTCGGAGCCTTTCTCTCCAAGTGCACCAACAGTTCCCTGAAAATCAACAGCGTTTGAAATAAAGTTATTTGCATATCCCAACCGTAAAGGGAACCTCAGACAACTAACTTGTTGCCTGGAGTACAACCCACCTACCACAGCTGAATTATTTTCATGTCTCAATTTTGAAGTATTTCTAGAGCTTTAAAAGAGAGTATCACAGCATCACTTCAAAAAGCTTCAGTATGCCCGACGTTACTAATCGAGCCAAATCGAACTCAATCGAGCCCCAATCATGCGACTGGGTTCGATTGAGTTCGGTAATCAAACACAATCGAACTCACAAAAAAATGTGAGCAATCGAACACAAGAGAACGTTCCACTGAGTTTGATTAGGTTCGATCGAGTTCGGTTTGAGACTGGACGCCGTGATGATTGTGTTCGATTAGTTCGAACTCTCAAACAAATGTTTTGGTTTCAGTGTGTTCGATTAGGTTCGATTACCCAACAGTTCGATTAGCAACGTCGGGGGTATGTCGCCCTAGGCAATTCTACTGTAATCAGGACAACAACAGTAGCAGCAACGGAGTTACCATTAACAACGGCAGCCTGAGCAAAAGGCACTTCAACTGACTAAGACATTCGAAAACTTTTAGGGAACTAAATGACGGCGTTCTCAAATAATCATGGTAGAAGTCATCCATACTGTGGTTTAAATCCATAGGGATTTATCCTATTGATGGTTTGAAGGAATGAAAGGGACACCCTCTATGCGGTTTTTACATTTTTTCGGTATTCATATCCTCAGATGAGTATTCAATAGCTCAACTTTCCCTGCTAGCAGAGGCCTCTTTTCCTTGTATTCTGCGTGCGGAGAAAAGAGACCTCTGCCATGGGTCAAAACGGTCTGTGTTGAGCACGCCCCGCGCTTTCTTAGCAACCGAACCATAACGCGATTTTAGCACATAATCGGTCAGCAAATAATACAAGGAGCATGCATTTTAAAACCTCCGTCCAAGGCCGTGGACGGCGGCTTAATCAAAGACCATTTTCTCCCGCACGCTGAAAAGTGGCCTCTGCTAGCAGGGAAAGGTCAACCCCTGTTAAGAGGCCACCCTCGGAGATATGGACAGCGGCCACTTGATGGGGGCCACTTAACAGAGGTAAAAACCAACAGAAGAACCCTCATCAGGACTTTGATTACTGGCAACGCAACTTGACCCACATTTTTTGGGTTTCCACTGACGCAGAAGCATATTTAAAGGATCTCTGTCACGAGTTTTTAATATTACTTTGAAAAGCTGAAAATTATATTTGAAGCAAAGAAAACCCAAAAATAATGGTTCATTTTTGTTTAAAATTATTTTACCAATTTAGCAAAACTATAAAAACTGAAGCCTCTTTGGCTTAGGGTGGCAACGATTGAAAGGGCGGGGAGCAGGGTTGGCGCAGTGGTGAGAGCGCTCGCCTTCCACCAATGTGTCCCGGGTTCGATTCCCGGACTCGGCGTCATAAGTGGACTGAGTTTATTAATTCTCTTCTCTACTCCGAGAGGTTTTTCTCCGTGTACTCCTGTTTTCCCCTCTCCTCAAAAAACCAACATGCGTGTAGCCAAACCAAAGCTTGTAGCTTTAAATTGCAATGCAGATTATAGTTTACTTCCCCTTGGTATCCTTTGTTTTGGTGTTCTAGGGGCATTTTGGTTATAAGCAATGATACTTGAGGGTCCTTGGTTTTAACAGACCTTATTTGCAGGATCTCAGGAGATGAATGAACCTTTGTGTTGTTCATCAAAAAGAGTGCATGCAAGAATGAGCATGTCTGCATGCACTCTTTTTAATGAACAAGACAAAGGACCAAATCTCCTGAGTATCGTCACATGACCTACCCAGCTAGCAGAGGTTTCTTTCTGGCAAGTCTTTTAGCATGTACGAAGTCGTTCGCGTCTCTTGTATTTCACGTAGTCGGCTTGTTTACTTCCCCGAGAGAAACTTCTGCCACGAGCCGCTTACATTTCCCGTTGAGCATGCGCTTGAGATACCTCTAAATTCTTGGAGGTAGATTACATGACAAACAGGTTTAAAACCGGTTTAAACGAGTTTGCCAACTCATGCGCATCTATTTTTTACTGATTGGCTGTGCAAAAATGAGCCTGCTTGAGATTTACGTCATAATCTCTATAGTAGTTTTATTACGATCTAACGCATGCTCAACGGGAAGTGTATGCGACTCGTGGCAGAGGTTTCTCTCGGGGAAGTAAACAAGCCGACTACGCGAAATACAAGAGACGCGAACGACTTCGTACATAATAAAAGACTTGCCAGAAAGAAACCTCTGTTAGCAGGGTACACATGATCTGTATTGGGAAAACAAAATATACAAGCGAATAATGGTAATAGTAATGCTAAGGTTTTTATATACCGCTCATACCACATAGTCTCATGGCGGTTTACATCACTGGCCAGGGGACTTTACCAGACTGCTTGTGCAGAATAAGGTCTATTTCACCTCCAAACATACTCTATGTTAAAACAGAGTCACAGTGCACAGTGCTTACTGTGAGGTGTACTTCATCACCAAAAACAAACACTTACCAAGTCTCCTGCTTCACCCTTTGTACCCAAATTACCACTCTCTCCTTTGCTACCCTGTAAGAATACAAATCATAGTTGAAACGTTCAACTGGCTACATCGCCAACTTGCACCCTTCACCTCAATGAAAAAGGAGCACCAGATATAAAAGTTTTGTTGCCAGTATCAAACGTTTTCTCTTCTTTGATGCCGCAAATTGAGAGACATGGTTAAAATGTTTCTTGGAATTGACGTTGTTGTTAATGCGTACTCAACAAAATTAAAAAAAATTAAGACCTTTAACGCAGTTCTTGAAATCTGAATTACATAACAAGGGAAAGAAGAAAAGCATTATCACGCAGGGTTGTTTATAGTATAGCCGCTGCCTACAGTGTAACTACATTGTATAATCAAAGTCGCTATGAGCCAATGAACTCGGAAAATTAATTACAAACCACTCACGTATCATATTACAACCACATAAGCGAATTAGTCGATCTCAACATTAATTCGATTTTACACATGATTAAGTCTTTGTAGGGTCAAATTAGGTTGTGTTTTGGAAATCGAGGGAATCCAAACGCGACGGTCTTTGGTCGCTTTTAAGACCTCCGTGTCCTCCCTTTAACTGCCGATTATTCTTTAGGATTATTTCTTTAAACAACAAACAGCGAAACAGTCCCTCGATTCGATTCACATTAGTTTAAAACAAGCATATGCGGAATATGCGCCCAAGCGTTATGAACTGGTCAGCCAATTCGCAAAATGTTTAATAGGAATCGACTGAGATTTCCCCCTCATAATATACATGTACTTACAACAGAAAAAAAAATTCAAAAGTGACAATCCATCCAAAGAAAAATATATATATATATATAAAAAAATTGGAAAGAGAGTCGCGTATCCAAACCTTTTCGCCAGGATTTCCTTTTGGTCCAGGCATTCCTTCTCCACCTGCAGCTCCCTAAAACAAACATGAAAAATATCTTACCAATGAAGTTAATAGAAACCTCACTTTGGGAGAGACTGGGATCGAGAGCATGGCGTGAGGGATTCTGGGATGGTTTGGGGGAACGCGATTGTTTCTCAGCGATACGCTGATCATTGCGTCCCCAAAAGTGAGCCAATGACAACATAAAACAACTGGGAACAAAGTATGTTGTATGGACTGGTCAAGAAAGCTAAACAACTGGGGTGAAACACTTTTCTCAGACAACTTACTATAGCTACCACTTGACCTTGAAACAGGTTGAACAAATACCCCCTACCTCCCTACCCAAACCTTTGCAACCAACACTGAATGGGGGAGAGTGGGGTGTTTCAAGGAACTGTGTCCGGGATTGTAGCTAAGTTGTTAGGTTTAAATTTTGATGATGGTTCCACAATTGTTTTTTAAAAAGGAAGAACTGGGCAAGCAAAAATGCGTGACCTGTGTAGCAAAAACCGGGTTGACTTGTGCGGGCAAAAAAATCACTTGTGAAGCTATGGCTTAATCAAATTTTGTATTTGCCGGTCATTCGACATTTTCATATCGCAAACTCAGCAAACTAATGATACATTTTTAGTACTTGTAACACTAGAAAGTTTGCTCTTAATCTAAGCAAAGGATAAGGATTTAGGAAAGTTAACATTTCGTGCGTCACAGATTTTGGGTTACGCAATTCAGCCATCAATCAACCTATAACATTCCTAACACTGTCTTTTCTACAAACCATAGCTCCGGGAACACCTGGCTGTCCTGGGGATCCTACTGAGCCACGGCTTCCCTAAAAAAGGAGACAGAAGACTGTTTAAGCCACCTTAAATTCCTTAATTAAAAAACCTACAATCACAACTGGCAGCAAAGTTATTCACATTATGTGTGAAGACAACGTACATAATTATGACTAGCATGGCATTTACAACCTTTTTCACCAGACCCTTCAATTTGTCACTGTTTTTCATACTCACTGTCGTTCCTCGTGATCCACGGTTTCCCGGAGTGCCTGGTGATCCAACCCTTCCCTGTAAAAAAAACCCAATGTAATCACTCTGACCAATCACAATAGACTCAAACAGCGCAACGAGCCAATCAGAATACGAACCGATCACAAGCAGCCCGCAAAAAGCGCGGGAAAATGCATGCGACCACGTGACGATTGGTTTTGGTTGGCTGAGAAAGTGACGCGAGCTCTGTCAACTATAATCACTGCACTAAATCTCTCGGCTTTTTTACAGCTAACTGACCACTCAAGGCCACCTGATCTCCACGGACTCCTGCCAATAACCGGTTGAAATATTCTGACATTATCTGAGTTAGGAAATTAGTCCAACATAAGTAAAGCATCTTTTGGGAAGGAAACCTCGCACTGCATCAAATTATTGTGAACTACTGTACTGATGCTTACCATATACTGTCAGGGGTGTTGCTAATCTAAGGGTTGTAGCGGTTCCCGATTACAGCCCAGATACCATGAACCCTATATCAAATTGAAGCTAATAGAACTCGCTCTTCGAATATTTCACGGTGACCAGTACTGTCCAGTCTCCAGATATCTATCATTCTCAGACACACTAGTGCAATCGAGGAGTGTTCCCACAACGCAGTCATACCATATTGACACAACTGACTGCCGGCAGGACAGGTATAAGCTGCTCCGAGTTGTTAAATTTGCTGAATTGACTGCATAAGAGGTAGCCAAGGCCAAGACATCAAATACAAGGTGATGCATGCAATGGCACATGCATAGAGACAAAGGAAAGATCAGGAGGCACGGGCAGTCTGTGTAGTCTGCTCTAGACAATTAAAGGCCTCGGAGCATAACCATCCTATGTCGAATTTTGGGTTGTTTTTCGATTTTGCCTGGATTTGCCCGAACTGTTGCATGTAAACTGCAATTCGATTGAAAGAAGATGTAATGCAACTTGCAAACCACTCCCATGGAAGGTTGGTTTCTTGGTGTACGTAAGAAAAAATGCATTTCTGGATTCTGGATGAATCAGTCAAAAAAATACCATACAATGTGTTTCCATCGAATTGCAGTTCACATGCAGAAATTCAGACAAATCCAAGAAAAATCGAAAAACGACTCAAAATTCGACATAGGATGGTTATGCTCCGAGGCCTTCAATTGGTCCACTATATATGTATTCACCAATTTGGCTCTTTGGTCAACATACCAACCATTTTACGAATTTACCCAGTAAGATCTGCACTGATCTACACCAGAATTCCCATTCTGTGTTGTACTTGTAAACAAACAAACAGAAGCAATCCTCATTACCTTTATTCCTGGCGCACCTGGCTCTCCAGTGGGTCCAGGAGCACCGTCTGCACCCTGTAAGGTATTAAAAGTTCGTTGGTATTTTATTTCTCTTGTACCAAGACCTGTTAACTCCTTGAGACAAAATTTCAAGAATGTTGATCAAGATATAATCCTGGTTTTCACTAGCGACGCAAGCAGAAGAGCGCTTATTTCACTGCGAAAACTGCGCAAGGATAAAAAATTTTCCTTTTCCTTGTGCTTGCGCTTATGCTTGCGCTTTGTGCTTGCGTCGCTAGTGAAAACCAGGCTATACATGTAAACAATTTCCATTACACAAATTCCACAAATAATAAAAATACAAAAATTAAAACAGTTTAATTATCTGACTATAATAAATATTATTCAAGGAAAATAACTGAATTTTGAATCTTATGTACAAGGTTCATGATACAGTTTGCTGATCAAGTAACCTGACAGAAACAATAACATAATAATAATTATTATTTTCAGCACAGCTGCTGCGTGTAGCATTTGATAACAAAAATAGACATTGAATCTCACCGGTACACCATCTTTGCCATCATTTCCAGCGGATCCGGTAGGTCCCTGTCCACCCTAAAACAACAAAACCACACTTGAATTTGATCACTCTCTCTCCCCTAGATTTTCAACCCAAAAATTGCTAATAATTAACTATCCTGTTGCAAGTAAAGATTTTAGGGCACCTGGATGTTACTCAAACACCTTACAGTTGCCAGAGCGTGATAATTAAAAAGCCAATCAGATTTAGCTATGACGTTGCAAAGTTTCAAAAGGTGATGTATTTTAAGGTGCGTCCCCATTACACCAGCCACTGAGGGAATTTCAGAAGAATTATGAGAGTGCATACTGAAGACTGTAAATCCTTGGAGTGCATAACATGGCTTGTGAGTCACAAAACTAATATCAAAAACGAGGAAGAGTTTGATCTCAAGTATGACCACCCTGGATGATCTAACTGCCTTTTCCATTTCATTATCAACTGACTGGCCATACCGAGTGATACACACATCGTTTTATTTTTGTACACTTAAATGTCATATCCACGTTTCAAACAAAATTTGGAAGGTAGTAATTATTTCCAACAATTTTATTTTATCAAAGTTTTTTTGGTAAGAGTGGAGGTTCCCTTGAAAGGCTCTTTCAGAAGTGGAATACATGTATACTATTTTGGAGTGAATTTGACGAAGTGGACAATAATCAATACTCTAAATTTCTGCATCAGTGTTAAAGAAATGGCTGATCTGGCCATATCTATGGTAGTACCCCTATATGTACACCAAAATTTACCACAGCCACTTCAAATGATATGGCATATAAAACCTTTATCTTAACTTTGGCTTGCAACTTAGAAACATGCTTCTGTTCACTCAACAAGAGCAGTTTATTTACTTATTTTATTTGGCTACACAAAAACGTTAAAAATAGTTACATAGAGCTGACACAAAACCGACAAGAATGTAGCAGGGAACCCAGTAGAAGCTAGAGCTAACACTGGGCACCTCAGTGCCCGTGGTGACGTTGTTTTAACGTACTAAAATCTTTGATGTCACCTCAACCAATGTCAAAATCAAATGAGAATGAACGGATAGCATTCATTAGTTGCCCCAATAAACAAAGAAGACTTCACTTACAGCTTCACCCTTTTGTCCAGTATATCCAGGCCGACCAGGAAGACCTCGTACACCCTGAAAAGAAAACCAAAAACATGACAGGAAGGCTATTTTTTACTGAAATAACAACATATTGAGATAACAACAAGGAGTTAACAGAAAATGGAGATATTCCTCCAATAGCCAGGATTTTAAGTGACAAACAACACCGTTGGTGAAGACAAATTCATCAGTAATCCTGTGTTCCCTTTGAAATAAATTAATATAATTTATTCAAGCCAAACTGCCTTACCGGTCCTCCCTGAGGTCCTGGTTGTCCAATGACTCCACCAGCGCCTCTGTCTCCCTTTGAAATAATATTAAAGAAGAAAGCGTTTGTTGTGGACCTTTCAATTAACAGGCTGTTCTTAATGAAAAAGAAACACAGATAAAGAGGTTCAAAATAGCCTTCAATTTGCGCAATCAAAAAATAAATAAATAAAAAGAAAAAAGAAAATCAAAGTACAACTGCGAAGAAGTCGTGGATATGTGACCTTATTTGCGATAAGGAGGATTAAGCCAAGGTGACTCGAGAAAACGGTGTTTTAACTAGTTTATACGCGTAAAAACCCTTTCTGGAAAGTGTTTATAATAAACAACTTTTTAATGCGTTTAAACGGCCAGCTCTTTTGAGCATCAGTTTTTTTATATTATGAAAGGTGTTCGTCATCGTGGTTTCAAATGATAGCTGAGTTAATCTTTTGTCTCACGATTGCGTCAAGATGTGGATCGCGACGTTTTAAAAGAGAAAGGGAGATACGACATGCAGTCAAAGGTTTGAAAGAGGATGCCTCCATCATGATTCTCCCAGCAGATAAAGGTCGTGCCAATGTAGTGCTAGATAAGAACACCTATCATGATAAGATGAAGGCACTGATGGAGACTGGTCCATACCGACTTCTTAAGAAGGACCCAACGGACCGCTTAAGCCATAAGTCGACTGAAAAACTCCTGAGCCTGAAGCAAGGTGGACACCTGACAGATTCTGTGTATAACAAGATGAGGCCCAAGCATAAGCAACCACCTAGAATTTATGGCCTTCCCAAAATACACAAGGCCAACACACCACTGAGACCTAGTCTCTTGTGTGAACACCTTTGCTTATGATCTGTCTTCCTACTTATCCGATGTATTATCTCCCCTAACAGGGAACTCAGAGTACACAGTTGACAACTCAGCTCATTTTGTGTCCATTATGAACGGTGAAAGGGTACTAGAAAACGAGATCACGGTGTCTTTCAACGTAGTGTCTCTGTTCACGAACGTTCCAATCGAAGGAGCAGTACAGACTGCACTGCGAAAACTAGAAGCTGACCCGTGCCTTGCCAACCGCACGACTCTAACACCTACACAGATTGCAGGCCTCTTGAGTCTCGTTCTTAGATCCACATACTTCCAGTATGATTTACGAACAGCAAGGAGCAGCCATGGGTAGCCCGGTATCCGCAGTGATAGCTAACCTCTACATGGAGGGTTTTGAGGAGCAAGCTTTGACGTCGACGCCCTGTATACCTAATATCTGGAAACGCTATATGGATGACACCTTTACCATCTTAAATCGTGACAAAGTTGACTCGTTCTTACAACACCTCAATAGTCAACAGCCGACGATCCATTTCACAATGGAAACTGAGAATGACAACTCAATTCTCTTCCTTGATACGTTGATCATCAAGGATTCGAATGGATACCTCTCTACCAGTGTTAACAGAAAGCCTACACACACTGACCAGTACCTAGCGTATGATTCACACCACCCGCAATCTGTAAAACGCGGTATTGTCAAGTGCCTGTACGATCGATCCAAACACCTCATAACAAAACCTTCAGTTATCTCTCATGAAAAGAAACACCTCTCATCGGTCCTTGTTTCCAACGGTTATCCGTTTTCGTTTGTAAAAAATCTTACGAAAACCAAGGGACGAACAACCACTAAAGAACCTGAACCCGAAATTAAATCTACTGTGGTTTTGCCATACGTCAAAGGCACATCGGAGGCTCTTCACCGTTGCCTACAACAACAAGGCATACGGACTGTTTTCAGATCTGACACAACTCTTAGATCACACCTAGTGCGACCTAAGGACATTGTCAATCCGGTAAAACAAGACGGTGTAGTCTACAAGTCAGATTCCCTGCGAATGTGGTAAAGTTTATATTAGAGAGACGGGAAGACGGGAGTGCATGAATGGATTAAGAAACATGATAGAGACATACGGCTTGCTTGAACCCAATCCTCCGCCGTTTCAGAACATAGCAACGCGACCGGACTTTATCCACTCTGGGAAGAAGTTAAATTTATTGACCGAGACCCACATTGGTACCCCCCGTAGGGTTAAAGAGGCTATTCACATAAGACTTCACCATAACAACATTAACAGGGACAGTGGAATTGAAATTCCTGAAGCGTGGACGCCCACAATCAAACAACACAACAGCCGATCTGTTCGGGTCTGCAAATGATCCCAGGACCGCAAGTGATCCCGGACCGCAAATGATTCCCAAATTGGACCGCAAATGATCCCGGACCGCAAATCATCCCCATATTGGACCGGAAATGATCCCGAGCAAAAAAAAAAACAGGAATGGCATGGATTGATATAAAAATGACACACACAAAAAGAACACGTTTTATCATTTTATAAGAAATATTCCATAGTTGATTTTTTTCCCTTTTTAGTGAAAACCTGTGACATTGCGTGACGTTCTGTCTGTCTGTTGATTTCAGGCCGGTTGCGTAGTACAGTTGTTGCGATCGCCGGTGGGCTGCGAGTTTCGATTGATGTTATCTTTTTATTGTGTAGAACATCCCAGATCATTCGAGTAAAAGATCATTTCAGTAAAAATCGAGCGCGTATAAATCAATTGTATAATCACAGAGATAACGGAGAATTAAAATACACACATACCCGGAAAAAACTGATTTCATTTCCCTATGAAATAAAAGTATTTTGTTCACTGAGTGCTCTCATTAAAAATTGTACCCAGAATAGCAGAAGTGTTTCTTTCTCATATTCATGGGTGATCGGCCGACTGGCCAGACACAGGTGAGAACACACTGACTTCCAAGATGATGTGGTTGAAAATTGGAGCAGAGATCAAAGATCAGTCAACAGTGTCACCGCCGTGTAAGCTGCGCTATTCGGCGCGCTCGGAAAACGACTATACTGCTTTTTTCTAATTTCGTTAGTATCATTTGTGAGCGTTCTTGGAGTTACCTTAAAGATAAGAACAAACATGACGATCTCTAAAGATGGACGGAAAAACGAGGTAGGTTTGGATCCTGATGTCAATAACATTGATTGACTGCTTCACATCAGCTGCACATAATTAATGCGGCTTAACTGCAGAATAGGATACTTCACAAATTAATGTGATCAAGTAAGCTGAAGCCACTCAAAAGGCACTAAGGCCATAAGGTAGCGGGCATTACCCTTAAATCTACCAAAGCAAAGATTGAGCCCAAGCATTAGCAGCCATGGACAGCTGTTTCGGCCTTGTTAGGCCTCATCCTTGTCACTCCAGCCACATCCCACAAGCCTTACGTTTTCATTGCTTGTTTTATTGATATGTGGGTACTTGAGCCTGAGCATTAGCTATGCCATGCTGATGAGGCCTAATAAGGCCGAAACAGCTGTCCATGGCTGCTAATGCTTGGGCTCAATCTTTGCTTTGGTAGATTTAAGGGGTAATGCCCGCTACCTTATGGCCTTAGTGCCTTTTGATTGGCTTCAGCTTACTTGATCACATTAATTTGTGAAGTATCCTTGTCACTCCAGCCACATCCCACAAGCCTTACGTTTTAACTGCAGAATACCCTGCCACATCAGCTGTTTCCTGTGTAGGTGCCTACGCGATACGCAGAAACTGATTAATATTCTATTTTTAACACATCAATCAGCTAACACCAAAACTTTCTTAACTAATAACAAAATTATACCTCCTACTATAAGCTCTATAAAGCAGTAAACAGTCTTCGTTCTTTCTGAACGAAACTCATAAAGGCTGGTTTACACAGTGACAGGAGCATAAGCATAAGAAAATGGAAAAGATTCCTTTTTCTTATGATAAAAATAATCGCTATTCATACCAATTCCCTATCCACACCATTTTACAATCCATGCCATTCCTTATCTTTTGCTTGGGATCATTTGCGGTTCAATCTGGGGATCATTCGCGGTTCGGGATCATTTGCAGTCCTGGGATCATTTGCGGACCCGTACAGATCAGTACCAAAGCGGACCGCTGAGGGAACAATTTCTAGTCTGAACGACAAGGATCGAAATCCTCCAATCAACAACAGCCTAAGCGAGGATTGAAACGCACCAATCACCACCAGCCACGGTGCTTCTTATACTCACACGCAGCCAGTCGACACCATCGCCTGATGAAGACCAGCAGTATAGCGTTGAAACGTCGCGATCCACATCTCTGTGACTCAATCGTGAGACAAAAGATTAACTCAGCTGTCATCAATTTTTTTGTTCATGAGCTTAACGCAAATTAACCTCGGGGTGCATTTTATTTACATTGTGGCTAGACGCGATGGCGCCACAAAAAAATTATTTGATTTTAGATTGCGTTGTTCACGTTAAAACGCTGAAAATGGCTTCGCGAAATGCAGCTATATTTGTGTCAAAAGTTTCCATCATCAATTTCTGTGCACACTTGGAAAATATCTTGGGTTGAACGGCTCATATTTTTTCCACAAATCGTGAATTGGATGAACGTAGGAGAAGCTGCGCTTGTGACGGAATATTGTTTGTAATTTCTTTCGCCGTCTGGCTGTTTGATCGAACGTTCCTTTTGACGTTTATTCGTTCGATCCGAGCTGAAATAAAGTTACTTTACTTTTTTCATTCCGTTCATCGGTTCGACTGTTGCTCCTTAGACATACTTCGGAAAGCCGATAGAGGTGTTCCGGCAATATTTCGGAAAATCGATATCTATTTTGTCTGCCGTTGACATATCGATTTGTTTACATCTGAGTGAGTGACAAATTTGCATAATCTGACCCCAACAACAGTCGTTCCTACGCTCCACGTATCCACGACTAAGTATTTTTGCAACTGGTTGTAGCTTTTTCCTGATTCTTTCAGACTGCAGTCAAGAGAGGCTCTACTTGTCGTACTATGTTACATGACACAAAAATAAAGGATGGGATTGCGCAAGTTGGGCTGACAAATATTGCAGGCTTCCACTGGGATGAAAGCTTTGAGCTAAATACACACCGGTAATCCATCAACTCCAGGAATACCAGGCTCTCCTTCGCGACCAGTAGGACCCTGTAAGAACAATTTGACAGTTAAGGTCACGCAAATTGCAAGTTATGATATCATTGTTTGTAAACATGTTACCACCTCTGCACATACTTTCATGTTGCACAAAGTAGACATCATTCATATAGTAGTTGCAGTATGAAACTCTTTTGCACAGGACCCTGTAGAAGCGGTAATTAATTAATAATTATACAGTGTACCCAGCAAACAATCCTCAGGTGCAATGCAACAATGTTGCACAACCAGGTTTGAAAGAAAATACATGATTGTCCATTTTGCTTGAACCTTAGTGACTATCAATGATCTAGCAATTTCACTTTAAATAGTAGTAAAACAGCCATTAGTCCAAAACTTGGAGCATTTTGACACATGTCCTTGACTCAATCACACCCCAAAGATATTACTGATGAAATATTAATTTTGTCCAAGCATAAAAATCTATATCCTATTTTACTTATTTACTTATATATTTTCTTATTTTACCGACTGTTAAAATATTATTCTCTCCTTTACCACCTGTCTAGACTAGCTTTTTGTAGCTGGTATAAAAAAATCATTGTAAGGAGTTTGGTTCAAATAAAATTATTACTGTTACAACGTCACAAGATGATTGAATGTAGCTTTGACATAATTGATTAACCAGGCTAATGCCACTTATTTAGTTCTCAAGGAAGAATTGTAACCTAAATTCTTTTTAGAATAAAGGAAAAGTAGTTTTGGCTATTTTGTTTTCAAGGAACAGCAATTTTGGGAACGTGACAATGAAGACTACTTTTTACAGAAACAAGAACGCATTGAAGTAACAACAATTTTTTAGAATGAACAGCCTTGAACTTTGATATAACTAAGACATTAACAGAAAATGGAGATATTCCTCCAATAGCCTGCATTTTAAGTGACAAACACCATCGGAGTGAGCACATTTAAGTTAAAGAATGCTGTTGGAAGGCTCGTAAATTCTCTTGGCTGTGATGGCTAACCTGTGCTCCAGGTGGACCTTGTTCTCCTCTTGACCCACGTTCACCCTGAAGGAAAAAAAAAACACAAGAAATTCTCCATTATCAAGATGCAACACTGATCTTCTTTATAGTCCCTAATTATTAGAACAAAAATAATTATTTAAAAGAGGAAATGAAAGTGTCAAATTAATTTTGTCCTGTCGTAATTATCTTAAGAACAGTGCTTGAAGTCAGCAGGGCACTGTGCCAGTTAAGAGGACGTTCACAGAAAGAAGTCTGTGTTCGTTAATTAGCCAAGGCTGCTGGAGAAACCTGCTGTTTTCAGTCGCCTGGAATGGACCACGAGCTTGGCTTATCCCCTTAATGTATTTTAGCCCATCAAAAGGTATCTATTTTTAAGAGTTCCCTTCTACACCGTACATGTAGTTTGCTGATTGAGAAGAGACGGTATGAAGCAAAGGTTGCAGCACATGGGGACTAATTCATGACACCAACTTAAGGTATGATGAGTCACCAGAACCTTAATAATCTTCTAAAGGTCAAACGTCTTTGGGTCACACAAGCCATTCCATAACCCACTTGTGCAAGACCACTCCCCTTTCCTCTGTACATTTCATAAAACAACGTGAATATCAACATCACTGAAGTCTTGTATACAAAACATTACCCTCAGTCCTGGAGAGCCATCTTTTCCTCGAGTTCCAGGAAATCCCTAAGCAGAAAGCAAAACACTTGTTGTCAGGTTCTACGATGCCAGCTGTAGTTGACATCATGCACAACTGTTAGTCTATCAGGTAGTCTCACTCTGGTGTTGTTGACATAACTGAAATTTAATGTACGTAAACCAAGATATACTGTACATGGCCAACATCACAAGTACTCCTTGGGTCAGTAGTGTAAGAGCATCTGTTCGACACTTGAACATTAAGCCATGTGAACACCTTCCACTAGAAGGACCTGGATTTTTGTTAGTATAAATTATTATTAATATCAACTTGAGAATGCTTCTTTATCTATTTCATTTCATCCCATAAGCTATTTCACTAGCTGGTATCTTTCAGTCATTGACTAATCAAATTAAAGGAAATAAACTCTGACGAAGGGCTAACGCCTGAAACGTCAGCTTTTTAAATCTCTTTACGGTGGTCAATTTACATAATCAACTCCGCTGATAAACCAAATTTTCGTGTTTCACTCCCCCACCGATGCAGCAACAGCTGAAGGCCTTTATAT
>JAEMWC010000012.1:1297500-1327500 GCA_016490735.1 Pachyseris speciosa | reverse complement strand
AGTGCACCTAACACCAAAAATTTTTTTTCGCTAAAATCAATCTTTGCACCTGTTTGAAATGCATTGCGCCTTTTTTAGCAAATCTTGACTAGTTATTTTGACTTTTCTAGGATGTTAAAGTTGCAAAATCTGGCCATCGTCTGCCCTCACGACCGAGTCAGAAGGGGCTTGGGTCTATTCCCGATTTGACGTCACAAACTGATTTACATCGCATTAAGTCTTTGTAAATATGCATGCAAAGCATTTTGTGACGTCAAATCGAGAATAGACCCAAGCTCCTTCTGACTCGGTCGTGGGGCCAGATTTTGCAACTTTAACACCCTAGAAAAGTCAAAATAACTACGCAAGATTTGCTTAAAAAGGCGCAATGCGTTTCAAACAGGTGCAAAGATTTATTTTAGTGAAAAATATTTTTGGGGTTAGGTGCACTTTAATATAAAATTATATAATTTAAACTCATTTTTAAAATGAACACAAACAACACATGCTTAATATTCACATTTCAGAGACAGCTGCACGTTGACAAATTAGGTTGGATCACATGCTGTAAACCTTAACATTGCCCCAAATACTGTTGAGATTCAAAACTCTGAAAGACTTCCTAAGATCTGGACAATCTCCAAACAAAACAGCAGGTAAATGTGTGTACACAGAACCCATTGAATTTATTGTGTACCCACCGGTGGTCCTTGAGCACCTTGTTGTCCCGAATCACCTCTATTTCCTTGACGACCCTATCAAGCAAACAAACTATAATTGTAAGTATTTCCTAAAGCAAATTATGTAGATGCAATGCTAAGGTGAAAAACACCTTCAGAATGGCTGTTTTTACAACGAAAGAGGACCAAGATATTTTCCATTTCCCGCATTTCACAGCAGCTTTTCCTAAGTTCACAAACAGATAGAACAAGGTTCCTTTATTTATTAATGTAGCAGAAATTACATGAGTATGACAGCATAACTGACAAAGTGATGCACCAACAATATTATTCACCCAGGTCCTCTCACAACCAGGACAAACATGTAGATAGTAGAGATTTAATATTCAGTCAGTAACTCAGATTTCAAGTTGAAAGTCGAAAGTCAAGTTGAGACTTCTGACTATAACGTACCCAAGGAGTCTGGATATGCACCCATAACCCTTTACACCCCCACCCCCTCCCTGTTATCACTGTTGGTGTTGTTCTTAGGAGGCAAAGGGAGTATTTATATTTAATTACGAGAACATTTCTTAAGGCTGGTTTTTACTAGCGACGGAGTCAGAGTTAGAGTCGTAGTCAGAGTCGTGAGAGTGCTTATGACCCAATGAATCAAAAATCGTAGTTGTAAGTGGAGTCATAAACTCAACGGATTTGGAGTCAGAAGAATCAGAATGTTTCCATTTTCTTCCGATTCTGCTTATGACTCCCTTGTTGCTTGTGATCCAGTGAAAACTAGATTGTCGGAGGTGGAAGCAGAAGTGGAAGAACCAACCAAACATAACCATTGCTCTTAGGCTCTCAGCGATTATAGTTTCATACCAAAATAGTGCTTGTGACTATGACAATCTAGTTTTAACTAGATCATAAGCGATGGAGTCATAACGGAATCAGTATTTTGTTCCCGGCTCCATCCTTTGATTTTCACTACATCAAAACATAACACTCCATGCACACTTCAGATTAAAACTCCGACTCCATCACTAGTGAAAACAGCCTTTAGAGAACATGGTTTTGTCAGTCAGTTCAGTGGTCAAAATTACTGATACAACGTACAGCAAAACATCACATACCACTAGGCCAGGGGTACCTGGTTTGCCAGACTCTCCTCTCTCACCCCTCTCACCCTGTACAGAAAGTTGACAAAACTTGTAAATAATACACTAAGAACACTAAAACCAGCATTGTAATGGCATAGTGGAGAACACACTTAAAAAGGTTGTAGTTCTAGGCCTTTTTAATCAAGTGAATTAAATCATCTACAAAGTGAACTGGCGTGACTATATAGGCATTCACTTACATTCAGAATAAAAATAACTGCTCTGAGAATTTACGCAGAGTTAAACCTCATACTGCCAGCCATGCAAAAAACAGTGGCTCAAAACTAAAAAAATGCTGAATGGACCCGAGAAAAACTGAAATTCTTAGGTGAGGCACCACAAGCTTCCAAAGCAGGCCGTATAAGGAGTCATGGCACTCCACCAGAGTTTGTACAAATTATGATAAAATCATGCACTAATGTACAAGTGAAATTATATTTTGGAGAACTCATCCATTAAAGCCACTGTGTAGTGCAAGCACTAATGAATATTTTTCACACTCTGATGAAGGAAAACATCTCCTAATTCACTGACACTTAAGCTCTCTTGGGTATAGTGTCAAAATATGCACACAGCCAGTTCAGTCACCATTCTACAGTCTTTGTAAATAACACAACATTACTTTGGTCTTAAAAAATAAATTAAATGCTGATTAATGTCACATTAGGTCACTAGAATCCAGTCAAACAATGAAAACAAAGAAGAAAAATGGGCTTGTACACCAGTCATAAATGCCTTGTCATGCCCATTTACCTTAGAACCTGGGGCTCCTGGATCTCCGCGTGATCCATCCCTACCAATGGCACCCTAAAAACAGAACAGTAATCAGCTAGATTGTTTTAATTAGTTTAAGACGCTATGTCCAGTTTACGGCCACAAGACTACATGTACTTAGGTTGCTGATTGACACATTTCATCTGAAGTTGTTCAATTCCCGCCAGGAGCTCAGACCTTTTACTAAGCAATTTGTATTACTAGCCAAGGGTACTTGGTTTTATTTGACCCCCCAAAATGTAAAAATAGGTAGTCAAGGACTACATGTGGCTATTACTATTGAGTATTATCTGTAATACTTGAATCAGAAAATTAGTAGCCCAAGGTACATGTTGTGATGCATTCAAAAACCCTCCATAACAAAATGATGTCGCCTTTTTAGGGGTAGGGGGAAGGTCGTTAAGTTCCTAAATTTACAGTAGCTTGTAGGGCAGAGCTGTGGATTTCAGCATCAATACACACGCCTCAATTTTCAGTCGGTGGTATTGTTGTAACAAGATATCATCAATACTCAAAACATGTTGTCGATTGCCGCCGTAACCACGATAGTCAACAATAAGTCACGAACGATACTCACCAAAATACAAGCATCAAGCATTGCTGTCTTTCGAAGCCTGATTGTGCGATTCCGAACACTGTTCGAAGACTCTGACTACTTACACTCACTTAATCTTACACAGTTTGTGACCTATAGTGGCTACTCTCAACAAGCGGTAGCCACAACAATAGCCATGATGTAGCCCCTAAACATTCCATAGATGGTTTTTATTGTCTTTAAGGGTAAATATCAAACAGTATGCCCTCTTGGCACTATTGTAGGGGAGTGCTTTATTTTCTTTGTAGATATTTCTTTAAAGGCAGCACCATGCAATACTGGTAAGCATTGCCCTGACTCCTTGAGCCTAGTAAAAGGTATATAATTATGCATGTAACAGCCTGACAGATGCTGCTTATAACAATTGGTCACCAATTATTTGCATAAACGTAAACACCCAGTACAAACATCAAACAGAGCCAGATCCAAGACACTTTTCCCTGGTCAGTGTTTCCCCACAACTTTTGAAAGTAGAAGTTGAATTGTATTGAGTAGGAGTTTCAAGGCCCAATGTGCCTTGGACCCGCCAGAAAATTTTGAAATTCTAGACTCTTGGAGACGGATTTTTCAGCAGTTTGAGACAGAAAATGGGATATTTCAGATACCAAAAAACACTGAAATTTTTATTAGGTTTTAATTATTCCAGCCATAACATTGCATCCCTTTCGTTCAAACAATTGAGTCAGTTCAAGAAAGTCATAAAATTGCAATTTTGATAGAGCAACTGATGTATGATACATGTATTTAACGTATTGATGTCGATACAGTGTGCAAAAATGATCATAAAGATGACCCATTTATGACAATTTCTTTGAAAACATATTTTGTTCCAAAACAGCCAAACAACTGAATGTAGACTACATCATCTATGCACAGTATGGTCTTGTTGCCATTGGACGTGATGGCCGACAGATGGTTTTGAAAGCATCACTGGTATTAATACTTAGCAGGATGGAAAAGACATAAATATTAATTTTATTGTACCTCAGACCCTTTAGGGCCATTGAAACCCATGGCACCTGCTGGACCGGTAGCACCCTAAAGGAAGACAATAATAACAGGGTTAGACATCTGTTCAGCTGAATAACTAGCCACCGGGCTAGTGAGCTTTTTAAATCCACTAGCCCACAGCACACCTCAGTAGCCCAAGCACCTTCCCAGAATCTTTCTTCATTACACCTTACCTTGTTCACACCTTCTGCAAATTTAATTGAACAGAACATTTTCCCCTCATCGTTCATGACATGATATTCAAGCCATCTGAACATTATTTTTCACGATGGATTGGATGCTCTTTTTATGTTTATCATTTTCGTATTTTCTTTGTTTCTTTCAAATGTCATTTTCAATTCCCTTAGCCTTTTTTGGGTGATTGGCGGTTTATAGTTTGACAGAAATCTCTCCATTTGTGATCGAAGTTTCTCCGAAATGTCTTCAAGTGCAAGGCGGTAGTATTCATGATCGACACGAAAACAGACAAGACTGCCTGGAATGGTAGTTTTTAATACCGCATTTATTTTACATAATTGGTCTTCTCACTGGTTATCAAGTGAATAAAATATACAGTGCATTAATTTATTTTTTGAATTCTACTAGCCTACAGACTACTGAACATGTGATTTTTACTAGCCTTGGGCTACCGGGCTAGTGGAGATGTCGAACCCTGTAATAATAAGTCAATTAATTATATTCAAGGAGAAAAATCACAGACATACCCACGCAATTAGACCATCATACTTAACAGACTTTTCAAGGGTTTAGAACATTTGACATATTAAACATGATCTTTGACTCTACCTTTGAACCAAAATTCTCACCAAAAAAATAAAATTATAAAAAAGATGTATGGGCATAGAATGTTTAGCTAAAACATGGTCAGCTTCCATTAATTTACAAAGTGGAGACGGGTACAAAAATAATGCTATAAAAGGCCACAGCACATACAGTACTTACAGAAACTAATTTAATACTTTTAAAAACGCAGAGAAAATAAAGGAAAACACTACTACTGTATGTAAGGTGAAGGAGGTTTAGACATGTGATTTTGTGAATGTTTGCTTTTAACTTCTGTCATCGATGGTTTGAGAAGCTACAGTATGAAACACTAGAAAGAGCGTTTCATGATGGATATCCAAACACCGAGAGGTGGGTTGAAAAAATGAGCTGCGGCCAAGCTTATTTTACCCAAATCAAGATGTTTGGATAGATTAATGAGCTCGATATTTATATTGCATGTTAGTTGATGAGGGTGCAGTAGGAATCAGCTACAGTATCACCCATAGAAGTCGAGAGTGAAAAATATAGTAATTGTTTTAGTATAAATCTACTAGTCGTTCAAAACTAAACAAATTGATTGTCTAAATCCTACTCGCAGACACTTCAAAACACGAAGAAGAGCCCACCATTTTGTTGAGAACTGCTACTCACTATATCTATCACAGAATAGATAGCGAGTAGCTTAGCCAATCAGAGAACGGCATTCATGATAGAACACTTACAGATTTATACTAATGCGTGTTAGTTGATGAGTGTGCAGTAGGAATCAGCTACAGTATCACCCATAGAAGTCGAGAGCAAATAATCTTACTAGTAATTATTGTTTTAGTATAAATCTCTTAGTCGTTCAAAACTAAACAAATAGATTGTCTAAATCCTACTCGCAGACACTTCGAAAACATGAAGAAGCGGCTGCCATTTTGTTGACAACCGCTACTCACTATCACAGAATGTATATCTAGTGAGTAGTGTAGCCAATCAAAGAACAGTATTCCTGATAGAACATTAGTAGATTTATACTAATATCTGATGTGAAACTCACTTCCTCATTATATTTGATATTATTACTTCTCAACGCAATAACTCAACATACAGTACGACTAATAACGACAACATACACAACATGACATTGCAAACCAGCATTATATTGACACCTAAATGACAAATAGAAGAGTCACAAATTAAAGTAATTAATTTTTACAAAGAAACATCACTAAAACATGCTTACAGGTGATCCAGGCAATCCTGATCTACCATTCTCTCCATCGAAGCCCTGTATAGAAAATGAAGAAAAATAAACACTTTAAAGGGTTGGCCGCTCACACCAGATTGAATAGGTTCTATACGGCATAATTATTACTATTCAAAACATTTTAACACTGTCCAAATATGGCAATGCATTCAATTTTATCATACACACATGACAGATATAACACAATATACCTTATAATATGGTGTGCTGGAGAGAAAAATGTTGCCTTTTTAATTGACAGCTTTTTCGCGATAAATTTAGTAAAAATAATTGCTAAATATTATCAACAAGTTTAATAATAATAATAATCATCATCATCATAAGCTTTACTTAAACACGGTATCAATTCATATGTACAAATAAAAAACAATAACAATAAATAAAGAATCACTATGTATAATAATAAACTAAAAATACAATGTACAGCGATTACTTTGAAAACATCCGATTGTTGTTAGAAATAGGAATTATAGTTTGCCGGCAGGGATTCTTTAAAAGACTTCAAAGTTGTTTGATTTTTAGCTTGGGTCGGAAAACTATTCCATAGTTTTGCACCACAATAAACTACATTTCCTTGCTTCAGAAAGGGGCCAAGGAATGAATTAATAATACTGTGAGACGAACCCCTTAAATTGTGGGAATGAACTTGAGATGTATTTTTGAAAATCTCATGAAGGCGTGCCAAGATACTATTTATTGCCTTGTACATCATAACAGCAAAAAGGCGAAAAAAAATATAGGGCAATGTTTTTCTAATGTATCAAAGGCCACATGCAAAAATTCAGTAGTAGTAGTAGCAGTAGTAGTAGTAGTAGTAGTAGTAGTAGTAGTAGTAGTAGTTGTTGTCGTCGTCGTCAGTGTCGTCTTTATTTCACTGATAAAATACATGTCAAGTGTTACATGGATTATTATTTATGCGGGCAGACCTATTTTGTAACTTTTGTAATTTATCCGATTGACATTTCCCAATGCAACCCAATACAGGGCTACAAAGGTCAAAGTAGGGTACAACAAGAGCATTGTACATGTTAATCAATGTATCCCGCGGTACTAAAGCCTTAGCTCGCTTTAAAACCGCCACGTTAATAAGAGAGTGCCATGTTAGAGTGTCATCATTTTCGATCCCTAGATATCTGTGGGTCTTGACTCTATCAATTTGATGCCCATCTATTCTTATATCAAGTTGATGATCTAAATGGGCCATCTTATATTGACTGGCAATAACAGAGTATTTGGTTTTTTTAACATCCAGACTTAAAGTTTGTTTGCTTGAAGCCATGCAAGATTGGATTATACTTCACTGTTTAGCATTGATTGAAGGTCAATAGGATCACGAGACTTAAGGGTGAGACATGTCTCGGTGTTGAGGCTAGGCCACATTCTGGAAGATCATCTATATAAACCAGGAACAATAAGGGTCCCAGAATAGATCCTTGAGGGACACCACACACAAGGGAACAGTAATCAGACCATGCATCATTTACATGTGTTCTCTGCTTGTGACCAGTCAGGTAGGATTGAAACCACTTTAAGCTTAGGGTGTCAACCCCATAGAGTTTGAGTTTTTGCAGAGGAACTTCATGATCCACAGTGTCAAATGAAAAAAAGATCAAGAAAAAGCACACCGTTTAATAAGCCATGATCCATATTAGAATACCAAGCATTCAGTAGTTATGTAGAGGATGGCAGTCAAAGTGGAATGGCAGGGATGAAAATCAGACTGAACATTTGCAAGACAGTAAGTCATGCCTTATTAGGTATTCATAAAATTGGTTAAAAACAATTCTTTCAACAATTACCCTGCTCAATCTTGCATAATATCCCGATTTTAGCCCTTGTCAGTTAAGAATCAGATGATATTCAGCGTGATTTTACAGGATAATTGTTAGATATATACAGTCACATAACTTACGGGTGGTCCTTGGAAACCTGGCTTTCCACTTTTACCCTGAGTGCCTGAGTCACCCTATGAAATCATCAAGAGACACAATTAGCAGTGATAAATTAATTAATAATTAATCTAAGCTATTGATTAACACTGAATCTGCTAAAAAAGAGATCTACCTTATGAACCCTAAGTACATTATTATTTACAAGTTCTGGGCTTAGTCATTAAAACCTGTTTATGAGCAGTAGAGACATTAAAATTGCAAAAATTGGCATCCAATGCCAAGATATTTGCATATTTGCATATGGTAATGCAGCACGCAGTTTGTCAGCCAAATTTTGCGGTTCAAGATTATTTTGTTCGATATGTAGCAGCTCAGAACAAAGACAAAATAAATGAGCTATATTTTTTCGAGGCTGTTGAAGATCCAAAATCTTTTGACCTTGAAAATCATTGGAGGCATAATTTACGGGAGATGGTTATCATAATTCTCGCCGCGAAATATCGTTTGTCGAAAGGTATCCCTCGCATCACAATAATTTGTTACCTGAGCATCTGGATGAGTCAAAACATTAAGGTTAGAGAGTGAAAACAAAGCCTTTTCAAAGTTTCTACCAAGGTGAATGGAAACTGTTGATTGAGAAAGTTTCTTTTCCATTTAACTTGACAACGGTGTCATGACGACACTGAAACGTCAGATTTTCTTGCTAGTTTTTACCTGCTTTAAGTATAACTTTTTATTTTTCTTATGGAGTAAATAACTAGACAAAAGTATTTTTATTAGTGTCCCCAATTAGCAGCCATGCTAAAGTATTTATGACACTTAAATAAAGATCTTGTCTTGTCTTGTCTTGTCTGGACTTACTGGGACTCAGGAGAAAACAGTCTGGATAATCAAAATATGGATATTGGCTACATATTATACTTTTGTCTAATGCAAAACAAAACCATCCTGTGAATTAATTAGGAAATCAGAATTTTATGTGGTAGTGTGCTGTGCTGTGCTGTGCTGTACAAATGAACTTACAAAAACATTCAGGTATTGGTCTAAAACACTCGCTCCCTTGTTGGGGCGGGATAGAGGGCTCTCTGTATCTAATAAGAAAAAATTGATTGGCTTCTAAATGGAGTTCCTGGTATTGACTTTCAACTTAATGTTAATTTGCTTTATGCTGTTCAGTGTTGTATCTCCCAATCAAACCATTTCTCGTAATTGAATATCTATTTAATATTTATTTTTATTGTTTTATTTCTGTTTTTTGTCTCTCTGACCGTGATGTAATTAATGGAATTAATGTAAACGGCATAAGCTCTCTCAATGAGCACTATGTGCTCTTAGAGCAAATGCCGAAAAAAAACATTGTTTAAATTTAAAAAAAAAACAGTTGCTCTTTGAAAGGAAAACAAACTTGTTTCAAATGCACTTTTCAATAATGCCAAAATAAAAAAAATCATAATAAATCATAATAATCATTTCTAGGGTTCTTCATCATGCCTTGTTAATATTCATAAAAAAGAAAAAAAAATAGACTAGAGTTCTAAAGTAGTCTGGACAATCAAGAAGTCTGGATATTCAAGGTTCAACCATATACTGTTTAAGCTTCCAGGCTTACCACATGTTTCAAATCTACAGTATTCATGGTATACTTACTCTGGCACCTGGTTTACCGGGACTCCCAGATTCACCTTGGGAACCCTAGGAGATAAATGTGACGTAAAGATGTGAATAATTCAGTCCTCAGTAAGCTTGTGTTTTGCTGAAGTTGATTTTTGTTGTCTCCATATTAAACAGATACAGAATTCCCTGACCTGCAGGTAGCATAGCTAACCTAGGTGGGCCAGGAAAATGAGGAAAAATAATATTAAAAGACTGCTAAGAAGATGTTGGTAGGAAAATAAAGTTAAGATCAAAATGAGAACAAGGTTAAAAAAAAGAGAAAAGAAAAGCTGAATGAAGCTGATTTGAGCATCAAAAGAAGGACAAAAGGGCACACTTACCTACTAATTAAAATATTAAATGATGAGATGGATACACGCATTGATTCACTATATGGTATAAGAAAGCTTGCCTAGGCCTACACATTTAACATACAGTAGAAATGCATGCTACATAATCACAAATTGCAGAAATAAATAATGAAAACTTATAATTTAGAAAAACCACAGCCAAACATTGCCTCAGCCAGCTCGTAAACAGGGCACTATAATAGTCAAAAGCAACTCCCACTTGAAGCAACCAAAACATCGCTCATTCCACAAAACAGTTACTGGATTTTGAGACCAAAGATTAAGTATTGTAATTCCAGATCCAAAAGAGTGTCCTTCTCCATAAAGGCTGGTTTTCACTAGCGACGGAGTCCGAGTACAATAATACAATAATACCAACAGTAGGCTATTGTATTTATTATCTTTCTATTCTTTAAAGGGAACCTCTACTCTTACAACAAATTGATGCTAAATTGTTGGAAATAATTACTTGATTCCAAATTTTGTTTTAAAACTGGATATCATCATGAATCGCCTATGTTCTTTTTTAAATCTCAAGAGCGCGGCCATTTTGGATTTCATGACGTCATTCAGTTGCCCAATTGTTTAACACATAGAATTTTCTGCTTCATTTACTTTCTGAAAACAAAAATAGCGATGCCCGGGAAATTTCAAAATGAAAAAAGGCACTAATGATATCCAATTTTTTTGCACTTAAAATGTTACATGCCACGTTGTAAACTAAATTTTGGAAACTAGTAATTATTTCCAACAGTTTAGGCTCAATTTGTGGTAAGAGTAGAGGTTCCCTTTAATTGCAAGGCCCCATAAGATAAATTAACTTATTGTATTGTATTGTGTTGTATTTTTTTAAATAGTCATAATCAGAAGCATATGGAGCGCATTATGATCTAGTGAAAATCAAAGCGACTGAGTAGGAAGCATAAGACTGATTCTGTCTGTCAGTCTGTTGCTTGTGATCTAGTGAAAACTAGATTGTTGGGGTCACAAGCACTATTTTGGTATCAAACTGTAATCCGAAAGCGTGAGAACAAGCATTGTGATTGGTTGGTTCTTCCACTTCTGGTTCTGACTCCAACAAGTACTTGGATCGTAAGCAACAGAGTCATAAGCAACTCTGATTCCGTTGAGCTTATGACTCCGCTTACAACTCCAATTTCTGATTTTCACCAGGTCATACATGTATAAGCACTCTTACAACTCCAACTCCGTTGCTAGTGAAAACCAGTCTGAAGAACTGTTATAATTAAATTTTAGCCATTATTAAGGTGGCCGAACACCGACCCCCAAGGAATTGGTAAAAGATTTAAACAGATTGTTATTTAAATTTCTATGGAAAGGTACGGATAAAGTCACCCGAGCGTCGACAATAAATGATTTTGAACATGGAGGCTTAAGAATGATTGATATTGATAGTATGATCGTATCTCTAAGATTAGCATGGTTAAAAAGAATATTTAATGAAAATGGTGGAACATGGAAAAGCTACCTAGGTTATCTCCTGGAACGCTCCGGTGGCTTATTCTTCATTAACTGTAATTATGATTTAAAAGATGATCCAAAATATTCTCAATTCTATCATGAACTTCTGAGTTGGTGGGCACATTTTCGAAACACTTTTGATTCAAAACGTGATTGGTGTCATATAATTTGGAATAATAAAGAGATACGCATTGGGAATAAACCTGTTTACTATAAAAAATATTTTGAATCTGGTATAATTTTTGTTAAGGATCTGTTATTTCATTTGAATATTGAAGAGTCATTTAACTGCATTAAACGCAAACTTAGCAAAACGAATCTTTTAATGTGGGCAGGACTTCGTCATTCTATACCAATTAACCTTAAATTAGATACCCCTCAGAATTCTCTGGCACCCACTCCAATTCTAAAAATAAAAAATAACACTTTTGATGTAACAAAAAAGAAATCAAGAGATTATTATAATTTGTTAATCAGTAATAAGGCTCAATTTCCTAATGCTACTAATAATTTAAGAAGTGATTTCCATTTGTCTACTGACCAGCTGAAGCAAGTCTTTAGACTTCCTCACAGCGTTGCTTTCGAACCATACGTGAAAGCTTTTCAATACAAAATATTAAACTCAATTTTATTCACTAATGTTAAATTGCACAAAATTGGTTTCACAGAGAGTGACCTCTGTAGTTTTTGTGAGACAGTACCTGAGACTTTACACCATTTACTTTTTCAATGTAGTCATTCAAGGCTGTTTTGGTCCAACTTCGAATGGTATTGGCTCTCTTTAACGAATGACAAGATCCAGTTATCTCTTCAAGATGTAGTAGTTGGAATAATTTCCTCTCAATACTCTTCACTTCTAAACCTTCTAAATTTTTTTATTATCATTGGAAAATTGTATCTATGGGACTGCAGGAGAGATCACGTGCACCCTGACTTACAGAGATTTAAGGTCAGACTGAAATTGAAGTATGAAATTGAACGTTTTATAAGTTTAAAAAATAAGAATTATAATATTTTTAAAAAGAAATGGATCTTTCCACCTTCTTTGTTATTCAACCAAGTATAAATGTAAGTATATGTATATATATATATATATATATATATATATATATATATATATATATATATATATATATATTTTTTTTTTTTTTTTTTTTTTTTTTTTTTTTTTTGGTTCTGGCGTAGTGTAATCTTGTATCTCTTTAGCGTTTTAGTTTTGTTTGACTAGTTATATGTATATACATTTTGCGTAATGTAATCTCGTTTCCTTTTAGCTTGTTAGTTTTGTTTCATTAGTAATTATTGTAACGCAAGTATTGTAGAATAGTGTAAATTGTCAATTGTAATGTTTTGTAATTTGAACTACTGTAATTATTGTAAAGCAGTTTTGTTTTGTTACAATAAACTATAAAGTTGTTGGAAAAAAAAAAAAAAAAAATCTATTTGGCTTCGATACGTTGATGACACTTTAACGTTGTTTGACAGTGGTGCCAATGCCTCTAGTTTTCCACGTTACACTAACAACAGACATCCCAATATCAATTTCGCCTTCTTTTTGTTAATGCTTTCTTAACACAAAGATAATCTAGTTACATTTTACAAAAGTAAAGACATATATATACATACGGCAGTAGAGTTATACAGTGTGTAAGGAGGAAGACAAATAAAAGAAAAGAGAAAAAAAAGTAACAATAGTAAGAAATGTGAAACTTAAATAAAATATTTCCAAATATTATTTGAAAAAAAAAACAAAAACAAAAACAAAAACAAAAAAAAACAAAAAAAAACAAAACAAAACAAAACAAAACAAAAAAAAGGTGGCCGAACACAGTTTCCGCGCGGTCTGTTGTTAATTTTATAGCAGCAACAAAAATTCGGAATGATTGTGCTCAGTTGTCATCTATATCAATTCCTCCTCATTTGACACTCCAATCCTGATTTTGCTTAGAACATTGCTGCACTATTCACCACAAAGAACTAAACATAGATTTTGCAGACAGTCTTGCTTTGATTCAAACTGAAACCCATCCAAGAAAAATGTCGAGCGTTGCAAACAGAGGGCGGTTTGTTTGTAAAGACCAATAAAGCAGCTGTCTACAAAGTCTTAGAAGGATTTTCCAGGCTACGATGCTTTAGAAGACGTGAAAACACTTAGCAAAATTATACTCAACTCTCGCCTTGGCGCCAACGCTTGCGAAATTGTACACAAAAGCAAAACGACGACGATAGAATCTGCACTCAAAGAACTTATTTACCCTGACTCGATTGCATGTAGTTATGCCCCTCAACAATCCTTTAAATCCCCTCGACAAGGCCTTTCAAGGAAAATTGTCTAGTTCTTCTGACACTGGTGTAATGAATAAGGGATTAGCGAAGAAACTCGCTGACTCTGGCATCGGCTACCAGCACCTTCGACAAGTCTTTGAAAAACTTGGCAAACAAGGCCTTCTTGCCATTCTTGCAAATCCAGCAACAGCACTAGTCGTCTCATCTGCTCGTCGTTTAGTACGTGGTACTGACCCAGTTGTACTCCACCGAATTCTCAACCATTTTAACAGAGGATTACAATAAGAAAGGGAGAAAACCGCGCATTCTCTGATTGCTTGTTGTTGTTTTTCACATGAGAGGAACCCAGCTAAATGCTGCACATGCGCAATTGATCGAAAAATTGAGACTGAGTGCTTTTGCGGCTTTGCCAGAAGCATGCCGTTTTCTGACGATCCAGTCGTTACTGAGAATTTCAAGAAATTTGGCCAAAAAATACTTCAGAAACCAAGTGAATTATCTGTAACAAAAAATCTGAAATTTAACAGAGGGGATGTTAAATAATACAGAACATGGAGTGAAAATGATAAACAGCGAATTACGAAAACTGTGTCTGTCAAAATTTTATTAGGACAGTGTTGACAGAAGGGATTTTATGTGAATTCGTTGTTGGCAAATGATGACAAAAATCTAACGACTGAAATTGTTTTAAATAAACAAAAACAATTGTTTAAGCCTTGTTTTTAACCGGTCCTGTTGCCATGGCAACGGTACACACCTTAACCAAAATGCGACATTAAACCCCTCTTTGGTTGATCTTGACTCCAGTGAAAAATGGGCGCCCGAGCGTAAATAGGTGAAAAATAATGGTGAGTTAGGCTTAGGTACTTGAAAACTGTGTTCGGCCACCTTAAGAACTCCTCGTCTGACTCATTTGATTTTTTGACAGGCCTCTAAAGCAACACGGTCCAAGAGCCTGCATCAAATGCACAATAGCAATGTCCTTGCAGCTGCAAGCCAATAATCCCTCATTGATGGGTTGCCTTACAGGGAAATAAAAGCAGCTTACCATTAACTGTCACCCAACCAGGACAAACAATTATACAACCACTTGTGGCAAAAACAGAGCATACCTGTTCTCCTTTCGCTCCATTTAGTCCGGGCTGTCCATTTTTTCCTGTGTCACCCTGAGATTATTGATTTCAAAGAAATTTTTCAGTTCAATGGACAGACAAAAGAAATTACAAATTAAATAATAATTATTAAGACTGACGTTTGATTGTGGTATCAGAATCTAGCTACATAATGATGTACTTCAATTCTTTGTGGACACATATACTTTGCGCATTTGATCATATCTACATGTTAATTTGCCCTATAAAAATATTTGTGAAGAATTTAAATTTCATGGCTGGTATGACGCGGCGTTTCGTCTCAGCCAAGAGACTCATCAGATACTTTTCGAATTCCAGCAAACTCGTTGAGCATCGCGCTTAAAGTCCCGTTTGCGAAGTCAAGATGTTAGTAGTCTGGCCCTCTATCGCAGAAGGATTCCCAACCGCAAGTTCATGAGTTTACTTATAAACTCGTGAACTTGCGGATGGGAATCCTTCTGCGATAGAGGGCATCCGACATGCGACATGAAACACTTCAGAAAAAGTACATCTATCATTTATTTACTACAACTGAGTTTGAAATCATAAGGAAAATGAAAGGAACTGCCAACATTATCAAGGGGTTATCATAAGAGTAATTTCTCACTGGCTGAGTGAAATGAAATAAGTGAAAAATGTTTTTCTCACACACCGCTGGGACCTGGGTATAGGTCATGTGCCTATGGGGTGGGCAGTTCAGCTTGACATACCTACCAATGGTGTGTTAGAAGTGCACTTCAACCGTATTCTGGTTGATTTTTTGGTCTTAAATAATGATTATAGTTTGAAGAGTAATAAGCAAGTGATGTCTACAATCCTGCCATCCACATTTTCTGTTGATTGAAAACCTGACATTGGGGGGGGGGGCAACAAGTATTCCACAGCATACCTTTATTCCTGGCCTTCCATCTGCACCAGCATATCCAGGAGATCCAGTGGGTCCCTACGTGAACAAGCCAACATTATTGACAACTGTTTTCTTTTGCAAGGAAATCAGTTTCTTATTCCTGTTCTGGAAAGTCCCTAAGAATGTGCCCTACATGCAGGCCTTCCTTCCAAATAAAATTCATGCCACTTTTCAACTTTGCAGTGAACAAGCCAACATTATTGACAACTGTTTTCTTTTGCAAGGAAATCAGTTTCTTATTCCTGTTCTGGAAAGTCCCTAAGAATGTGCCCTACATGCAGGCCTTCCTTCCAAATAAAATTCATGCCACTTCTCAACTTTGCCGGCAGATTTTGAACGCACAGTAGACATATGGGTTAACTGCTCAACCATATGTTTTTGCCTATAATGACTTGCCATAGCAAAAGCGTGATACCTAAACAGTGGCCATTGATTGTGTACATGTACATGTAGAATACGTTATATTACTTGCCAAAATTTTTGGACGTTAACATAATCAGACGTTTTATTTCAGACATGTACATTTAATTTTTGGACACTTTTTATCTCATTTCGGATAAATTTCAGACACTTTGCTGAAACATAGTTTAAGTAAATTTATGGCTACAAATCAGGAATTAGACTGAAACATCTGCCTAAACAATAGTTTTACTGCAACCTCAAGGTTTTACAGATACAGCAACCCAGATACACCAACAAGAAAATAACACAAGTTCAATTAAAGACAACAAGCACTTTCTTCTTCTTCGTCTCAAAGAGCAACCAAATGCTAGGGACCATGAGGAGAGCCTTTCAATTGTGTTTGATTGATGATGCGAAGCAGAAGAGGACTATAGAACCACTGACACTAACATTAAGCAATTATCTTAAAACTGGGCCTATTGCAAAATGGTATATATTTACATTATGTTTTTCATCTAGAAGAACCAAAACTTCTCCAGTGATAAAAAAGAATGGGCAAAGTCTAATCTGAGTTCTAGCTACATTGTATACTGATTGGCCAAGCTTGAATGCAAGTGAGAAAGTACTTTAATAACCCTTTCACTCCTAAGGGGTCTTCCTTTGACGAGTAAAATCGACTGGCAAATTAGAGTAAAATCTGTAAAGTCACTCCAGACAGTTTAATTTAATTTCGGACACTTTTTTTTCTGCATTTAAAATCATCCGAAATTTTTGGAAAGTAATGTAGGAGGGAAAAATTAAAATGGATTATATAAACTACCACATAAAAGCCAAAGCATCTCAAATATAAACAGTACAATTTTTTTGTTCAGAATTTATTAATCTTACCCTTGGACCTGCTGGACCAAGTTCCCCTGGAGCTCCTGTCCTTCCTGGTGCACCCTAGTCAACAAGACAAAACAACTTCACTAAGAAAAAATTAATACAGAAAACACGTCTTAGTTACGACACTACAGCTTCGTGGTTGGAAGTTTAGTTTAAATGGTACATAAAATTCAGAATAATTATATGCCAAGCATTATCCACTGGTCAGCGGATTCACAAAACATTTAATTAAAACATGAACCAAAGACACAAAGGATCAAGTCAAATCAGCCTCACACCTACAGCTCAGAAATGCCAGGGTCATTGTCCTGACAGTTCTGTGAATTGGCAAAAGTCCTTTTGTTAACTGCATCACAATAAAATGGCTTACAATAATTATGTAAACGTTTTCTCACAAGTCCATACACATACATTCATACCAAACCACTACAAATACATAACAAAAGGGTCACTTACCCGTTTCCCTGATGGTCCAGTTAAGCCAGGATTTCCTACATTACCACGTGAGCCCTATAGCAAAATGGAGAAAAAGCAGTTAAAACACACTTAGAGCAACATTTCAACACAGATTGTCTATCCTTTAGACGTCTTTTGCCAACATTGTGTCATCAAGTGTGCTGTCTACAGTTTCTGTTTTAATGTAACAGCATCTAACAAAAATGGATTAATTAAAATCATTTCCTTGTTTGCTGAAAATGATGCAATTTCTGCTGATGGTTTGTGCAACTGGATCACATCTTTGTAGGGAATGATTAAACTTGTTTTCTCGACTGGTAATCAGTCATACTTCCAAGAAATGGATTAAATTGGAGGAAAAGTTTACTGTCTGAATTAAAAGAAGTCTCTGTGGTAATACTGTATTTGTATTATTTCAGTTGGCATTTGCAATTACACATTCAAATACCTCAATTTGAAGCAATTTCTACAGAATACTGATGGTTTGTGCAGCTAGACCACAGCTGCATAGGGTGTGATTTTACCTGCTTTCTGATAATTTTACATTTAATTCATACTTCCAAAGCTTGTACAAAAACCCAAACACCAGAAAATGTAACAATTAGACTTTTATTGGCTTTCACTACCCCCAGCAAGTCACCTGTGACCTGTTCACTTCGTGTATCAACCCACTCTACAGTTCTGTATGACACTGATTCAAAATTTCAGTTTGTTGATTAAACCCAAGAGTAAGGAAATTCAAGTGAAACCTACAAATGACTTCTTTTTTGCTCTCATGTGCAACACAAGGTGCTTAATAGATATTAATATTTAATTAATTCTAGCTATAGAGTCAGAAGATACATGTAAAATATCTAACTGAAGGATTGCTACTGTTTTTTTTTCTCTTACCTTATGGTCTTGTTATGAATCATAATTTTGCAGTATTAATAATGATTTAGTCTTCTGTACTGAAATTGTCAATATTTTGGCAATTGAGAGCAAAAAAGGTTGAACATACCGCTGATCCTTTAGCTCCCTCAAGTCCTCGTTTACCAGGTTTTCCTGGATTTCCCTACAAGCAGAAAGTCATGAATATGTGAATAATCATCACAGTTATGAAACTACTCATAAGCAGTAGTGCCAAAATAATGCCTGAAAAAATTTTCAGGCTTGTAAGGGATTCAAACTAATACGACCTCTGCAATACTGGTAGAGTGCTCTACCAACTGAGCTAGCACAATTATAATCATTCTCAAATAAGTGAAAAGTCAGTTAAATTACATTTAACAAGAATTCAAAGAAAAAGTACAAAATGTTCATTTTAAAAAGATTGAAGTAGAGGGCTGGCCAGTGGGCCACCCTTACAAATGCAAGAAAGCTGTCACAAACTGATGAAGGTACAGTATCTAAAACTTTAGCTTCTCACATAAAAACAAGACAAGTTCCAAGAGCTTTGATGATCTTTCAAGTTAAGGAGGCTCACATCAGTTTCAATTATCATGGCAGCAAAGCATTATAAATTTAATTGAGCCTCAGCCTACATGTAGGTGGCTGTGATTGTAAGATGTTTAAGTTTGAAAACGGCCAAATTTAATATGCAAATTAAAAGTTTTGTGACTTGTCTGTGCTTTCAGTTTAGCCTTTTCAAACTTAAACATTTCACAGTCACAGCTACCTAGGAGGCTCAATGATTTCACAGGTACACAGGAAAGCCAAATGAAAACTGATGCAAACCACCTTTAAGTTAATGGCTGGTATTTTGAGAATTCATCTTTCATGATGTCTCCACAACAAGGCAAACTTCATGTTAGTGCTTACTGAACTGTTTTGAACTGTTTTCAATCAGTTTTTCTTGAATGTATGTTTACAGTTTGTAGTTACCTAGAACTGAGAAAAGGAAAGTTTTTGACAAACCTGTTCTCCATGTCTTCCAGGGTCACCGGGAGCACCAGGGCGCCCCTACAATGAAACAAACAGTCAAACTGTTTTATTCCTTAAAATCTTGTCTTCTTGCTCTTTTCCCATTCTTTCCTGTTTTATCTTTGTTTCTCTATTGATTTTTTCTTTGATTTTGTAAAAGTGATTTTAATGATAAGTAATAGTAATTGGACCAAGTGGAGTACAATTCAGGGAGTAATTGCACGAGTAATTTCAAAATCAGATGAGCATGAAGCACGAGGCCGATTTGAAAATACGAGCGCGATTACTCCCTGAATTGTATGACACGAGGTCCAATTACTAATTAATCGTATCTATATCTTTTGGGAAGGTCTTTTGAGCAAAAACATCTGTAGCGCTTTTCATAAGTTTTGAAAACTGCAGCAAACATTTGCAAAGGAAGCCATTAAGCGTGCGTAATTACTCGGGCTCCCGCATCTCGCGCGGCGCCCGGGTCTAAGATTACCGACGGTTCTTCTTTTTCGTCGTCGAATATCATCCACAAAGCTCACTTCCGGCGTTTCTGCGCAAGCGCTAACTATTTTTAACAGAGTGATGCCTGTTGTCATGTATCGGAAAATGTCGATTCACCTTGTGTCTTTTGAAGTCTGAACAAACAATATGTTAAGAGAAGTGTCTATGCGAATGTTTGCAAGTTCAACGGCAAGACGAAAGCTTTTAACATGAGTAAACTTAACTCCAGATGGACTGCCGTGTTTCCTCGTGAGTAGTCTCTAATTTTGGCGATGGATTGTGGGTCAGGCGAAAGACACGTGCGCGTGCGAAGTTGCGAGGAGACGCGACGCGAGGGGAGCGCCAAAAATTAGAGACTACAGACAAAGGGAGTTTGACCTTTCACGGCTGAGTGATTCGGAAGTGTAAATCTCATATCAACAGCAAGAATGATGCCTGTTGTCACGTATCAGAAAACGTCGATTTACCTTGTGTCTTTGAAGTCTGAACAACTAATAATTTATGTTAAGTGCCTATACGAATGTTTGCAAGTTCAACAGCGAGAAGAAAGCTTTTAACATGACCAAAATGTAACTCCAGATGGATTGCCGTGTTCCCCGTATCCACTCCATTGAGATGTACATTTTGTTGAATAACTCAAGTACGGGATATCACACACCCCTGAGACTTTGAAAGGTAGTTTATTTACTATTTTCCCACAATATCTCAATTTCTGGACTTTAATTTTTGAATGATAAGCGATTAGTTTTTACAAATGTACTAGCATCACTTGAAACTGTCCAGAAATGTTCCTTTCTTGTGTTTCAAATGACCCTGGATTGACGTATTTGTAAACAGTTTCACTCTGCTAATTAATTTTCTACTCACATTTCACCGAGACTCCATTAACGTTTATGCAAAAAAATCCTACATCGTTCGATAACCATTTCCTTTCCCAAACAATTATCCATCGAAACGAAAACAAGTGTGCTTAGTTTTTTTTTGGAATCAATACACTATTTTTATCACCTTGCAAAACGATAAACCTCTGTGGCCTAAAGGTCATTGTTCCTGCCTGTGATGCAGCTAACCCGGGTTCGGTGTCTTTTAGTGGTATATATCACGGGCTTTATTTTTTTCTGTTTCTCTTTTCCTTGTCAGGGGTTTCATTAGAAGCCGGCAACCGGCGAAAATCGCCTACTTTGTCAAAATTTACACTTACCGCCGTCTAATTGGTCTGTACTTTCACTCAAATTATTAAAAAAAATTATCAGGTCCCCGCCTACTTTAGTTCACTCAGACGGTTATTTCAAAACTTATTGAAACCCCTGCCTTGTTCTTTTAGAAATATTTTTTACTAGTGTTATTAATAATTATTGTTCTCAATGGTTGAGCTGTATTTTAGAGGAATATATGTTGATAGGGGTCTAAAGAAATAGACTCCAACACAAGCTAAACACAATGCGTGCGATGTAAGAAAAACAGACTTCCCTCTATTCTTTTGTTTAGCGCTAAGTTAGGGATACAATAATGTTTTTTGCAAGCCCGAGTTTAGGCTAATTGTAGCCTCTTGTTGACATGAAAATCACGTGGGTATCCAATTACAAAAAGTTCAAATTGGATACCTATAATTGGACACCCACGTGATCGCGCACCGATTACGTGACAAATAGGCGCGCGGAGAACCAATCACGATCCAGAATTTTGTTATAGATACGATTATATTCATAATAATAATATTTAAGGGCTGGTCCATCTCGATTAGCTCTTAAGCTATCGGTGGCCCAGTCTACCAAGAATTTTTTATTCATAAAAAGTGTTGAAATAAACTTGAACTTGAACTGGATTTGTAACGTGTTTACCTGTTTGCTTCCTAATAATCAGCATACCAGTAGTAGTTCACCAGAGTTCAAATAATTCTAACTCTGGTGAACTATTACTACAAGTAAATAAAGCACAGGTAAGCAGTGTAGACAGATTCTGCCTAGAACACATAAATTATATACATTTATAAAAAAAGCCTGCTTAGAGTAACTGTTACAGCTTTATGGATGTCATGCATTTTATCACGTACATGTATCATTCTAACTACCAATGAGTCATAACTTACCATTATCGTTATCAACAATTGAAGGGTGTAATCAAAACCTAAGCCAGGGTCCATGGGCTAGCCCATGGACCACCCCATGGGCCACCCCATGGGCCACCCCATGGGCCACCCTATGGGCCACCTATAAAAAGACTGGGATGTTAAATTTATCTTTTTTTTTTTTTATTATTAAAATTTTTAAAATCATTTTATAATCATTGGGGTGATGGCGGGTGTCTGTAAAACACGGACCAGATACCTGCTGATGGCGGATGCGGATGACGGATGGAAAATGGGGATGGGAAAATGAGCCAGGATAGAAAAGTGTGGATGGAAAAATAAAAAATAATAAAATAATTATAAGAAAAAAAGAATTACAGCTGAAAATAGCAGTTTAAGCGGGAAAACTAACAACAAATAATGAGAGTGTACCCCATAGCAACAAAATTGCATTTTAGAGTCATTCATTTTCACAATTCCACCCAAGACCTCCAGCAACAAAGAAGAACCGTGAAAACAAGATTGATTTACCGATACACTAAAGAAAATTTGCTGGGTTCATTTCCTGCGTGCTGTAAAACGCGTCCTATTTTTTTATTTATTTTATTATTTCTTTTTACAGCGTTTTTAGGATTACCTCTTGATCTCAAAAATAGGCATCTCCAGTTCAGAATCACTGCTGGATGAACCTCGACAGAGTCATAAAACATACAAAAAACAGCATACAAAAAAGCCAGAATACTTGGCTCTTCCTTATTCGTCCAGAAAAAATACATATGATACAGTTCTGTTTTAATTGGCTGAAGTTTACCTGGTCATTTAAAATCACCTCTTCTGATCTGAGGGGGAGGGGCTGTCAGGACTACAGCCCTACTACTTTTTTCTTGGATAGATGACTACAGTTGACATGGATAATGTATGAATTGTACCGCTTGAAGTTGGCGAGATTTTTTAGCCCTAACACCTTAAAATGGCCTCCGCGACCCCTGTATAAAGCACAATCAAGATATAAAGGGCGCACTTTTTTGCCCTAGCAATAATAAATTCAGTTCAAGTCAATTATCTCAAGGCAAAGCGGCTACAGTTCATGCAACGCTAAAGCGGTTCTCCTCATGTGGGTTCAGTTTGTTGAAAAGGTGTTTGAGTGGTTTGCAACCCAAGAAGTATAATGGACCATAAACGATACTGACGATAATAGTAGTGAATGAACTTTCTCAGCTGGTGTGCTATGACATTACAATCAGTCTTTGAGTAAGCGCTGAAAACACGTCTATCTTTTCAATGATTTAATAAATACAAATGGCTTTTTTTTCTATATATTTTAAGAACGAACAACTGGAGCCAGGGTGCCTGGCAAGCATCACATGCCGATGGAGTGACGGTGATTGCAACAAATCATTGTTTCCGTTTCTATGGTGAAAGACACAATACCAGAAGATTAGAAGATTAGAAGATTGATAAAAATTGGCGTGATGGCTCTAAATTTCTAATTTAAGATCTTATCCGCTTTCTTAACACTAAAAGCTAAACAAATATAATCTTTTTTCCTTTGCTGTGTTCAGCTAGCATAACTAAGGTCTAAGATCAACAAATAGCTCCAAGACAAGACGATGATAATAATATACAGTATTTTAAATCACAAATGCTTGTTTTTGTTGCTAAGGGGTGTCTCTCGTTAAGCTTATTTTCTGCTTCAACTACTAATTATTTAAAAGTTGTATTTCTTTTTTTTTTTTTTTTTATATTAATTTTTTACCCAACAACAGTTTATGGTGTAACAAAGAGCACACAAAAGTATTTTCCAATTTTGGCAGATGTCTTAACTCCGCCTATCCCGCATTGGTAAAACCTACTGCATGTTTTTGTTATTATAATTATTATTTTCCCCATTCACGCTACCCTTGCCAATTAAACGTCTCAGTTATCGAGTGACTGGAAATTCGTCACTAAAATGTGAACGGCAAAATTCTGAAAAAAAATTGTATCCTGCATGTCCTAAAATGCTAGGACGCATTTTACAGCGCCTGCTACAGGAAACAAACCCAGCAAATTTTCTGTAGCGCAAATATGTTATCTTTACAATATATATCAGGAGGTCTTCGTTGGTCAAAATGAATGAAAGCCAGATAGGCACCCAACAACAGCAACCAAACAGTTTATTACAGTATTCCTATATGAGTAAATGGTATACCGGCTAATATATTTTACTGTCTTTATGAAAAAACGTGAACAGTGGAATTCTGAAAAATTTGTGTCTTGTCCTAAAAACGCCGTAAAATAAAAAAAAGAATCATTAGGAAGTGTTTTACAGCACCTGCTTTTACAGCACCTGCTTGGGTGGAATTGTCAAAATGAATGACTCATAAAATAATGCAATTTTGTTGCCATAGGGTACACTCTCGTTATTTGTTGTTAGTTTTTTCCAGTTGTATTTCTTTTATTATTATTATTTTTTTATTTTTTATTTTTCCATCCGCACTTTTCTATCCTCATTTTCCCATCCGCCATCCATCATCCGCATCCGCCATCCACAGGTATCCGGTCTACGTTTTACAGACACCTGCCATCACCGCAATGATTATAAAATGATTTTAAAATTAAAAAAAGTGATAAATTTATAGTTCTGGTCTTTTTTATAGGTGGCCCATAGGGGAGCCCATAGGGGAGCCCATAGGGTAGCCCATAAGGTGGCCCATAGGGTGGCCCATGGGTCCTGGCCCAGGTTTTGATTACACCCACAACTGAAGGGTGTTCTGCAAAAGGGGCGTATATTGCTTTTTTGCCTTAAAATCCAAAATATCTCTAAACTCACTCTGCTTTGGCATATAAACTAGAATTGGTGTGGGAATTGAAGCTCTATTACTTATTTTGTGATTAGAAAGCTAGGATCTGAAGGATTAGCTTATGACTTTTCGCAAAAACTCAAGAAACAGAAACAAAAGGATCTGATGCATGGTTGATTTCTTTTGTTTTGAGTTGCTCCGGTTATACATTAGGCAAAAGTCATTTGCTAATTTGCTGAATCAAGGCCTTTAAATCACAAAATAATTGCAGAACCTCATTTCTGACACCATAACCAGTCTGTATGCCAAAGTAGAGTGAATTTAGAGAGATTTGGATTTTAAGGCAAAAACATGATATACGCCCCTTTTGCGGAACACCCTTCAATTGAAGGGCTGGGGGTATAACCCACCCAAATGACTTTCACACTGTAGAGCTTATTATTATTATTATTATTTTGCCAGTTTCCATTTCTTTTTCAAGAAAGACCATATGCAAAAAAGGCCCTAAAAGTCATTTGGGTCAGTTATGCCCCCAGCCCTTCAATTAAGGTCATTCCTCTCAATTGCATGGCGCATCCTTACTGCGCATAATTTATGGCATCATTTAGCGCGCACTAGTGCGCGCGTACACTAGAAACATTGCGAATTTGCCTTGACATTGAGCTTTTTCAGCTGAAATTTTTACCTTTGCCGTCGTGTTGTAAAGAAACAAGTGCGGTGACCCCCCTTTTTTATTGGTGTAATGTACTTGTAATAGGCACACGAAAAACATATTTTAAGGAAAAAAAAAGTTTAATAGTAGAAGTTGGATTATTTATATATAATTGGGGTGAAACTCTGTGTTTGGAGCCAGGAAGGAGTTTGAGATGATGAAGTGGTCCAATTTCCTCACATAATTTGCAAGATCAGGCAATTTGAAATCACAATACTAAAAGAATATAGCCCAGAAAAACAATTAGGCTCTAGTTTTTACTACTATTCATAGTTTTTGCTACACAATAACAGCTTTCTTCAGTTGTTCATGCTTCGAACATTTCTCGCACAACTCCATAAAAACACTTAGAACAACAAGTATGCAGGGCAAAAACAAGCACGGTGACACCATCTTTTTATTGCATTTTTTCAATGTTCTATGCATGACTATCAATTGTGCCAAGTCTGAAAAAAATCTTAATAGTACATCCTTTTCAGGGGAATTACCTTAAAAATGTAATGGATGCTTATTAGCATTTCCTTCATTACTTCTATCAAGAAAAAAAATACCGGTAACCTCTTCTTTCAAACACATTCCTGGGCAGAATTAACCTGAGGGAAAGCCTACTTCAGATTTTTGGGACTTTGGCCAACTTGAAATTTCTACCTTAGAGATAACGGGGGTGAAGTTGAGGAATCAGTCATCATCATCATTTTATTTCATAATGCAGGTTACAAATTGGCAGCCAGTAAGGCTGATGTGGACCTACAAATCACTAAAACAATGAAATGATATATCCTGTACTTACATGTACTAATTAAAAATAAAAAAAATTGATCAAAAAAGAGAAACTATCTTTAACCCATTAAAACTCGAGAGTGCCTTATGGCACAAGATGCCATTACGTGCTCAATATTCTTTCTGAAATTTTCACAACCAAAAGGTCATTGAAAGATCTACACATTGAAGGGATAAAATCATGGCCCCCTCCAATATAAGACTTGATTTACCACCACTGTAACTTTTCGAACTTTTTGTCTTTGTATTTTTTTGGTCAAGGTGATATCTCAAAACAGTCAATACTCTGAGAGTGGCAATTTAAGCTATACTAGTTTTAATTAGTGGTATACCCTATATCTATTAGGAAAATGAAAAATTCAACGTTTTTTATTTTTCACTTTGGACACTTCTCAGTCTTTTCAGTGACCTCCTCCACACCTGTTGGTGTCATTTATTTCATATCCCAAAAAGTACCTTTAAAATGATATTATTAATAATTATTATTATAATGTGGTCTAATGGTTTCATCATTCCCATTTAAGAAAAAAATGGCACTTCCCTCAGAAAGTACAACAAAGCTTATAGTTTAGTATACGTAGTTTCACTTACATCTGCTCCAGGATTTCCTGTGCGGCCAACTAGACCCATAGGTCCAGTAGCTCCCTGTCAGATAAGCACAAGATAGTATGAGCACAAGTTAAATGCTGAATAAAATGAGTTGTGCATTTATTTGGGAGTTCTCATTATTTTGGACAGTGACATTACCATTGGCCTATCTCGTTCACCTTAAAACTCAGTAAGTAAGGGTTATTGGCCTGGAACAAGGGGATATGTGCTAGATGCCATGAGAGGAATATAGCACATATCCCCGAGGGACAAGTCAATAACATGCTTATTTGTCACTTGGTGAGGTTTCCTAAAGAAACAAAAGGCCATTACATAACGAAAAACTCATTTTCTACTTAATCAAGTTTTATTTTAAATTTAATTTTTAATGGTAGATTGTAGGTTGTAAAATTTTGACTGTAAACATATTTTTCTTATTACTTTTTTTTTTACAACAATGCATGCTTTGTTTACTGGTACGCAGTGGGATTGACTTTTGTTTTGTAATATTTACACAACAATATATGTATAGACATTTTCTTTTGTCTTCTGGTATGTGTGGTAAACGTGTGTTACTTTAATTTGCATAAACACTGCATTCAGTACACTACACGTGGTTGAACCACTGCTGTTAAATTTTGCACTCAGCGATGGCACTCGCAAAGGGTGTTCCAGAAAAGCTTGTTATGGAATGTACAGGGCACAGAAATGTGTCATCTCTTGATATGTATCAGAATTTTGAAAGTTCACTTTGTTTTAAGCGCAATGATTTTATTTATTGATAACCACTCTCATTGAAAGGGGAATAAGTGGAGCAGTATGTGACAAGGGGAAGGAGGGGAATATATATTTCCCCTCCTTCAGCTATTGTTGTCAGCCCTGCTCTCCCCTGCTCTATATGGGATGCAAAGGGATGTAAGCCAGACAGTCTTTGTTAAAGGCGGGGAACATACAATCATGTAGTTCCTGGAATATTGTGCTGATGTTTCAAACATTAGCCCCCTGTCAGAGCCAAATTTGATGTACATGTAAGTGTCTCCATTGACTTTTATTTTTCACATTTGCTCTGGCAAACGGCTAACACTTGAAACGTTGGCACTCAGACACTTGAATCTTTTTACGGCGGATTTACATACAGTTAAATCATATTTAATGTAGTTACGACTAGGAGCAATTAGTCACTATAGCATTGTTGGCATTCTTTTGTTGGCGTTTTGGCTGTAGTGTAGCATTATTGCATGACCATTTTAGCGTTTGTAGCATTCTAGCATTGTTTGTGAGTATGGGGGTGGGTTCTTGTCCAGTTGTATGTTGCTTCTTCGCAGGCGTGTGCCATTACATGTGCCTAGGTTGTGCTTGCATTCTACTTTGAAGCTTTGTTTGCCTGACATTATGTTCGAGTAGCATAGAATTTTTTCTTCATTCGTAGCATTTCTTCTTTGTCATTGTTCACATCTTTGTTTCATTGTTTTGCCGGGACTGTGTAGAGTTTTTTCAGACCTTAAATTAACGGGCACTGTCATGCACAGCTGTAATTTGGGTCTAAAACATGTGTTGCAACAGTGGAACATTGAAAAATTTTGAAACTTTTTGAGGTTGTCTATGACCAGGGATGACAAGGAGGAAACGGGTTACAACTTGAAAGAGTTAGGTTAACCTTTTTTTCAAGTTTTGGCATTGCATCTAGGAAAAATCACCATAAAAATAATGATTTTTCATACTAAATACATGTACCTGCCAACTTATTCTGAGTCAAATATGTGAGATTTTTGTCTCCTAATGACCAAAATTTCTGAAAATGTTCTGATGACTTCTGAAGATTTCTCGAAGACTTCCGAATGATACTGAACATGTCCGGAGATGTTAAAGATGACTTCCGAACGCTTCCAAAGCTATTTGCTATTAATTTTTTCCAGTCTGTCAAATGCAAACTAAAACACGACATTTTAGCACGTTCTGATACAGTTATAGGACTCGAACTCATCATTAATTACAATTTGATGGAACAGTCACGAGAATATTGAATTGAATTTTTAGTTGTTAATTCGTCACGTCATCCAGATTTCTATGTTAGGCATGAGAAATTGTCCTTGATGCGTGAGATTGATGTCTTTAGTCTGCAGGCGTGAGACTTGCGCATAATGCATGAGAATTGGCAGGTATATATTACTAATTTATTTTCCATCCAAGAAATCATTTGAAAATGATATTAATATGCACTTCTTCATGTAACACACACCATTCATGTAACAGAAATGTAAATCCTCATAATTTGAATAAAATTACTCAGTATAACAAGAATTGTCATGACGGTGCCCCTTTAAAAACTCTGTTGATAAAACTAAATTTGCTTTCACACACCCCCACTGAAACTAGAAACTAACCCCTCCTAATATTATTGAGGTCTGACCTAACATACATGTAAGGGTTGGATGAAGGGCTGGGATCCAGAAAAGCCTTGGTTACAGAAACCAAGGGACAAAAATGGATTCTTAGCCTACATGTTTCTACTACTACATTGGAAAGGAGTGAGTTTATTATAATTAAAATGGAATTAAAAACACCAACAAAGTTTTGATTATATTAGCTGCATGTTTATTTTACAAAGTAATGCGATAATCCCTCAAAATGCAAAGTACCATTTCTCCTTTGTTACCCGGACGCCCTGGAGTACCATTAGAGCCAGGAGTGCCAGGTTCACCTCGTCCTCCTCGCGCACCATCATCCCCTGGGGGTCCCCTTCCTCCCATGGGACCAGGTTCACCTTGAAGGCCAATGCTTCCTTTTGCTCCAATAAAACCGGGGGATCCACCAGGACCACTCGGACCAGGAGGCCCCTAGAAAAAATGCAACAAAAATAGTTTTTGAAACAGAAAACAGTGCAATTTCAGTCAAGTCTTAAACCAAGGAGAAGAAAAAGTCTCGTAATTTTTGTAAAATTGTTTTTACTATAACCTTGTTCTTACAAAGGATATTTGAGACAAAAATCAAAAGATTCTAATCAAAAATGTTTCTTTTTATCTTATGGAACATT
>JAEMWC010000012.1:1232500-1292500 GCA_016490735.1 Pachyseris speciosa | reverse complement strand
ATGTCTTAATTTTTACCACTAAAGTTAGGATCGATTAGACTAGTTATGCTTGAATAAAAAGGATAATTTAGTGACATGGACTATTAATGGGTGTTAAGATTTTTAAAACTCCAATATAGAATATAATAAGAGTATTATCTAAATCTACCTTTATTTGAAAATGGAGGGATGTTCAGGTATACTTTCTTCTTAGTAAGGATGTCTCGTATGTTAAAACCTTGGTCTGCCATAACAGCATCTCCTTCCTCTAGTAAATCCACCAGGCCACTTTCTTGTGTAATTCGTCTATCAGTTGTGCTACCCCTCCAAAAGCCAGACAAAAAGCTGAAGTACCCTGAAGGCATAATTCCCACCAAAGCCTTTATTGTATTATGCTCTTTGCAGTCACTCCAGGTGGCTCTGTGCATAGGGTGAGGTTGGTTTTTCAATAAACATTTCAGTACAGTCTATTATGATCCTTGTGTTTGGGTACCTTTAAAAAGACCGAGGAAGGTTTTTCCTTACTTCCTCTTTACTTAGCCAGAGGAGTAATGTTTCTTTGAAAGTAGCAGATAGAAAACACACCCAGGTAGTGACTTTACGACTGACTTGTGATGGAGAGACAGAAAATATGTCTGCCATGTGTCTCCCCATTAACCCAAGTCTTAACCTCACAAGAGTCTTCACAAATTCCTCTTCTACCTTCAAACCTCTCTTTGGTCCTGGTTTCTTTTTATCTGATGTTTGATATGCCATAATTATAGTTTTCCCTTTATTCCTATCCCAGTATTTCAAGTTTTCTGCTTCTGGCCTTAGTAACTCTGAAAGCATTTGCAGACAAATTAGAGAAGGAACACCAGTATAAATTCTTTACTGATTCATCGCTTTTTAAAACGTCTTCCATAAACAATTCCCTCTTAGTAGTGGGTTTGTCTTCCAGCTTTTGCCGCATTTCTTGATTCTCTCGACGTAACCGAATTAACTCCTCTTGGTCGTCTTCCCACTGTTGGACATCTAGTAATGTAACATCGGTTTGTGTTCCAGTCGAACTTCTATTCTTCGCAAGTGTGCCCTCGGAAATATGATCACTACTTGGCATTTTTGCATACTTAGGTATGATCGTTGTGTATAATACCAATATCAGCTGTGCTTGTGTTTGCTGCACTCTCAGCTTTTGCTTTTTTCGTTGTTTTGACATGGGACTCTTTTGGCAAAGATCGTTTTTCTGCACGTTTTTTGTAGCATTCATTTATCGATGTTTCTGGTTTGTTGTAGATTCGAAATATTGCTGGTATGGCATAATCGTTGAGGATATGTCTACTGTGAAATCTCGTCCTTTAATGGCTAGCTGCCTCGATGTTACAGGATGAACACAACGTCTAACGCTAACACAATATGGCTTCCCTGAACACACACATTCACATTACAACCAACCCCACTACGCATCTTGGGAAACCCAGAAATGGTTTCCGGTAAACTTCCGGTCTAATACAGTGTACACTACATCCCTCCATGTTTTTTTTTTTTTTTAAAGGAAAACAATACAGCATGCTGTTGTAAGGAATAAAACTCCAACAAAAATACATATATATATATATAACAGGAGCACAAGCTTAAATGCTATAACATGAAACAAAGTTCAGTTCGGTAAGATGCAAAGTTCAGCTGCTAGCAGGTCCCCAAATAACAGTGTTCAGTCACCTTTTTGACAGTTCATAATCATCAAATCGTTTGGGTAGTCTAATAGTTCGAGTTGGCCTCGGGCTAGTCATCTGCTGAGCCAGACTCGGGCTAACGATGGGCTGCACAGGTCTTGTCGAACAAGTCGGCTCTGGGGGTTCGCGTTCCCCCTTAGTTTCCCCTGTTTCGACCACATCTTGCTGCTCTAGATGTCCAGTGTTTACACTTTCTGCGAGTCTCTCATTGTACTTTTTCACAAATGACACGTTCCGCTTTATCTCAACACCATCTTTGTTCCTAACTGTCACCTCTCCTCCTTTTCTGTCCAGTACTTCACAAGGACTTGGATCATAGTTTGGGGACAGCTTGTTTGTTTTCATGTTTCTCAGGAGGACTTTATCCCCAGTTTCTACTTGGTTCTCCACCGCATGCCTCCTAGCATCAACATATTCTTTTTGGGACAGCTTCTTTGCCCAGTCTCGGTCACGAATCTCCTCGCTGGTGATAGGTGCCTCACGCCTCAGGTCTGGTAGCTTGGTTCGCATCTCCCTCCCGAACATCAAGTAAAATGGCGTTGCCCCGGTTGTCATCTGAGGGGTTGATCTGTATGCAATTAGAAATGTCTGCAGTTCCTTGCGCCAATCTTTCCCTTCAATTTGAGCAATCTGGATCACTTTCAGCAATGTGCGATTTTTGGCGTTCCACCTCCCCATTGGCTTGTGGCCACAACGGTGGTGTTGTGCGGTGTTCTATCCCATTTTCTGCGAGAAAGGCTTCAAATTCGTCTGAAACAAATTGGGGACCGTTGTCAGTTTTGAGTGTATAGGGCACTCCAAATCGAGAAAATATTGGTTTAAGGCTATCAATGATCTTGGCACTTGTAGTTGACTTCAGGATAACTACTTCAAAATATCGGCTATAATAATCGACCACAACAAGCAGATTCTCTCCAGAAGGTAGAGGGCCCAATATATCTGCAGCGCAATCCTGCCACGGTCCGCTTGGTGGGAAGGCTCGTGCCATAGGTTCTGGGCAGCATATTCACTGACAGCTTGGCAACCATGACAGCTCTTGCACAATTTCTCCGCATCAGTATCCATCTTGGGCCACCAAACCTTACTACGTAGCCTGCATTTCATTTTGACAATGCCCTGATGCCCTTCGTGGGCCAACTGCAAAACACGCTCTCTCAGCACCTTGGGAATTACCAGTCTGGAACCACGCAGCAGCAGCTGACCAAAGGTACACAATTCGTTCTTCACTTGCAAGTAGGCAGGGACATTACACCTACTCCAGTCTCCCGTTCTCACACATTCCTTAATAAGGTTTAGTTCCAGATCACCAGCTGAAGCCTCCTCTATTTCAGTGGACATCAGGGAACAAGGGACGCTGCTCTCAGCTACAGCATGGACATAGTCGTAATGTTCTCCATCATCACCACGGAACTTGCAATTCAGTCTGGACAAAGCATCTGCAATGTTGGTTCTGCCTGGCCTGTAGACAACCTTGAAGTCATAAGCCTGCAAGCGAAGGACCCACCGTTCCACCCGGGCTGAAGGTTTTGACTTTGGTGAGTAAATGTACTCCAGCGGCTTGTGATCCGTTTCTAGCTCAAATTCTCTTCCAAAAACATACATGTTAAAGCGTTCACAAGCCCACACAAGAGCGAGGGCCTCTTTCTCGGTTTGGCTGTACCGCCTCTCTACATCTGTCAGCCGTCTTGAGGCATAAGCAATCACTCTCCACTCACTGCCCTGCAACTGAGTTAACACCGCTCCAAGACCCACAGGGGATGCATCTGCAACAATTCTTGTTCTGCCACCTACATTGAAGTAAGCCAGAGCATTTGCACTCGTGATCAGTTCCTTTAACTTCTCAAATGCAGTCTGCTGTTCTGGGTGCCACTTGAATTCTACATTCTTGTGAGTTAGTCTCTGGATCGGTTCCGCGACAGATGACAAGTCTGGAACAAACTTAGACACAAACTGAACCAGACCTAGGAAAGATCTTGCTTCGCTTGCATTCTGTGGTGGGTCTGCATGTAGGATTGCTGCAATTTTCTCTTCACTGGGTTTCACACCATTCTGTGTTACTTCATGCCCAAAGAATGTCAACCTTGGTAGCCTGAACTCACACTTGCTTTCGTTCAATGTCAAACCAGCCGTCTTCAACCGGTCAAGGACAGCAAAAAGCCTCTCGTCATGCTGCTCAAGGTCCTTTCCATGGATCACCAGGTCATCTGCAATGTTGACCACACCATCACAGCCACGTAGTACATCCCGGATGATTTGTTGATATTTTTCAGGTGCTGAGGTCACTCCAAACATGAGTCGGGTGTATCTGTAAAGGCCGCGGTGGGTAACAAATGTTGTCACATGTCTGCTTTCTTCTGCAAGAAGTATCTGGTGAAATCCCCACTTCAGATCCACTCGACTGAACACTGTACTGCCATTTAGGTCTTGGAGAACTTCTTCAACTGTCGGGATGGGCTGACGCTCCCTGATAATCGCCTGATTTGCACGTCTCATATCGACACAAACTCTAATGTCCCCATCAGGTTTGGGTACGACGACCAGTGGTGAAACCCACCCAGTTGGCCCCTCAGGTACCTCTTCTATTATTCCATTTACCAGTAATTCATCTAGCTTTCTCTCCACTTTCTCTCTTACAGCAAATGGGATCCTTCGTACAGGTTGTGCCACCAGCTTCACAGACTCGTCGATGTTCAGCTTCAACTCATAGCCCTTAAGGAGACCTACACCATTAAACAGTTCCTTGTATTTGTCCTTGATATCTTGCCCCATAGCCTCTGCTCCAACACTGTTCACAGCATGCATAGGTCCAATACGCAGCAGATGTAATTTCTCAGCTGTGTCTCGACAAAGGAGAGTTCTGCCATTTCCATCCAAGACCACGAAATCAGCTTCACAGGTGACATTTGTGTCCGCTGACGAGACATCCGCTGTAAATGTTCCTAGTGTTGGCAGTGGTCTGGTGTTTCCATATGCAAATAAGGCCTTAGCTTCTTTGCGGGTCTGACACTGGACGTTCTGATTCTTGAGCCACTCCCAGGTTTCCTTCCCAAGAAGGTTGCATGTCGCCCCTGAGTCAATTAGAACATTTGGCAAAATGACTCCTCCAATCTGCAGGGTTACTATTCCATCACTGTGATTCACCTCATCTCCCACAGAAAACACATACTCATATGTAGAATTAGGCCTTTCCCCTTTTTCCACCTCTCCATCAGCGTGACTGTCAACATAATTGGTGTTGGTCTTCCTGCCCCTATCAGTTCCTTTTGGATCAATTTTCCTACCCCAACTGCTGGCACCTTGTTTCTGCCACTGTTGGGAACCTCGCTGTGGCCTTTTATGACACTTAACCTTAAAATGACCGACTGCTCCACATTGATCGCATTTACGACCTCTAGCAGGGCATCTCCAATCTCTAGCAAGATGGTCCTCCCGACCACAGTTAAAACACTCTCTCTTCTCACTGTTCACACCAAACTTTACATCAGTGACACTGTTCACTTGCTCTGAACAAGCGTTCCCTCCCATTGCTTCCATTTGCAAATCAACTGCTTCCTGTGCCCTGGCAATTATTAAAAGGTCATTCAACGTAACACTGCCTTGTTTTTCAAGAAATTTCCTACGCAACTTTGCTGAATAGCATTTATCAATTAGCTGATCTCTGATGTACTCATCCTCCCGCTCTCCGAAGTCACACGAGGCTGCACGTTGTCTCAACCGACAGACAAATTGATCAACAGTCTCCTCGCTATTTTGGCCAATTTGCCTGAATACGTGTCTTTCGAAAGGCACGTTGGCTTTAGGGATAAAGTAATCATCTAATACCTTCAAAGTGGCGGCGTAGTCCTTGTCCTCACCGTCAGACACAAGGGTAAAGAAAACTTCTTGTACCTCCAGGCCGGCCGTGTGAAGTAGAAGACCTCGTTTCTGCGGATCATTCGTGACTCCTTTTCCTAGCACGTACAACTGAAAAGCCCTTTTCCATTTTTTCCAACGCTGTGAAATGGAATGCGGATCTCCCTTAACTTGAAAAGGCTGTAATCCCCCAACTTCAACAGCCACAGGCGTCGAAACTTCACTGCTACTGGCGGCACTCGCCGAACTCCCTGCTTCGCTCGAACCTCCGGGCATCACAACAACCCGTGCCTCCACAAAATACAAAGCCCACTTGAAACTACAACGAAGGTGTCCTCTACCATCCCATCCTCGTCGCCAGATGTGAAATCTCGTCCTTTAATGGCTAGCTGCCTCGATGTTACAGGATGAACACAACGTCTAACGCTAACACAATATGGCTTCCCCAAACACACACATTCACATTACAACCAACCCCACTACGCATCTTGGGAAACCCAGAAATGGTTTCCGGTAAACTTCCGGTCTAATACAGTGTACACTACATCTACCATTCAGTGTTTTCCGATAAGAATCATCAGTAAAGTGCTCGTTACAGATCCTTAAGTTGTTTTCCTTGCTAGCTATTGCTTTCCTTCGCTCTTCTTTGAACTTGCTATCAACTCTACGACAGAATTTCAACCAAATAAAAAGTCGTTTGTGTGTAGGAAATAAAAAAAAAGACAGGTCTGCCCAGTTCCGATTACCATTCCGACACAAAGCTACGGAGCAGTAAACCATATTTTGTCAGTCTAAATTTTTTTGAAAAAATTGCTGAGATTCTTAATAGTATTATTTTTATATTTTCGTGCTGCTATGTGAGCACCTAGCCTCGCTCCCATGCAAAAATTTGGTACCAGTTTCCAGGGCGCTCAGCAACTCAGAAATGGGCTATTATTGTGGTAATGGTTTCTAATTATTTTGTGGTAAGCTGAGTAAGAAAAATACTCATATATTAATTCTCATGCAATAACATTATCCTGTCCTTTTGCTTTATACTTTGTTCAAAATACAGTCCACCAAGTAGTGTGACAAAAGGAGGAAAACAATAAGCTCTACATTAAAATATGAGAGGAAACCAAAGCGACACAGTGGTGTAGTCCTCATCGATCATAGAGATCTTGGCGAGAACGAGAAATTAATTATCAAGCAGTATAGGCAAGCTGTGAACTGAACATAACTTACTGTAGCTAGAATGCCTGATATTTTGGGGGCATAAAACTCAAAGTGGATAAAGAGATGTAGTGACAAGTCAAATTAAAAACACCAAAGAGTTGACCAAAGCCGTAGAAGCAAACCCATTACACAAACTGACCTTGATGTGTGGAAAACAGTTATCCAGACACATATAATTTACTTGCCATCAAATCAGTTTCCAAATTGCAGTAAGTCTCTGGCTCCGACAAGTTCCACGAATTCTTGAAAGCTCCAAGGTAAAAAGCACCAAACATGAACAAAAAGTCTCTGCAGGTCCTCCTTGCATTGAACCTCACTTTGATATAAAACGCTGCAAAGTAGACTGCGAGTAGTCTCTAATTTCAGCAATAGATTTTGGGGCAAGCAAAAGACATGCGCGCACTAAGTTGCGAGGAGACGCGGCGCAAGGGGAGCGCGGAAAATTAGAGACTACAGACAAAGCCAGGGAGTTTGAATTAAGCACGTACATTCCAAGTGCAAAACTCTGATTGCCTATTTCTTAGAATCAGTCAACACAGTATACAAGCCGCTGTCAAAATTCATTATAACATTGACTTGGTACAGATTATAGGTCTCTTCAATCTCTGAGCGATCAGGGCCATAATTTATGGACCTCCTCGTTTTTCTTGCTTCAGGTTTCTTTTCCAGCAATGACTCCAGTCTAATTGATTTTGAGGTGGCAGAATTTGTAGAAGGGGAATGTGCCACATGTTTAAACCTCTCGCTCGCAATCGGCAAGACTCACTGGCAGAATTCGGACAACTTGTGCACTAAGATTTCCTTGAAAGAAACGGAACAGTGCAGTTGCAGTACGGATTTTCCTGGCGCATTTCTCGCACACTCGGGATGAGAGTGAAGAAGATTGCTAACACTCACGACCGAGTTTGCTTAGAAGTTCCACAAGGCAACATTTCTCCACTCTGGAGCGTTTTGTGATCTCATAGAGATTTTCTGTAGAAACTCTTTGCTTGAAATTCCTGTAATTACAGTAACAAGAAACACGGCAGAAATCATTACAGGTAGACTTTTAGGAGGCCTTCCTACTGCTTTCTTTGTTGTTTCTGCCATTTATACATTGCTTCCCTCAAGACAATGTGAACAAGAAGGCTTTTCATTTTTTTTGGCTTTAACGTCCCCCACAGTTTATCAATGACAGGAGCAAGTGACAGGAAGTGAAGAGAAGGAATATCACTGGTTGCGCTTAATTCGCTTGGAAGACAATATGAAATTTACACTTCGAAATCACTCGGCCGTGAAAGGTCAAACTCCTTGGCTTTGTCTGTAGTTTCTAATTTTCAGGACTGCCCTCATGTCGCATCTTCTTGCAACTTTGCACGCCATGTCTCTCAACCACCCCACAATCCATCGCCGAAATTAGGGGCTACTTGCAGTCTTCTGCGAAGGACCACTACCGGACTTACCTTATTACCACGACTCATCTGACTTCAAATAGGCCAACATTTAAAAATTGTCCCCAAAATAAAAAAAGGACAGTACATGAAGAAGAATAAACAGAGAAAATTTGGAGATTTGTTCACGATGCAATAAAACAAGGGCGATAATAAAGGGTGATAAAAAAAGTCTGTGAGTAATTTCGTGTTACACAAAATTCAAGAATTAAAGGTCATGGCGTGCAATGCCTCAAGGGTGAAAATGGCCCTTTAACAACGTAACATACAATAATGATAGAACAAAGGCTTCCTTACAACAGGACCCATATCACCAGGATCTCCCGGTTGTCCTCTTGGACCTTCATCTCCCTAAAGGGAAAACAATTTAACAGACAGATTAAGTAATGACAGGGTTGCAAGTGACAGCATGTTTACTCGCAGTTCAGTATGCCAGGCAGTGGCTTCAACCCAATCTGTTGGCAGGGTTATCATCTACACATTTATTTATCCTTTATAATGTTTAATCAAGTTTGAAAGAACTTCTGCAGCATATTTCAGTGGAGATGTTGAATAAGATAAGGACTCAGGAGTGGTGAAACAGGGATTTTGTTACCCCTGCATCCTGTGTCCGTGACGCATATCAATCTCAGATTGGAACGGGGGGGGGGGGAGCTGAGTTTTCTAGTTCTGAGGTGTGAGGTCTGAGTTTTCTAGAGGGGGGGGGGAGCTGAGTTTTCTAGTTCTGAGGTGTGAGGTCTGAGTTTTCTAGACACCCAGAGTGTTCCAACTGTTCCTGGCAATCCAGGCACTGACAGTGTTGCTGCCAGTGCTACCGCACCTGCTCTTATTGACCTGGTAAAACAAGGGATAAATTTACGTTGCTAGAACATTTTTCTTTTAGTCTTTTGTTCTTTAAAACAGAAGGACCATATTTCAATTTCAGTATGGTGTAAATTTCAATTTCAGTATGGTGTAATACATAGCTACAGTACTGCTCTAAACTATCGCCCCATTTACCGCGACTTTGCCTTAGTGGATTCGCGGCTCCGTGCCTTGGTTTCACCTAGGCAAAACCTCGTCTAACCAATTTGAAAACCTCAGTTTTGCCTTGGTTTTTTGCGGTTGACTTATGCCGTGGTAGACTTGTGGTAATGAACACGACGTGGTAGAATTGAATACTCATTAGGCTATTGTATGCTTTGTTTTACGGTCTTTTCTTAGCGACAAAGAGTAAAATTTCACGGTGAGGTGTCAAAAATTTTACACGGGTCATATTTCATTATTATTTTGAAGATATTCAAAGTGGGCATAATGGACGAATACTTAGTATACGTAATTTAGCTAAGGAAAGGAAGAACAAGTGAAACATTTGTGTGTTTTAAAAACAGTAATAAACTTGTGCAGAAAAACGTTTTCATTTAAGTTTAATTAAGTCTTATGCTTTGGTTCATTACAGAGGGATTTGATGCCAACAATTCGGCAGCATCAAAGATAGTAAAATATTTACACGCTTTTAGTTTTATTTTTCTATTGACAAATGAAAAAAATCTAAACCAAGTTTATAACTTCTACTACAGCAACTAATTTTCTTGGTGTAATGTTAACGCTAAGTAATAAACAGCTTTAAAAGCAGAAACTTGATTGTGAAACTGTTGCGTTATCACCATCATTGGGTTCCCTCACTAGCTCACAGGCTAATAGTCGGGATACGGAAATATTAACGAACGGAAAATAAATGGGATTTGGAAGAACACAAACAAGCAATTGCACACTAAATGCTACATATAAAATGGCCACATATCACTTTATTAAAGGACACAGAAACCATGATCTGTTTACTGGATGAATCATGAGTTAATGCCAAAAATTTGCATACATGTAAGCTTTAATACCTCAAAACAAGATATTTATGTATTTGCATATGGTAACGCAACGCGTATTTTGTCAGCCGAAGTTTGCTGTTCGAAATTATTTTGCTCAATGTGTAGAAGCTCAGAACGAAGACGAAATAAATGAGCTATATTTTTCGAACGCTATCGAAGATCCAAAATCTTTTGACCTTGAAAATTGTCGGAGGTGTATTTCACGGGCGATGATTATCATAAGAATATGGTTCATTGAAAGGTATCCCTCGCACTTAATTTGTTGCCTAAGCATCTGGATGAGTCAAAACATAAAAGTTAGAGAATGAAAGCAAAACCTTTTATGACTTTTACACAGCAACCACGAAGAAGTTTCGAGTATATAAGGATTCCTACAACGGCTGTCTGGATCTTGCTCACTTGCCGTCTCAATGCTCGGGGATATGCTTATCAGAAAAAACACCGATTGTTGTTACTTTTGCGAAACTTCACACTCAACAATCAACTCCAGCTGTAGTTGAAGTAGTGATTGTCTTGTAAAAGAAAACTAAGGTAACAAGTTTTAAATCATCACTTGATCATGGAAGAATGCGGATAAGGAGGAACATTTTATTTTAAGTTTCCTCGCCATTAAAAATGCTCCACAGCTGTAGCAATTGCTTTTTTATCACGCCGATGTATCTTTGAGGAAGAAGCTTATTGCATCGAACATTAGGCAGCAAAAGCAGGAAAGATAAGACAAGAACTTCTGTTACGAAGAGAAACTTTGACAATTAGTGTTGTTCAATTGCAAATAAAGATAATTATTTTTCTCTTCAATCAGACACTTTCAGATTTCCATGTCATGGCTCTTGTCATTCAGCTTTCCGCAAAGTACAAACTATAAGTAAGCTTTGTTTTCATAGTGTTTTGTCCCCTGGATCCTTGGGGGAGAAATGTGAGACAAAATTTTAACAATACATTCACAATAGCAATTACTTACTATTGTCTTTTACCGAGGCATTACCGCAGCAAATTCACTGCGGCTTTTGGTTGCTTTTGGTATTGCCGCTGTTTTGGTTTCGGTGATTCCGCAGTGGATTCACGGCAAACAACATCGGCAAAGATGAGGTTTTACCGCATGCTAATGGGGCGATAGTTTAGAGCCGTACTGTATTTAAAAGATTACTTCAGATTAAACGTCTGGTTACATATGAAGGCTCAAGCATCTTTAACATAAAACTCATTGGTTTTTGGACTGGGACTCAATGGTTCTAGACTGGGACGCAAGATTTTAACAAAATCACTGTCAGTGATAAATACAGTACCACCTGAAAGTATTGACCCCCTTACCACGTCATTGCCGTGTGACCTCCTCGCCACTTTCCCTTCGGTGTTCCCGAGGCAGGCCGCTTTTTTACTGAGGAATTTTTTCAGTAAGGCACCAAAGTTGCCACGGGAAAACTAACCGAGGTAAAACCGAGGTAATGAAATACCACGGTCGAGTTTGAATACTTTAGGTTTTTATTTTCTTTGTGTTTTGGATATGTCACATTAAAATCGCACCGAAGAACATTATAACTGAAACAAGTTTCGGCAGGAAATCTTGCACTACGTACCTCGCACAGGATTAAGGACAGTCATGTACGGTCGCTACACATAGATCTATTGGCTTTTTAATACATGCGTAGAAGATTATAGGTGGACGGCTAAACAGCTCCAAAAAAATTGTGAACAGCTTAGAGTGAATGGCAGAACTTTTGAACTGCTACACTGTAGTTCCGAATGGCAGAGCAGCAAAACAAAAGCTGTGAACGGCTACAGGTTAACCAGTCGGGAATACATAAATACCTGGATAAATACTAACGAACAGAAAATCACTGGAATTTCGAAGAAAATAAACAAGCAATTGCATGTAAAATGTTTATATTTTAAAACTGCTACAGATCACTTTATGAAAGGATGGTCAAGCCATGATCCGTTAATGCAGTGGTTTTTCTAGATCTGAAGAAGGCTTTTGACACTGTCGATCACTCTATCTTGTTATCTAAATTAAAAACCTATGGTGTCGGAAGCGTTTCGTCAACTGGTTAAAATCATATTTGGGTAATCGTACGCAAAAATGTTTTGTTAACAGTTCCCTCTCTGATAGCCAACCTCTAACTTGTGGTATTCCTCAAGGAACAATCCTTGGACCTCTTCTCTTCATACTCTATATAAATGATCTACCAAATTGTCTCGTTAATTCACATCCCAGAATGTATGCAGATGATACGCATTTGACTTTTGCCGGCAACAATGTTGTGCATCTAGAAGAAAGTATGAACGATGAACTAACTAAAATTACTGAATGGTTAATGGCAAATAAACTCACTCTTAATAAGTCAAAGACTGAGTTTATGTTGATAGGTTCAAGGCAAAGGCTGAGTACTTTTAATAGAACCCCGTCTCTTACTATTGATAGTAATTCTATAAAACAAGTTGAATTTACGAATTCAAATCTCTTGGTGTATATATCGATGAAAATTTAACTTGGAACGTACATATCGAAAAAATGTCAAAAAAAATTGCTTCTGGTATTGGAATCCTGAAGCGAAGCAGGTCCTTTGTTGCCTTTGAAACACTGCTATGTATCTATAATGCTTTAGTTAAACCTCATTTCAATTATTGTAGTGTCATATGGGGGAGCTGCAATAAATCTCTTGCCACTAAACTACAAAAACTACAAAATCATGCTGCGCGTATTTTGACCTCTTCTTCCTACGATGCCAATGCTGATGAACTCTTTTTAAGACTTGGCTGGAAGAAACTTGATCTTCAACGAAAATTAAAAACAGCCACTATGGTTCATAAATCACTTAATGGTCTCACTCCCGATTATCTGAAATCTATGTTTACCGATCGGAGTGAAATATCTACCTATTCTCTAAGGGACTGCGAAGGCAAACTAGCTGTTCCACTGCCCCGCACTAACTTTCTAAAAAACAGCTTTAGCTATGATGGTGCGGTGCTGTGGAACAGTTTACCTACTAATCTGCAGCAAGCACAAACTCTCACGAGTTTCAAATCCGGCTGCAGAGGTTTCTTTTCTAGCTATGAATGACTTAATTATGATCATAAACACCTGGCATTCATGGAAAGCAGGCATTTTCTTATTGCTATTTATTTATTATTATTATTATAATTATTATTATTTTTTCTGTCATTTTAAGATTTTGCAATTAGTATATTTAACAATGTAATTAATGTAATTTAGAATTTACTTTAAGTCCTGATGTTTTACCCATGTATAAATAAAGTTAAATAAATAAATAATATTAAAATAAAATAAATGTTTGTCTGGATAAGCCGCTAGCAGACGCCAAATATTTGCATACCACGAAACGGAACTTCCACTCATTTGCATATGGTAACGCAACGCGCATTTTGTTAGTTAGAAGTTGTTTGAAATCAGCTCAGCAGCAGCTCAGAATGACGACAAAGTAAATGAGCTATATTTTTCCGAGGCTGTCGGGGGCGCAAATCACAGGAGATGGTTATCATTCTTCTCGCCTCGTTACACTTATTGATCACACCTGTCCACGATCATTTGTTACCTTTGCATTCAAATGCATCAAAACTTTTAAGATCTTTTAATAAACAGACATACCGAATGAAAGCAAAGAATTTTACAAGGAAACTACATGTATGAACCAAGAGTCTATGCACATACGGGGATTCCTATAACAGCTGTCTGAATCTTTGTCATATGGCGACTCAATACGCTATTCTTAATTATCATGATCAGATAAAACACTAAATTGCGGCTGCCTTTCGCATCACTTCCAGTTGTTCGCTTTTCGATACTTCAAAAGTGATTAACCTAATAGTGCAGTGATCAAAAGTTTTTTTTAGTATCAGACAAATAAACTTTGAGTTCAAACGGAGGAGCTTTTTCCAAACCGATGACTTTAATTAACCGAAAATGCAAACGGTTTTGGCCAACAGACTTTAATTTGGTTTGACTCCATAAAATTGTCAGCATGACAGTTCAAACAACAAGGCAGCACTTCTTCTAGCATTGGATTAAACAGTACTAAACAACTGTAGGTTACTTTTATTATAATATTTGGAGACTTCCGATTTTACACTGTATGGAGGCTGGCTCAAAAATTTAATTGAGTTGATATGCAAATTAGCGCACAACGTAGACTAATTAATTCACTTTTTTGACAACTGCAATCAGTCGTTATTGTTCTTTCCCGCAGCATTGCCTTGTCTTTTTCTACAGCGGCATTCCCGTGGCAAAATTGTCCCTCGGCTTTCCAGCGGAAAAAAATTTGCATACTGTGGTGGATGCACGTCCACAACCTGCAGCAAAGACAAGGTACATGGCCTCATCTCGATGGGTCAATACTTTCAGATGGTACTGTATGGCCATTCCAGGTGATGCCCACTACCAAACTAAATCACTCTTAACTACCAAATGAAGCCCACAATGACATGTAAACCAACTTTTCCATTTTTAATAACTTATTATAACATTTTTAGCACAGCACTTACTTTTATGCCATCAACACCTTCTCTTCCTGCTATACCAGTTGGTCCCTAAAATTAAGAAAACTACAGTCGAACCTCTCCTTACAGACACCTCACTCTATTACAGACAGTTCCCTATGTCCCACAAAAATTCTCACATTTCCTTTAAAAACCTCAGTCTATAATACAGAACCACTCTAATACAGACAATGAAACTAAATCTCGGCCCCAGAGAGTTAAGTCACTACAGTCACCCCTGTAGTGTACACTTTTCAGTGCAGCTTACATGACATGTCTACATGTGCAAAGGCTCTTGGGATGGTTATTACAAGCATGGCCGAATAGATTTGAGGTTTGTGTTCATTGACCAAGATAATCCATTTTAATCTGTTTAAATATGACAATGAAATATGACAACCCTCCCCAGTAATCCATTGTTGACATATACTGTGGTTTAACGGTTATAAGGCACACTGATTTTTTTTTTTCGAAGATAATTGCTAAATTGACTGTAAATTATTCTTAAACTTGGGGTGCACCTTATAGGCAAATAATTTTCTGAAACAATTTTTTTAAATTCGCATTTTCTGCTATGTGGAGATATGAAGGTTTTTCAAATCCACTCATTAAGTCTGAAGACGAAAAGAAAAATTTGATTCAAAACTGGTAAATGCAAGATAACAAAACGCCGCAAGTATTTACAAAACAAAGCCGTATTAGCATATTGGACATGCTTAAAAGCACATGCTCTGTAATGTGATACTTATCGCACTAACATCGTAAGAAATGTAAACTGTTTCTTTGCAACAAGTATACAAACCTTCCTTGTACATCATCCATTTTTGCGCACTGACATTTGAAGCCAGTAAACTTGAGCATTCTTGTCACTGGCAGCTCAAACCAAATCATCATTGAGTGTGTGTGACAATTATAATTTATAATCAAAGTGAATGTTCGCCCATGCAAGTGACAATTTCGCTCAAATCGAATCAGGATGCAACTTTTTTACTTTGTTTACAAACTGCGAGGATAATTCTTCATTTGATTTCATTTCATCATCATTCACACTCATTTCTTTCACGGGATCATATCAACCCACAATTGACCTGCTCCCAACATCAGTGGCTTCACAGCTCAGTTGGTTAGAGCATCACACCAGTATCGTGGGGTCACGGGTTCAAACCCCGTTGAAGTCCTGAACTTTTTTCAGGCTTCTTTTCGCAATTGCATAAATTGCGTTCACATCTGTGAGGATCATTCTTCATTTGATCATTCTTCATTTGATTTGATTTTGTGTTCCCTAGATACTTTTTCAGCTCTTTTTTAATGCATGGCTTTTCACTCTTGTTTATTACAACTTCATTGTTGCTCCACACATATTTCCTTCTGATGTTCCTTCTCAGTTTATGGTGCATCTTACAGCCAAGTGTTTTAAGCCTGGTTTCCATATGATCTTAATGGTCTACAATCAGTCTTCGACACAATTGGCGCCATGATCGGCAATCAGTCTGCAACACATTGCAGACATATGGAAACATTAGTCCCTGGTGTCTGCGGCAGTCTGCAACACACGGTCGGGATGATCGGGAAAATAGAACCTATTTCTACTTTCCCAATCATCCTGACTGTGTGTCACAAACTGCTACAGACACGGGGGACAAATGTTTCCAATGTCAACGACGTGTTGCAGACCGATTGCCGATCATGGCGCCAACCATGTCGCAGACCGATCACAGACCATTAAGATCATATGGAAACCAGGCTTAATGGAAATTTTCTGTTGGAAAATTTGAGACAGTTGAGTTGCTGAATTGGGGGTGCCTCTTATAGCCGAGTGTGCCTTATAACTGAAAAACTACGGTAGTTTTGTGAATGAGTTTGTGGTTACTCAAACAGGGTGAATCTACAGGGTGAATCCCATTTGGCTAATTAATGAACTATGCAAGGCAATTTCAAAAGCCCAGTCACTGTATATCAAACAACAACTTGCGAAAGCCTTCCAGAAGAACATTACAGACTATTTTCAAGCTTGAGTGACTACAGGACATAAAGATGTGGAGTGCAATTTGGTCTGAATCATATATGCATGATTTCAAAATTGAATTTGCACTGAAATCACAAGCCAAGTATGGTTTCAGAACAAAATTATGTGACAGTTAAATTTACCACTTTATTGTAACACACATTTTGAAATCACACAGTTTTTTGTTAATATTCCACAGTTCAATTACCACTTTATACACCCATTTTGAAATCACACAGTTTTTTTGTTAATATTAAATATTTATTTAACCTTTTACCACCAAGAGGCCTCCCTTTGACGATTAAAATATATTGTCTGGGGTTAGCCAGAGTAAAATTTATAAAGTACCCCTTGGTAGTGAAAGGGTTAATCCATGAAATTTGATTGGTCAGTATTATTTCAATTTTAAGGGGTAAAAAGATGTTACAGTACCAGTAATTTAGAGCAAAGAAAATAAGTGCACTTTGTGAATAAACTGCACTGTTGAGAACCAATCAGATTACAAGGATCACCAGTGATTTCAAAATGGGTGCAATAGAGATCTGAATGGAACAGGATTTTTTGAGCATCTATCGTTGACAAGTACAACTGAATAATTATTGTTGACTGTAAGGACGGATGAATCAAAAAAAAGGATGGATTAGGTGGATTAATCAATCCTGAAGAAGGTATCCAAGCCCCACCCTTTCCACCAATATGACTGTACACTGTGCAGTTTGAATTAATTACCAGGTAAAATCATCAACTCAACACTTACCTCCATGCCAGCCTCTCCTTGGTCTCCTCTGTCACCTCGTGGGCCTTGTGCACCCTAGAATTTGAAAAATTGGGGAAAACATGAACCACGATGAGTGGCACTTAACACACACCTTACACTTGCAACATATTAGGGATAGTACTTGAATACTCTTTGGCTTTTAGCTACTGAGGCTTAAAAGGATTAAAGAAGAAGAAAGTTACTTTTTTAAAAAGAGCAACACTGTAAATAATTTACAATAACTTAGAAATTGACTGGGGCATTGCAAAATCCAGCGGGCATCAGCTCTGCAAGAGCATTTAATTTTTTTAATCAAAGGCCACATTGAAGAGATACAGAATTGAGGCTCGAGCATTTTGTTTGACTTTATGTTTTGTTTCTATAAGTATAAAGGCTCCCATTCAATGAATTCTTCCAATGAAACGAGTTCTCCTAAATAAACACCATGAATTTATATACAACAAGAAATTCTCCAAGAATTTGGAAACAGCCTTTTTGACTATCCGAGACGGATTAATGTACAGGATAAGTTCAAGTTGATTGTAATTCAACTTTTCTCACTTTTCAGTTGGCATGACAGACAATTCGTGATTCCAATTGATGAACAATATTAAAATTCGATCATGTGTACATGGAAAGTTTTGCTGGTGCAGTGAGTTAGAGTGCGCAACTCAACTCAACCTTGACAGAGTCAAGTTTTTTTTTCTTTTATCTCTTTTCTTTTTTCTGTTCCTTTTCACTTGTTTTTCTTTTTTCTTTTGTCAACGCTTAATTAAGCTGTAAACCGATTTTGCAATTTAACACGGAAAAGTGGTGAACCGATTCTATGGATATTCCCAACTCAAGAAACCAAGGCCAACTGCCCGTGAAGCTTGACAAAACACTGGCACTTCGATTTGTTTGACCATTTCAAAGAAAATGACGAATTTGGTATAATTATGCATCTTAGATCTGTTGACAAGTTTCTCGACGATAACCGATATCTCCAACACTGAAAAGAAAAGCTACATTCAAACAATGCCATGCAATCAAAAGAGCTGCATTGTTAATTTCACTTCCGGTATTGCACTCATCTCTAGTACTTAGTCTACCATTCAGTCAATAGTTGTTTATCTTCAAAACCGGGTCAAAAGGAACACTCAAATAAATTCAATTCTGACTAAACATTTCTTTTAGAAAGGCTTTTGCAATTTCTGACTCTGATCCCTGTATTGTATGGGCACTAAAATGTACAAGTTTAAAAACAATTACGGTCTTCCGAATAGCTTTAGTTATGATCGCATAAATTCTTCAATATCAGACTCCCACTCATCAGTGTTCTGAAATACTGCTCAAAACAAATGCTTTCAAATAAATTCCTTTTCTATGGGATGTACATTGGAGTAATTCAATTCTGACAAAACATTTGCATGACGTGAGTTCAAGCTCTGGCACTGCTGTTAGAAAATTTATTTCTTTACTTATGTCATTGTTTCTTCCCCTGGCCGAGAGGGGTACGGGCCTCTTGGCAGACACCACAACAAAAAATAACCACAAAAAAGCATTTAGTGCTAAACAAAAGAAAAGACACAAAAAGAGAGAAGCCTATCCTTCTTACATAAGGCGCATCGCACTTGTGTTCGAGTCTATATGTTTGCAGTGTATATCCATAGTCCCCTATCAACATACATCCCTTTAAAATTACAAAATTGTTTTACAACTCAACCATTGATAACAATAATAACACTTGTAAAAAATTAATAAAAGAAGAAGAAAAAGAGAAACGCAAAAAAACAAAATGCAAGAGCTGTGAGTGCTAGCAGGAACTGGTCAAACATCTGCATCAGAGGCAGTAATAATGACCACTACACCACGGACTTCCAGCATAACTAATGAGGTAAAAATGTTTTTTTATTTATTTATTTATTTTTTTATTTAAACAATATTTTTTCTTCGGCATTTGCTCTAAGAGCACATAGTGCTCATCAAGAGAGCTTATGCCGTTTACATTATTATTATTTAAACATCACGGTCAAAGCTAGGACACCACAACGACAGCAACAACAAAAACAGAAACTAAAACAATAAAATAAATAATTAATAATAATAATAATAATAATAATAAAGACTTTATTCATCCAAGGTAGCACGTAATAGCCACAGGCTAATAAAATTGTGGCCCTGATTTAATCAACTAATTACAAGTTAAAAATAGAACATCACTTAAAATTATGAGTAAAAACATGCGATTTAAATAATCGAAAAATGATCATATAAAACTCGATTACTAAATATGAAAATGATGTAAAAATTGATGGTCCCTAAAACTCTTGCTCCACATGTTGTGCTTGAAACAGGCTACAGAATCCACTTTCCTAGTAGATAAGGGTACATTATTCCAGAGTCTTGAAGTGGATACTGCAAATGTGCGTCCGGTGACCTTCGGTTTCACTTTTATATTTAGGGCAAATAGCGTTGAATATTCTGTGAATGACGTTTGTGATTAATTACTAGTAGGTGATCATCCAGGTAGCTTGGTAGAGACCCATCTATACGTTTGTACAAAATGGAGCATTATTTTGTCTATGTTACATTGTTCATAAAAAGGAATCCAGTGTAGCTTATTAAATAGTGCTACCAATGATGCTTGGCGGTCTGCGTACAAGATAACTCGCGCTGCGCGCTTTTGTAACTTTAAAACTCTATTTAATAACTCCTTGTCGCACGATGACCAGATAACACTCACATAACTCAATACCGGGCAAATTATAGCATTATAGTATAGTAGGCATTGAGATAACGGCAAAAATACTCTGACTAATCTTACGTAACACAGCTATCTGCAAAGAAAGCCTCTTACAAATCATTTCAACATGCAAATTAAAAGAAAGCATGTTGTCAATTTCTAAACCCAAGAGGGTTACACTGTTTACAATTTTTTTTGAGGGTTTTTACTCCATCTGTTGTAACATTCAGCAGATTGCGAAGTTTGGGTGTGCAAGTCTTTTCCCGGTAATCATCAAAACCTTCGTCTTTTCTTCGTTTAAAGGTAGCTTATTTGCATTAGCCCAAAGCTGAATTTCACTTACAGATGAGTAAAGTAAATAAATAAGTAAATAGATTCAATTACGAGAAACTATTTGATTGGGAGATAAAAGACTGAACAGCATAAAACAAGTTTACATTAAGTTGAAAGTTAATACCAGGAATTCCATTTAGAAGCCAATCAATTTTTTCCTTATTAGATGTAGAGAGCCATTTATCACCCAACAAGTGTGCAGCGTAAGCAAAAAGTATTTAGCGCAGAGCAGCAAAACTCGGATAAAACAAGAAATAATGTTTGACATCTTCGACAGGTGCATTGCACAAATCACAAGCACATGAAACAGAACAATTCCTCTTAAAAAGATCATAATTTAAAGTGCTAAAATTAAGGCTTAAGCAAGTATGAAAAATTGACGCTGCACAATCCCCTGTAAAAGTGTATTTATCCCAAAAATAATGACTAAGCACAAATGTGTTCGCTTCTATGGATTCTGCTCAGTGCTTGAGAAAGAAAACACTTATCGAACGGTGTAGGATTTGAGATATGGTAAGAAAAACCTCCAAAATTACTCATTAAAGCATCTCTTGCAGAAAAAAAAATGAAAAAGAACCGAAGCTGAGCTTTGAAAATGTCATTCAGCCTTCTGTGACATGTTGCACAGAAGGTCACTCAAGTCATGTGTGCGACATGTGAAGATGACCGACCTTCTGTTTAACCCAAGTTTCTGTGCAGTGGTACACGTGTGTTGGACACATACGCTGGGAAATTCACGACACAAAGAAAAAATCAATATGAAAAAAAAAACAAAGCCAAAACCAAACCTTGGTGCCTTCAGCATGAGTAAAAATTACATAATATGACAAGGACCTTATAAAATCCAGACGGCAGTAGCTGTTAAGCTGGCATGATCATTATTAGTGTTGTTAATTACTGTTCGAATTAAAATGATTTGAGTCATGCCAAATGAGTGTAGATAGTAGCATTTTGTTTGATGGGGAATCATTGATTGCAACAAGCAGCCACAACAAATTCAATGAATACATGTACTACTCACCTGATCGCCCTTTACGCCTTGTAGTCCCCGGACACCTCTACTTCCCTGAGGTCCCTTTTAAATTGAACACAATAATTTATTCAATTTAGTACCAGCTACCAGGGCAACTAAAGGCCCGTTTTCACAGGTGCAACTCAATACAATTTTTGTCACACTTAAGTTGCAACTTCAAAATTGCATAAAATTATGTAAACTAGCTACAATTCCAGCGCCATTTTAGTGCAATTTGTCACCGCAATATTGCAGCGGTTTTGATCTTGCTTGAAACTTGATGCAATTATGCAGCGATTTTTTATAAAACCATGTTTTGTGAGTTGCATCTCAAATCACAGTGTATCACGGTGACAAATTGCACTAAAATTATGATGAAATTGCACCTAGATTACACACACAGTTTTGATGTCATAGCAACTTTAGCAAGGCAAAAATTGCATCAAGTTGTGCGGCAAAAATCATCTGAGGAGTGTGTAAATGGGCCTTAACGTTGACCAAAAACATTTTCAGTTGCAGTGTTACAATGAAAACATTTGAAGAGGGATCTAAAACTAGGACTGTAGCTAGTACAAGGTGAACAGAGGCACTTCTAAGAAAAAGCCCTAAGTGACATCTGATCAGCAGTTAGATTCTTATTCAAATTGCCTTTTCCTTGCTTGTAACACTTGAAAGAGAGAATTTGACTGAACTTATTCATTAATAATTCATAAAGGAAAAACAAATTCATAAAGGAAAAACAAAAGAAATGTTTCATTAATCAATGGTTGTATATCTGATACAACATTCTCCTGATTAACATAAGCTTTTCGTTCAATTTTCTGCATTTTAAATGTCTTGTACTACAAAAATAATCGATGAATATGAACACAGAATGCCGACGTTGAATAAGTAGTTTACAATATTCGCGTCAGTGTTGTATCACATCTACAAACTCTCAGCTTTGCCTCGAGTTTGTAAATAGTGATACAACACCGCCGCTCATATTGTAAACATCACATGTAGAGTCACTTAGCTAGGGCTTTATTCCATGCACCCCTTTATTTGCTGTGTGATAAATTAACTTACATCTTCACCAATAGCACCTGTTTCCCCAGTTTCTCCAGGTTCACCTGCCTGACCCTAATGGAAAAAAAAAACAAGTATTAATCTATTAATTCTATCACAGAGTAGATAGCGAATAGTGTAGCCAATCAGAGAATGGCATTCATGATAGAAGGCTTTTTCCTAGTAGATTTATTCTAATCTTTGATAAATATTGAGTAGCAGTTGTCAACAAAATAGCGACCACTTCTTCATGTTTTTGAAGTGCCTGTGAGGAGGATTTAGATAATTTACTTGACTGTTTAGTTTTGAACGACTAGTAGATTTCTACTAAAACTATTGGATTATTCGCTCTTGATTTCTATGCGTGATAGAAATCTCGAGCTCATAATCTAATTGTTAAATAGAAAAGGTGAACATTGCCTGAATTATACTTATCTTAGTAACTTGAAGAAATTTATGCATTTCAATGTTACAGTACATGTAGGATTGACTTACATCATTACCATCCAGCCCTGGTTGACCAGGGGATCCTTGACCTCCTTCATCACCCTGTAGAAGTAACAAGTCAAATTTGTTACTGGCAACAGACCATTGATTTTGTTAATTTAATGAATAGACCTTATTCTCTTGTAAATTTTGTTTTCCCAATACAGATCATGTGACGACACTCAGGAGATTTGATCCTTTGCTTGGTTCATTAAAAAGAGTGCATGAAGACATATTGTTTCATGCTTGCATGCACTCTTTTTAATGAACAACACAAAGGATCAAATCTCCTGAGTATCGTCACATGCTCTGTATTGGGAAAACAAAATGTACAAGCAAATAAGGTCTATTTTGCTTTGCATTTCCCTTTGTTTACATAAAATCTCTCCTTTTCAGATTACTGCCCAAAATGTTCCTAAATTTTTATTTCAAATGCTCTTCCCATTCCTTGATGCATTTTAGCAGCCATTCTTTAATAACTGGATGGCAAGACCTTCTCACCATTGTACAATTATAATAACCTGAAACTGGTGTTGTTGCTAACTTAAAAATGCTCTTTCCACTTCTGGAAACTGTATTAATAGCTCTAGCTGGAGGTTTTGCAATTAATGGTCACTTGACCAACTACTGCAAAAGGCCTATTGGTGAGAAGCTTTCTGGAAAAGGCTATTATAAAAAAAAAATAAGGCTATAAGTATTATAAAAAAATTAAAATATTAAATATTAAAAACTAACTAAAGATGATTCAAATTACCTGCATATAAAAGGTGAATGAAGGGGTTTTCTATAGTGCATGGCATTTGTGGTTGGGGAGTGGTTGTGGTGTTGGGGGAGGGAGGAAGGGATACATTGCGAGTGCATACGAAACACAATCCATGCAGAATAAGATTAGATAAGGTGGGAAATAAGAGCAGATTGAAGAGTTTCTTGTGATGTTGCAAGGATTTTTCCATCGATTAATTTTGGGAAACTGAATGACTAGCTCCCTGCATCCTGTATGGTCAAATGTTATAGTTTAATTTAAGCAAAGTTTCGACTCCTTTTACCAATTTTTCGCTAATAATGGCAAATTTCCCTACGGGAAAAAAGAGAGCACTAACAACTTTAAATCTTTGTAAAGCCAACTGAGTGATTAACATTTTCCATGCATTACCTCAGCTACAGATTGAATGAGTGGCCTCCTTTTCTGTAGCACAACACATGGAAAGCAACGCTACTTTCATAAGTATGTGTTAAACAATCAAAGATGTAAGCCTGGGGAAGCACAGCTGGATAGTTGTTTTTGCACAAGCTAAGAAAGACTGACTTCATAAACGTACCACAGGTGGTTTCCACAAAGTGGAAAACAATGATAAGCAGGAAACAAATGAAAGACAGACAAACTGGATTGTTGAATGAGGTCATAAAACCGGTAAGTCACGGAAAATATAGCCTGCGAGCAAGCTCTCTCGGGGGATGGGAGGTGGAAGGAGGGAAAAATGGAAAGAGAGCTTGCAACGATCTCCCTGCGATTTGAATTCCGCCCCTAATGCTCTCTCTGGCTTCCGGCTGCCTGAGCTGTAAAATTTGGGCAATCAGCGCAAACCGGAAATTTGTTTCTTCTGTCGAACAGGAAAGGACACGAAAGAACAACTTTGGCACAAGTAATGCAAAAGACGGGAATCGTCGCGGAAAAAAAATAACTCTTCAGTTTCTGCCTACCGTGAGCTACAAAAATACGAAAAACCAGCGAAGGTTTCAGCTTTATTGCGGCCACATTGAACGCGGCAAACCCAAAGTTTGCTAACTGAAGCCGGAGAATGAAGTTGAAGTATCGGATGTCGGACCAAGGATGAAGCGAACTTTGCCAACCTCAGCAACTACGCCAAATAGAAGCCCCGGTCAAAAGAAAGATCGCAACAGACATCCCCATACTTCGGGCTTCGGCGACCTGGTCGTCGATAACGCTTTGAAGTGGGAAAACAAACAATACTGTCTGCGACCAATTATTTTAGATCGCAGCGGCGCGGATTGATACTTTTGCCAAATTATGTAGGCAAAACAGCGAGAACATCTTTGCTTTGAAGTAAGCTATCGACTGCTAGACGCTGTTCTGGTTTCAAATCTGACGGACAGTTCATATATTTGGAGAATTTTTCGCTTCGTGGAATACAAATGTCTCGCCTTTTCCGGACAAAAACCAAACAATCAAACCACGCAGTCCACGCTCGATGATAGATCACGTCATCACCCGGTCAAATCAGCCAATCAGCATTTTGCGTCCAATTTTTGGACGCAGAAATTCAAATTTATGAGACACGAGTCCAAGCTCTCCTTCTCTCCTTTCCTCCCCCACCCCCTACCCCCGGGAGAGCTTGCTCACAGGCTACGGAAAATAGCATTTCTTTGTTCAAACTCAACTTACAGTATTCTGAAAAAGTAATAAATGCACAAATTTGTTCTTTGTTCTCAAAGAGCTGAGAACGTAAAGATAAATCCAGCACAGAAACATTCAAGTATGCTCAGTTGTCACCTTATTGTGACAACTACACTGTATATGTAAATCCGACGAAGGGCTAACACTCAAAATGTCAGCTAATCAAATCCCTGTACGGTGGTCAATTTACATTTATTTATCAACTCCGTTGATCAACCAATTTTCATGTTTCACTCCCCCACTGACGCAGCAATACAGTTTCTTTAGAAACTAATCCCCTTAACACTGTATATGAACCTAAAAACAAAGGCCGGGGAAAAAAGCCTATTCAAACGTGACACGTCATTCTCATTACCGAGGTTTTACCTCGTCTAAATCCTGCCGTGGTGGGGTGAAGATTCTCTGCAGTTCCTCCACCTACAGCTGTAGATAAAGACGAGGCCAGATGCAGGAATACAGCCTCAATGACGCATGGAGGCACCGTGGCGAGAACGCAGAAAATGGGTCAATACTTTCAGGTGGTACTGTAGATGCACAGTCAAGTGATACATAACTCGACAAATGCAACACTCATAGCATGAAACCAATTCTTTTACAACTAATTTAAATTGGAACTATGATACTTTTGGCTTTTGGGATGAAGTAAATCAAAACTAACCAGCTGAGTTTGGTTGAACAGTTGATCAAGTTGATGGTAACCTTTAAGTCTACAGACAGATTTTGGTTGTGTTCATGCTCGCACTACAGACAGAAGTCCTAGGAAAGACGTTTCACGTATTTCACTCATAGCAAAATTTACTTGAATGAAAGTTCACATGAATTTTTGGGAAGAACAAATTGTCGCTCAAAAATTTGCACAGATTGAAACAAAAGACATCTTGAAAATGTCGTGAAATATCTCCAATTTTCATTTCAAGCAAATTTTCATCAAAAAGTCACAAATTAAGTCGAAATTTGTTTGCATTACTTTTCACAATACTGTAAGTAACCTTGCTTGGTAGACTGTGCATTATTCTCTCTAAAAAATGCAGCTGTTAATTGATTTAAATCTATTTTTCTCAAATGAATTAATATTAATTGAGAAGATAATGCCATTATCATGTGTGTGATACTAGTGCCTACCAATACATGTACACCAAATTATAAAACGTTTGAGCCAAATCAAATTTTGAGCTGCTACTACTTCGATATTACAGACATTGACTCTTACATACCACATCAGCAAGAATATGATGATGATATGCTTAATAATTAGATACATCACCAAAATCAATTATATCAACATACAGGTTCTCCATTAGTACCCAAGAGGCCCATCTCTCCAGGTTCTCCTTGAATACCCTATAAGCAAAAAATGATAGATAATTATAATAAATACATGTCAGAAACACTTATTACTACAGTATAATAATGCAGTGTGCTATCATTGTACAGTGTTGCCAAAATCCCTGTGAGAAAGCTGTATGCATTAGCGTAAGCGGGGCCAATAAAAAGCCCTATGACCTTACCAGCAACATGTACCACTTCATGCAACATGATACAAGGTGACAAAGTTGTGCATGACAAATGTAATTATCATTCAATACTTTTTTCCCTTCCTTTTCATTGGCCCAGAGCCTACCACTTGACCTACAAATAACTGCCTACAAATAATGGTCTTCTCGTGCACAGTACCATCCAACTGTAATTTTGCTGCAAATAATATTCTGCTCATGCATAGCTGTGTCCACATGTCCAGGCTCTTCAAATTCAGTGAAAAATGGCAGATCGTTTCACGCTTTCCAAAAATAATTATGAAAAACAAGCTTGGTGATCAAATGATAAAACTATTAAATAAATAATTATTGAACTTGGTTTTCACAAAATATTGTGATTTGCCAGTGTTCCGCAGATCAATTATTTTCACTGACAGATCACAATATTTTGCTCAACCTCGTCCAAAAAACTACATTGTATATTGTCAACTACAAAGTAACAAAGAATTTTGCTCAAAAAATTTGTTGCTTTTCTGTGAGAATGACATTTTCTGAGTCAACCAATAGCAGTTGATGCCAACAAAGCCACGAAAGGACACTCAGATGAAGTAGTTTTACCTGAGCGGTTATCTTAGTGAATACAGTGTACGTGTCTTTGCTGGGAATTTTTTTTTTTTTTTTTCACCTTTTAACACAACTACCATACAATCGCTCGATAATTCCAAAGAAATTGATACATCTGTTTCTTCCAGCTGGTGGTGATACGGAGTACCTTCCAAACATTTTCATAAAACGTTCCACCTTGCCAAACGCTTCAGGCCTACATGTAGTAACCTGAATTTTTTAAGGCTGAGAGTATTGACTAATATGGGTAAGTGAACGTACAGATTCTCTAGTTCAAAGATTTGGGAATCTATACCTCTCAGAATTAAGTGTCTGCTCTACCATACTTTTAAGAAAGAGTACTAATAAATACTATCTTCTGCATTAAATCAAAGTTGATTTTGTCACTGCTGCTGTTAATTAATTTAATTTTCCTGTTTCCCTTTCTTTTGGTAACATAAATACAATGTATGTAGTCTAATGTAGCTGAATATTTCATTTCTTGTGCTGCCATTTACTTGACCATGGCGGTGTCCTTAACGGCTTAACACTCCTTAATGCTTTATTATTGTCATCTCTTTACCTTAATATAATAAAAACTGTATTTAAATGCCATTTATAGTGTAAATAAATAAGTAATTGAATTAAATTGAATTGCCACAAGCCCATAACTATCACTCATTAATTAAACTTGGACCCACTTTTCCACAAATATGGCAATCTGATTGTTGTTTGCTAATGTAATGTGCCTGTAACAATAGCACAATATCTTAATTATAAACAAAAATTGTTAGGCAATGAAGCATTTCCTACATCTGGTCCCCGGGCACCTGGAGGTCCACTTTTTCCTTGTGCTCCCTACAAATATGAAAACAAATAAATAGCAAATCTTCAACAATAAAATTATTTGATACAATCACGACAAGTGAATGTTGGCTGATGACAATGCATTAATAATTACAGTGGGAATTGTGAACAGGGCTTTGCTGCATAATTTGGATAAGCCTAAAGGTGTATTCACAACAGTGGAAACTTTTTTTTGGCAGTTTTCTTTAAGCAGTAGACCACAAGTTTCTATGGTTTATAAGCTGATAAACCACGTGGGATGTTGGAAGAACACTAGAAGAATTCGTAAATCACGAGCCGCAGGCAAGTGATTTATGGATTCTTCAAGTGTTCTTCCAACATCCCAAGTGGTTTATCAGCCTATAAACCATAGAAACTTGTGGTCTATTGCTTTTATATTAATAATAATTCAGAAGACGCACGAAATTTCCATGAGTTTACAGGCACAATAAACCATAGCTGACTGACCAATCAGAGCGTGTGCATAGATTTGGTTATTATATAATACAAAGTACTCACCATAGTTTTTTGGTTGTAAGGCACACTGTTTTTTCGAACATAATCATTATTTTGACCAAAAATTATTCTTAAACTTGGGGTGCGTCTTATACTGTAGGGCTAGGCAAATATTTTCCTGAAACAATTTTTTAAATTCATGTTTTCCGCTATGATTAAGCACTGACCTTCATAGATGTGAAGGTTTTCAAATCTACTCTTTAGTTCCCAAGACGCAAGTTAATCGGTTGACAGAGTCAACTCTGAGTCCTAGTCAAGTCCGAGTCCGAGTCAAGTGACCGAGTCACTTGAATGAGGTCTGGGAACGAGAACCGCAAACCAGTCCTGAAATCATTACCACAAGCTTCTCTTGTAGATGTAGGAGAGGAGAAATTTCAATTGCTTATCTCGTCCGCAGGAAATGCGCTGGAAACATTTGCTGTCATTAATATGCATCCACTATTGATAAAAGCCACCATTTGCCATCACTAAATCCATTCGCTGTTGCTAATACTCCTTTGCTATCACTTACTGCTAAAACTCATTTGCTATCGCTAAATTCCATTCACTGTTGCTAATTCTCCTTCCCTATTGCTTACAAAAACTCATTATTATTTTCAAGATTCATTTTAAACTAGCCTTGGCTAAATTGCTTAATATGCACTTGCCCTGCACAGCATTTGACAAGGAATCGACTGCTTCGCAGGCTAGCAATGATGCAAAGATGTTAAGCTATATTTTCAGATAGTAGTTTTAAAAGCCAATTGTCTAGTATTAAGAATGCCGAAATCAATGTAAGACTCCAATACCAGTACCAGGTACAGCGTACTTTATTTGGCTGATTCAAACCTTGATTTTGCTTCTTTCATGAATTTTTTTCCCCAAAGGTCTACATGTGACAAACTTTAACTCCTTATTCGGCTAAAATGGCACGGCGTGATCCACAATGCTCAAGAAACTGCTGATTGTGATCCCAAACACATGGCTTGCCTGGGAGTAAATCAAAAGATTGGCTGACCAGCCCCACAATGAAAAGGTGAGCACAACTTACCTGGACAAATCTCAGCTTTTTATTCTATTGTGGTTCAAAATGAGAATCAAGTCTAGCTGTTACACCTCGACCATGACATCGTGATGGTAAAATACACTGCTGACCAGGGACTCGGTCTGGTGACTCGGACTTGGGTTTGACTCAGACTCAGTAAATGAATTTACTCCCCAAGATGCAAGTAAAAGAAAATTATTTTGATTCGAAACAGTTACTGGTAATGTGAGATAACAAAACATCACAAGTACTTTCAAAACAATGCCATATTTGCATATCAGACATGCTTAAAAGCACATGCTCTGTAATATGATAAACCAAATCGTTATTGAGCATGTGTGACAATTTACACTCTTGTAAAATCAAGGTGAATCGACTTTCGTTTAATTTATTCGCTTGCGCAAGACATAATTTCGCTCGAATCAAATCATGATGCAACTTATTTGCTTTGTTTATCAAGTTATTTAGTTTACAAAGTTATTTAGTAGGTTACAAGTACCGGTAAATAAATTTGATAAAATCTGTTCCCTCTACTATTTCGACTCTTTGTTTATGCATGGCTTTTTTGCTCTTGTTTGTTACAAATGCGTTGCCACTCCACATGTATTTCCTTTTGATGTTCCTTCTCAGTTTATGGTGCGTCTTATAACCAAGTGTTTTACGGAAATGTTCTGTTAGAAAAATTGACACAGTTGAGTTGCTGAGTTTAGGGTACGTCTTACATGTACAAGCAAGTGCGCCTTATAACTGAAAAACTACTTAGTAAATAAATAAATATGGTAATATGTGTATTGAAACTATTTGGGGCTGTCTATGGCCACAGATTACAAGAAGGAAATGGATTGCAACTTGAAAAGTTAGCTAGGTTAATTTTTTCAAATCTTGTCATTGTATCTTGGAAAAATTGCTAATAATAAAATAAAACTAGTTTATTTTTTTTCCAAGAAATCATTTGAAATTGGCACATATATGTTCAATAGAAAAATCTCTTACTCACAATTTCAACAAAATAATTTGGACAAGAATTTCTACAATTACAGCGCCTTCCTTAATCTTGAATAAAAAATTAGTTACAGCCAAGTCTAACCTCGATTGCCAATTTAAATTTGCAAAAAAATTAATCAACACACACATAGATTAATTAACCTTGGAAGCATGCCTCAATCTGTTCAGTGACTGTGAAAGCAGCATTGAGTTTAAGACTACAGTGTTTTAATATTATTATACAAGTGCTTTTAGTAGAAGTGGCCTTGTGCATGGTATTGGTTACCAATCCCTAAATACTGACGATGTTTGACTTTTAGCCATTAAATTTTTTTTTTTTTTTTTTTTTTTTTTTTTTTGCTATGAAGGAATTGCCTAGAAAACTAAAATATGAAAAGTTTCTCTATTGTGTCAACTATTTATTTTGATGTTTGTTTTGCTTTTCCCTTGCTTGGTCTGTGTGTAACAACACAGCATAGTTAGTGGACTCATCAAAATTTTTGTTGGGGGCATTACATTTTCATCCGAAACAATGCACTTTCTTTTCGTTTCCGGTACGGTGTTTATAGCCTTTACAATTTGCTATCATTCGTTTGGTTCACCGCATCTATCATTTGAAACGATTACAAGAAAGCATTTGAAATGTTTTAAAGCCGGAGAAGGTTTCAAGCGTCTGAAACGTTTCAAGAGTTCAAATGGTTTTATTTGCTTTGTTTTGTGCGGTGGTGAGACTATTGTGTGTTTCAGGAAAGTGATGCTTTTTCTCCGATTGAATTGCCACTCTGCAGTAAAAAATTCTTTTTTAGCAGAGCTTCTTTAATTAAAAAATTTTTTTTTAATAGACACAAAGTTTTACTACATGGTATAATTGTTTACAATACAGTACACACTATCACTATCACTATCACTATCACTGCCACCAATTACAATGCAGTACTTATCTTACATGGAATTTGCAAAGTTTACAACAATCAAAATATATAACAAACTTTACAAGAAAAAACACAGAGCAAAATATAGTACAAAGATGAATTAAATAATAAAAGCTTTACTTCATGGTTACGCAGTATGAAAAAAAAAAACAACAAACAAACAAACTTCTTAACAGGTTGAAAAAAGAAGAAATAACAGACCATTTTGCTTTATTAAAATTCTTTTTCACAACCAGAAGAAAAAAAGATGTATTTTTCTATTTTAATGTTTTCATAAACGTGGGAAACAAATTCATTAAAAACATATAATTTACTGTTAAGGGCATTTACATATAGAAAATTCTTGCCAATTATAACTAAGTGATTGAGGGCTAAACAGAGTGGCAAATCTTTATTTATAATGCCAAACAGGATTTTATTTTTTGAAAGGAATAGTCTTAAATCAACAATGCCTGAGGACCAATCAATGAATTCCTTCCAGATTTGGTTTAAAAAGAATCATTACTCCTTTACTGTGAGTTGTACCATGACTAGAAATGATTTCCCCACCCCATTTGGTTTCCCATCGTTTTATTGTTTTTGTTGATGAGTAGGTTTCCTGAAGAAAAATTATATCCGAACGCTGAAGGTGTAGCCAGCGGAAAACCTGTCTTCTTTTTCGGGAACTGTTCAGCTCTCTTACATTCAGCATCAATATTTTATGTGATATTATGTTGTACAAGTAATCATACTTAGTTTCCCTCGAATTTGTGAAACTGCTTGTAGTGAAGCGTGTAAGCTTAAAATAAATACTGTAGAAGACTTTTGGTGTAACACCATGAAAGTATAGCATAAAAAGAAAAACTTACCTCTGAGATTAGGCGGCGTTGACCGACTAAGGTGCGAGAGCTTTGCTGGCTATTACGATATAGCTACGCATGAAACATAGAATTATACAAGAATAACCTGCTTGCTAGCTATCCATTAAACGTCCGTATAACGGGAAATTTTGAGTCTCAGTGCCGTGATAAAGAGTGCCGTTTAAAATTAGTCGTTCGACATTAAAGCAAGCTTAATTCTTTACCTGCTTGGCCTTCTTGAGTACAGGATACAGTTTCCTTCTTATCTGATCCACCTCCTTTGGGAAGTCGTCAGAGATTCCATAATTAGACCCTTTGGGTAAATTCTCTATAAAGGATCTGATGTAATCTTTATCCTGAAAATACGTTAGTTTAACAATAATCGGTCTTGGTTTTGACTCTTGGTTAGCTGAAGCTGTTCGCGTAGCAATATGGTGCACTCTGTCAAAATGGATTTTATCCTCTTTGCTTATAGGTATTCTCAACTTATCTCTCATAAATTTACGTAGAACCTCTTCTGTATCGCTATTTGATTCTTTGCCTCTTTCTTCAAAACCGTAGAATTTCATATTGCTTCTTCTACTCTGGCACTCCAACTTCACATGCCGGCAATGTACTTCGTTCAACTGGTTTTCCACTTTTTTAAATTCAGCAGCAGTTTCTTGCATGGACGAAGTTTGTGTTAACTTCACTTTAATTCTGTGATCTCAATCTGCGAATACTCAATGCTCTTCTTCAATTCTTTGTTTTCATCTTCCAGTTCTTTAACTCTGGTCTTATAACTTTTCAGTTCTGGCAGTGACTCTACGAGCCTGTTTAATTTTTCTTCAATGATTGAAAGCTTTGCGTTGGTAGCCTCAGAGCACTGCTGGCAGCCATGTTGGATGTCACCAGAATCTTCATCATCAGTCTGTGAAGTGCCTTCTCTTGTTCGCTTTCTTCCTTTTTATGACTGAGACATTTTACAACTACTCAATACGTTATTTTCCAGGCACTTTATAGTTTCACAGCCATATCTACAGCAAGAATTTACTGCTGGATCACGGAGCTTTGAAACAACGTGTCTGCCATCGATCCTTCCCTCATCCCAGTCTTTTTAATTTCTTTGCAAGCGAAATTTGAAAAGATATTTTAAAAGTACAGGACTCACATTCCTCAGGTCAACATACGAGTTCCGAAACATGTCACGTGCTAGGCAACCAGGGTGATCATATTTCATCATTCGGCAGATTTGACGGCTCCAAGATCGATATTTTTTGAGTATTTTTGCCGGCATTGTTTACTTATTTGCTACAATGAAAACACTAACAGCATTTGTTCAAAGCCAAACAAAAAAAGTAGTTTTTGACTTAATGTAATTTCATGTTCTTGGAAAAGCCAGTTGAAAGTCGCACAGCAATTTGCATATTCCGTGATGTTTATCTGAGAAAATTCTGAAGTACATTCAGTTAAAAAACAAAGCAAAAAAACAGCAGGCAAATCTTGAATCTTGTCGAGGCATTTCGTTCACACGTGGGCATCTTCAGACAAGAAATAACCTCACCGATCAAAAGAAAATAATTATTGCTCCCAGTGTCCTTTCATTTTCGATTCAATCGTGTCATGATCAGATAACACCAGCCGTTCGAGCGGATCAATTACAAGTCTATTCAGAAGCATGGTTATTCGAAAATCAGTGACTCTGGACAAATTTGCCGAAAATTGCGATGTGAAAAGGTTTGAAACTCAGACGGGCAAAATATAAAGACCCATCGTATAAACAGCTAGGGCCTCAATCTTTGGTACCGTATTTATTCACTTATAAGGCGCACTCAGTTATAAGACGCACCCTAAACTTTCGAAGACGATTGTGACAAGTAGGCAAAATGAAATTTCACCTAAATACCCTGTTATAAGGCGCACCTAGAATTAGGGAAATTTTGTTGACCACGTTCGCTAAACTCACAACAATTTTGCTGCCAAAAGGTACTAATATATTACGGTGCTTTCATTCTCAAAACAAAAGTAAAAAAGTCACACATGGACAATAGCATAAAAGTCACACTCTTTAATTCACTCAAGTCATCCTTCTCAGGAAACAGTGTTTTAAGTTATGAATACTAATTGATCCGTTTTACGTTTATAAACAATACTCATCTGACAGATCTTTCGTTCATCTGTTGCAAAACACATCTTAATCTTCGAGCATTCTTTCAGCGTCCCGTAAATTTTCAGTAATTGTTCCAAGCACTCGTCGTCATTGCTATGATCTAAACTTCAAGCTGAAGATCGTAGCAGAAGCAGAAGCCATGAACAACAATCGTGAAATTGCTCGCGAATACGGCATATCGGAATGGATGGTCCGTAAATGGAGAAACCAACAGCATGTCTTGTTCTCCGGCGAGCTAAAGATGCTGATATTCAAAGGCGTTCGTCAGCTATGAATTCAGGTGCCCAGGAGAATGCAGGTTTCTATACACAAGAAGGCCTGGATGGACGAAGAACGTTTGTTCTTTTCCCTTTATCATTTTCGGAGTATTTAATAGCGGCCATGACGATTTTTTCGAACGATTTGTAGTCGAGTTTGCCTCAATCATGGGAGCGAGGTTAGGAATTTGTTCAATTGTTTCTGGCGTCAATCATTTCAAGCACGTGCTTTTTAGCATGTTCGCTCGTTGCTGAAATCACCCCGGCTTTGTTTACGAACTTGTTCGCCGTAGCAGCACTTATCGGAGTTGTTTTTCTTTGCATTTGTAGTTTGTTTAATTCGCTTTTAAGCACCTTCGGTTTGGGACGACGAGGAAGAAGACGCAGAAGAGTTGATTGTCAACAAGTTCGAGACAAATAGCGAAGCCAAGGACGATGAGTAGCTGAGCTCAGCCGAGATTTCAAACAAGCGGTTCTTTTCAGAGCCACCCCGGTTCTTTTTAGAACCAACAAATCAGATAAAGTCAATGATCAACGTTGTCTTTTGTTTATTCATTTACCGGCATTTATTTACATACTCATTTCAGTTTAGCATTAATTATTAGGGAAATTTGGAAAAGTTATATTTTGTTGCGCGAAAATACTCGGTTATAAGACGCACCCTGAGTTTTGAGAAGATTTTGATCGAAGAAGCATATTTTCTTGTAAAAAATGGTGCGCCTTATAAGTGAATAAATACGGTAATTAATTTAAGTAGAGAAATATATGACTTGCTTGAAAGCTTCCATTCATTCTATTCAAATACTATTTATAAACTATCAAAACGTTTCAAACGAAACGAACCGAACAAACCAAACTATCGATCAAACTATTCAAACACCAGGCGAAACGCACGCTTTGCATTTTGACCCTTTTGTCAAAATTTAGCTTGAAAATTACCTATGTAATGCTGAAACTATCACTTAAACTCTAAAACCATTTAGTTTTCATTTAAGAACTTTTTAGAGCGGATTGTTCAACTAATGTGCATTTCGATTTTCGTGGATTTGGGGTCAAATTTTTAGCGAAAGCAGAAATTGTCTCAAAAATCACAATCACGTTCACTTTAATTTGTTTTTATCGCTAATTTTTGAGTAACTAAAGGTTTTTATTACCCGGGCTACGCGCGTCTCGCGCGGCGCCCGGGTCTTAAACTACCGACGGTTCTTCTTTTTCGTCGTCGAGTATCATCCACAAATGGCACTTCCGGCGTTTCTGCGCAAGCGCTAACTATTTTTAACAACAGTGATGCGTGTTGTCACGTATGGGAAAATGTCGATTCATCTTGTGGCTTTTGAAGTCTGAACAAACAATATGTTAAGAGAAGTGTCTATGCGAATGTTTGGAAGTTCAACGGCGAGAAGAAAGTTTTTAACATGAGTAAACTTAGCGGCAGATGGACTGCCGTGTTTCCCCGTGTCTGCTTCAGTAGACAGCGAGTTGTCTCTAATTTTGGCGACGGATTGTGGGGGCACGTGCGCGCGCGAAGTTGCGAGGAGACGCGACGCGTGGGGAGCGCCAAAGACAAAGGGAGTTTGACCTTTCACGGCCGAGTGATTCGAGTGTAAATCTCATATCAACAGCAAGAACGATGCCTGTTGTCACGTATCGGAAAACGTCGATTCAAGCTATTATATTTTACAAATGCACTAGCGTCCCTTGAAACTGTCCAGAAACGTTCCTTTCTTGTGTTTCAAATGACCCTGGATTGACGCCTTGTAAACAGTTTCACTCTGCTAATTAATTTTCTACTCACATTTCACCAAGACTCCATCATTCACATTTATGCGAAAAAATCCAACATCGTTCGATAAGCGTTTACTTTCTCAAACAATTATCCATCGAAGCGAAAACAAGTGTGCTTAGTTTTTTTTTTTTTTTTTTTGGAATCAATACACTATTTTTATCATTTGGCATAACGATAAACCTCTGTGGCCTAAAGGTCATTGTTCCTGCCTGTGACGCAGCTAACCCGGGTTCGATGTCTTTTAGTGGTATATATCACGGGCTTTATTTTTTCTGTTTCTCTTTTTCTTGTTCTTTTAGAAATATTTTTTACAAGTGTTATAATTATTGTGCTCAATGGTTGAGCTGTATTTTAGAGGAATATATGTTGATAGGGGTCTAAAGAAATAGACTCCAACACAAGCTAAACACAATGCGTCCGATGTAAGAAAGACAGACTTCCCTCTATTCTTTTGTTTAGCACTAAGTATACAATACTGTTTTTTGCAAGCCCGGGTTTAGGCTAATTGTAGTCTCTTGTTTTGTTCTTAACTCAAAATGGAAAGGAATTTCAATGCTTTCCTTTTGCCAGCTGTATACATATGAAATTTCATTCCATTCCTGTTTTCAAACTATTACTGTAACAGTTGTCCTGAAATCTTAAATTCTAGCTCAATATTTAGCGTTACATCTTTTGTAACGGAGTTGGTAACCAATACCATGCACAAGGCCAAGTCATTTTACGGCTCTACCTGAGCGGTGTTAATACCTGTAAAACTCAAGAATGGCGTAAAACAAACTAAGAAAACAAAACATTCTTACTAAACAATAGCATAAAGCAAAACAATACCTCATAAAACAAAGAAAACCTTGCCATGTTTTTACACCGAGGTAAAGGTTCCCCATTTTACTTACCGGAGCACCTTTCTGGCCACGGACTTCTCGAAACTGGGTTCCTGGACCTTTAGAGTCACTAGGTCGTATCATCTAAGAAATGGCAACACAAATGGCAAATAAACCAGAGCTTCCGGTACAGACTAGAGATAGCACTGTTTCAAAAATAATTATCTAGTTGCTCATTGTCTTCCCATATTGAAAGCATCCAGCTACATGTATCTGAGATAAACATACAGTCAAACAATTAAATAAAGGCATTTAACTAACACAAATAATACACTGTACATGTATGTTTTAAATCAACAAGAAAGGGATTGCATATTAAGTAAATTTCCTCACATGTCCAATCTGAAGAGGGCCTCCATCAGGGCCTGGGCCTCCAGTAGGTGCTGCAATGATGAGCCCAGGAGGACCTGGGTAACCTGGAGGACCAGCTAATCCAATGTTGCCTTTGGCTCCATCAGTTCCTGCAGCTCCCTAGTGATGCAAACAGTTACAGTCAACAGGAAGTGAACTTTAAAGCCACTGACCCAAAAACATGCAGAACAGCACCAAATTAAGGGTATCAGTTGTCCTCCAAGAATCAAGACATTTCAGCAATAATTTCTGAAACATTATCAATTAATCAATCACTTTTTTTGTTCTTTGTTTTGTTCTTCAAATTTTCCAATAATTGATACTAGCACATTCTGTGATTTGTCCATTTTGCATTATTTTGGACAAGCTCCAGCACTGAATAATTTATTTCCTCCTAAAATTTCCACCCGGAAGGATCGTGTAAATTAATGGTAAGCAAAGGGTCTTAGGTTTCATAAAAATACTTTTTCAAAACTCTTGAACTGTTTTGAGAGACAGCCCCTGGACACAGAGATCTGCCTTGCTGCTAGGTTCACGGTGGGAACAAACAATAATTATCATGTTCTTTTTGATACTCACTTGCTCTCCTCGCTCTCCAAGGGGTCCTTTTGGACCTGCAGTTCCTGGATCACCCTAAAACATGGATAAAAATTAAGCTCTAGAGATGATTAACTGCCACAAAACATTCAAAAACTCAAAGAAATATCAGTTTGTGACTGCATTTGTGTGCATGTTTCAACCAATCTGCCACAAACTTTTACAGAAACCAATCCTGCAATGTATTCACCCAGCTAAGGCCCACGACAAAAATGCTACTTAACAGTTTGTGATGAATTTTGATGGGGAAGGGTGCTTCAAAATATATATAATAATTATAAACTAGTTAAGCCTAAAGGCTCGTGTATACCAAGAAACCACAAGTGACAAGTGGGATATTCCACAGTATACCACGAGAAAGGGTTGCATAACTATTTTACACCATGCCATAGAAAATACAGTGGCCAGCAAGGCCAGCATAATCAATGCAAGATATGCCAGACTTGAATGGTTTCACAACCACAACCACAACAACCATCCCGATAGCTCTCCACGAGCTAATAAGAAATTTGTGTGACCGTGTCCATTGGGATTTAACAAATGAATGTAATTTCCTTGGCGCCGTTCCGACTTGAAAGAAAATGCATTGTACATTCAAAAGCACACTTGAAGAAGCGCCGGTTTGCGATAAAGAGCAGGGTATATTTCCACCAAAGCGAAATTTATGAATGGAACTATAATGTTGTATTGTGGAAAAATTCAAGGTTTTGAGTTTTGGAACTGTTTGAAGAGACGTATAATCAAAAGAGCTAAATTAACTCCAGTTTGCGGGATAATTTTCCGCGAATTATCAGATCAAGAAAAGGAATTTGCACAAACGCAACAAAGCTAAATTTATCATTTTGTACAATTATTTTTAGACTTTGATAGATAAAGTTAGACAGGAACCTCTCATACAACTGAAGTAATTCGACTGGTTGTGAGTTAAATTTATATGTGATGGCCTAAGCCATCCGTAATCCGTTCATTTGTCGTTTAAACGCTGTGAGAAAGCGTTTGAGGCGTTCATTTTACTGTTTGAACGGCAAGCACTATCCGTTGAGTTAAAATATTCCTCCGTTTAGTTAAATATTCACCTGTTTAACTAGTTCGCATCGATCGAAATCGTTTTCATGTCCGTTTAAACGTCAAAAGAAATGTAGCGTTTCAAACCGTTGAAATCCTGGGTCACGATGGTCCATCCAAATCGCTATCCTTGTAGTCGTCCTGGTACGTTTAAGTGAATCGAAACTGAACCAGAACTGTGCTTGAATCGGAAGTTGGGAGATTATTATGCCGACACAGTATACCGGTAACCATCGATCACTTCCAGTCAAGCCAATATTATTTTGCGACGAATTATAATTGTTGAACAAAACAACACTCTTAACTGTTAATTATAAAGAAGGCATAGTGTCCATATAATGTGCCTGAGGAGAGAGCGCAGTGATTGAAGGCTGCAATCTTCGACAATACAGCGTCGATCGACGTTCGATGGTCACTGGTGTCAGTTCGATGGTGTTCGCGAGCATGTTCTGCATGTACGCTATTGCTAGCGTCTTGAAGTCTTGTCATAGTTAGCCTCAATATTCAACGCTTTCAGGCATCTTCTAACTGAACAACAGCTTATAAAATTATATATAAATAAAGTCCCGCGCCTGAAAAGGAAACGGCGTTACTGTTGATCGATCTTTGCATTTGACAAACATCACATGACGATGTTCACATCACATTTGAACAGTCGACCAGGCGCGGAGGGAATTAATTTTGCACGAAAAAAAAAATACATAAATTGATAAACGTTCGATGGGAACACTAGAAAAACTCCAAGGAAACATCCGAAGTGAAATATGTGTATAATTTGGATAGAAACGTCGACGAGATAATCTTCACTCTTCGGCCAAAAATAGCACAAAGATGACATTGAATGAAAAATAGACTTGACAGACCAACGCACGTGAGAACAGAAAATTTGCATACCATAACAAATTACACACATTTGTGTCTCTCTTTGGAGGAGTTACATTGTAAAATTTATTCCTAAGAACGGTCAAAGAAAACCCTGTTTCAATGAAATAAAGTTACGAACGAGCACTATTAAGAGTGAACATTAGTCAGTACCGGCCACATGTATTGACACCTACGCATATCAAATTTCATGTTAAAATTATGCGTGTCTGACAAAAACATGCAGCGCTCAGATAAACTTTAGAGGTCGGCCAAGTTTTCTTCATCGAACAGTAAATTTTGTTACTTATTGCGAGATATTTTTGTAGTGGTGTGGTCAGTCCTTGGCCATTCTGTTCTTTCTCAAGCGTTGATTTCTGCGAATCGCGGCCCATCTGTCAGTTGTAAGAGGTTCCCATTTTTAGAAACATATCTCGTACTGAACGACTACTCTTGCATCGTTTGCGTTCCTTCGAGTAGCTGAAGGAATATGTAAATGATGTGGACGAGTATTTTGTAATTGCTCCAAGTTGCTTTTCAAGATGTGATCCCGATTTGCTCGACAGGTCTATCAAGTGATCAATCAAGCGACCAGCTCATTATCTCTGATCTTGCGAGACGCGTTCTCGATGGCTGAGCCTCGACCTTCGATGCTCAAAACAAAGCTTTAAAACTAAACCGGCAGAATAATTTATGTAGAATCGACAGGACAGGGAAGAAGAAACCCTTTTTATTAAAATATGTTCCAGTGAAAAGCGCTGCATTCTGCATGCCAATCGGTGGACACTTTGTTGACGTCTTTACAAGTCGCAAATATAGTCGGCCGGTATATCAGGTAACCAAAATAGGCTAGTTTCGAATTGTGGGAGAACAAAAGAACAGAGTCGAGGTTGAGGGGAATAATTTGCATTTTCTTTTGTCAAAAACAAAGGAAAATGCAAATTATTCCCCTCAACCTCGACTCTGTTCTTTTGTTCTCCCACAATTCGAAACTGGCCTATTGTATCGTTCTTTAGCAAAAATTACGTAATGCTTGCTGGATTGACGAGAGAAGGTGAGCAAGATATATTATGCCGGAGCAGAGGACGGGAGGATATGAATGTGAGTCAATGAAGTTAATCACAACGCTTTGTTCACCCGCGTTTAGCGTTTTTGCTTGTGCATAAATTTGTTACTAATCTTTGTTCGTCTGCTTAAGCATTGATTAAGCATTGTAAGTGCAAGAGAAGGCAAAGAAGATTGTATTTTGCCGGAGAAGAGGTCGAGACGATTTGAACTTATTCAATAAAAAATCACGTTTTGTTTGCCCGTTCAGGGATTGCGCTCATCCGCTCGTTATTATTGTTCGTCAGTGTTCATGCTTGCCATTCGTAAAATTTTTTATTCACCCACATTTAAACGCTTTCCCTTTCCCGTTTGTTTAATTTATTCACCTGTTTAAACGGCAATGAAAAGCATTCAAAACCTTTCAAAGGGTTTTATTTTGACCTACAACATACCCAATAAACGCAAGAAACATAGCGATTTTTACCAAATATGGAATTTTGAGTTTAGACAAGAACAAAACTGACCTTTTTTAACGTCAAAGACAAATGAAGAAAGTGCCCCTTTTTGACTTTATCTTTTTTAAAGAAATCATCATTGATAAACCAAACTTCAACAATCATAACAAAATTCAGTCGTTGTTCTAGCTTAGAAATGATTTTTTTTTTGTTCATATTCTTCTCCCGATCGTAGATACAGCCTTTTGTTCCAGTGCATTCAGGCCTTTCCACTATTTTCAACATCTCGACCGCAAGCTGGGACATAACGAGAATTTTTGACAGCGCCTGTTCCTTCTCCCAATTCTTTCACATATAAACTAAGTCTACAGCCACTCCAACCTATCACGAAAAATTCCTGCTTGTGCTCATCTTCAGTGCTCACAAATTCCAAAATATGCGGCGGTAGGTCGAGAAATTCATCAATAGTCGAGTCCCAAAGGTACTAAGTGTCCAACCGGCCAAATTCCCAGTTCATTGAGAAACAAGCCAAATTTGCCAACAAAGTACATCACCTTGCTTGATTCTTTGAGAAAGTGGACTCTTAGCTACCATCACACTTAATAATGCTCATCAGGCAGCCACTAAAGATGAAAAATGGCTGTAAACTTAGCAAAAATCGCAAGCAAACCAAACTTGGGCCGTTGTTGTAGTGCCACGGTTGAAAAATAGCTACGTCAGAATGACGTTTTCAGAAACCTTGAGCCTCCAGTGCCTTAGGACAGCATCATTTTTCCATGGTAGTTAAAATAAAGAGTCGCAAAATGCTATGGATTGTTTATAGGTCAAAAATCACTCCGAAAACGTAAAAACAGCTGGTAGTCAATGGGTTAACAAAGAAAACTAGAGGTCACGTGACCAGGCCTTTTAACACTATTCAGTGAAAGTCATGGTTGGTGATAGTTTAAATCCAGGGTCAGAGTTAAGATTCTACAGTTAAAACAATTTCTGGGGGGGGGGGGGGTGGGTAACTTAGCAGGGCCAGGCTAAACATAACGTTACCTCCTGGATTTGCAGTTGGCCAGGTCACGTGACAAGCCACAGTGTCAAACTCAATTACCCTAGATGAGATGATCATCAACTTCTGACTGTCACTAGCGGCTACAACTCTACCTCTATTGTCTAGTTTTTAAAATCACCACCCTCTCAAGCTGGCTTTCATATGACTTCAACCTTGAATCTAAGTACTGGCCAGAAAGTAGTACCCTCTCCCCCAGATCTTGCAGCATAATTTTTTGTTGTTTTCAAATAAAATAGTGTTGATATGTTACTAGCCTCAAAGGCTTTTGTTTAAGTAGCTTCAGAGCAATAAAAAATATCAACATAAAAAAATGTGTTTTATTTTAACCGATTGGCACCCATGCCGGCCAAAACCAGCCGCACAAGACTCCCATGCTTCAAAACATTGCAACTTTCTCAATCACACAAATATTGCTGTCAGCTGTCAGTTGTGAGCACGAAATGGAATGTCCTTTAAAATTGGATATCCAGTTGACAAATGCAAGAAACGCAGCAATTTTACCAAATATGGCCTTTTGAGTTTGGACAAGAACGAAACTGACCGTTTTTAATGTCATGCTTAATGATGCTCATCAGGCAGCCACTAAAGATGAAAAATGGCTGTAACCTTAGCAAAAATGCTATGGATCATTTATAGGTTGAAAATCACTCCGAAAAAGTAAAAACGGCTGGTAGTCAATGGGTAAAGGTGGGCCCACATGAGGGGACATGTTGCACGAACATGTTGCTGCAACATGAAGCAGGGACAAAATCGCGTTAAGTACATACTGAGGGACATGTTGCAGGGATGTGTCTCTACAGCAGGGACCAAATCCCAGAGTTAACACATGTGTGAAAAAGTTGCCAGGATATGTTTCAGGGACGTGTTGCAGGGACATATCCCTTTGTATGCGTTGACACCTTTTTCACTCGTGCAACATGAATTTTGTGCAAAATGTGTCCCTGCAACATGTACATGTTGCACGGAGTTCAACTTGTTGAACTTCATGGGACATGTTGCAGAGACAAATTTTGTACAAAATTTATGTCGCATGAGAGAAAAAGTGTCAACACACACAAAGTCAGAACCGAATTATTCAAAGGCACTTTTTTCAATAGATTACCCTATTTATGGAACAACCTGCCTGATAAACTCAGGACCTCTAATTTAAGCCTATCATTATTTAAAAAACAATGTAATGAGTTCTATAAGAAGAAGAGCTTCGATCCTGACCACCCGCATGTCACTTGGATGTAGCGATTGATGTAACAATTATTTTCTGATTAGATTAATCTAGGATATGTCATATTAGCAATTATAGTTTCAGTTTTTACATTTAAGATATAATTTTTTTTTCTTCTCTTTTTCTTTATTTAAGTGTCTGTTGTAATTTCTGGGTGGACTAGCTCAAATGCTTCGTATGTTCCTTTCTAGTCCTTCCCCACTGCAATATATTTTTTTCTCTCTCTTATGTAATTTAGCTAACTAAAGTTTTCTTCTTTTTATATAATTATATAAATTATGCTCTATGTTTGATACCATTGTTTCAACTAATGCAGTGAAAATGGAATAAATTAAAATTAAATTTAAAAAAATTAAATTATACAGTACCGGTTAAAGGTAAGTTGACAGTCTCGACTCGATCCTCACGAGAATCGAGTATCGAGGATCGAGTCAAGAATCGAGACTCGATTCACTCGAAACTCAACTCGATCCTCGTTACCCGATTCTCGCAGGAAGCACTCTATTGTTATTCATTGAGTACACGATTCATCGAGTACGCGATTCGACTTTCCGAGTTCTTGAGGAAAGAATGCAGTTGTTCTGTATGGACACTTATGTTGACACTACAACAATTTCCGTTCGAACAATGCAACGAATTCAAGCGCGGTGACAAATACTGTCAAAAGTCATTTACGTTTTGAGGACGCGGTGTACTTCTCGAGGAAATATCGCTTACTGCATAAAAAAAAAGGAAATAGAAAAAAAAAACAAGGTCAAAAGACATTCAGTTTCTTTCGAGGTCACAGCGTTGTGCTTTTCTACATAAAAATTCCGATGCTCAATTTTAAACTGTTCATATGGCCGCTCGTTCATAAGCGCAATGAATCAAGATCGCTGCGGTTCATCGCGGACACTGTCATCAAAAACGATCAAAATTTCGAGAAAGCGGGCTATTTGTCGACAAAAATGCACAGTGTACAAGTAGACGAATAGTGTAGTCGCTAGCCAGTAGCCGCTTGGCAAGCGTAAGGAATTCAAGGCTGGCGTGATTGATCGAACAAGTTTCGACAAACCCGCGCTCATCGAACACGAGGACGCAAACAAGACATGGTAGCTTATCGTATGTACGAGCCAACTTCGAAAATCGCTCATTGCCTTTGAAATAAATAAATTGACAAACGTTCGATGGAACACTAGTAAAAGTCCGCGGAAACATCCGAAGTGAAGTACGTGTATAATTTGGATAGAAACGTCACCGAGATGATCTTCACTCTTCGGCCAAAAATAGCGCAAGTAAACATTGAATAAAAATAGACTTGACAGACACCGCGCATGAGAACAGAAAATTTGCATACCATAACGAATTACACACATTTGTGTTTCAAGTTTGGAGGAGTTACATTGTAAAATTTATTCCTAAGAATGGTCGAAGAAAATCCTGTTTCCACGAAATAAAGTTACGAACGAGCACCATTAGTGAACACATGTATTGACACGGACGCGTATCGAATTTCATCTTAAAATTATGCGTCTGTGACAAAAACATGCAACGCTCAGTCAGCCAAGTTTTATTTATCGAACATCTGTTACTTATTGGGAGATATTGTAGTGGCGTGGTCAGTCCTTGGCCATTCTGTTCTTTCTCAAGCATTGATTTCTGCGAATATGCCCATCTGTCAAAGAGGTTGAATCACATTTAGAAACATATCGCGTACTGAACGCTTTTCAAGATGTCATCCCCAATTTGCTCGAGAGGTCTATCGAGTGATCAGCCAAGCGACAAGCTCATTATCTCTGATCTTGCGAGACGCGATCCTCGACTCAATTCTCGATGGCTGAGCCTCGATCCTCGATGCTCGAAACTCGCAGGAATCGAGTATCGAGGATCGAGTCGAGAATCGAGACTCGAAAGAGACTGTCAACTTACCTTTAACCGGTACTGTATGTCCCTGCAATACTTCCCTGAAACATATCCTGGCAACTTTTTCACAAGTGTGCAAACTCCGTGATTTGGTCCCTGCTACATGTCCCTACTACACGTCCCAGCTAGGTAACCCCTAATGTGAACGGTTTATAAAAGTGTCGCTGCTACGTTTTGCAGCAACATGTTCCTGCAACAAATCCCCTTGTGTGGGCCCACCTTTAAACCTTTTTCAAAACTTTTATTAATTATAATTCATGACCAAATTACAAATGATAAAATAATTATTAAATAAATGTAAAATAAAGTTATTATAGTCAAACGGTTGCAAAATTCATACAAGCAATAAAAACAATCTCAATGCATGATGAGAAGGTTGGGTGTGATACAGTTGAGTTGCACTCATCGATGGGAAGGTTCGGTGGAACACTGACGAATATACAATGGTTTTCCTGCATTCTGATTGGCTGTATTTTCTATGGCATGGTTTAAATATATATAATTATTTTTTCTTAATTTTTTTTTTTTTTTTTGGGGGGGGGAGCAATAATGGGGTCGGCATCTCCAGTGGTATGATATTGACATCTGTCTAACATGTACACATTGCTTCCTTGATCTATCTTAATGACGTTGTAATCCACATACAATAAATGCACCAAAATGTCACATAAGTTTCACGAAGACAGTTTCCTTCAAAACAAATTTGTTTGAAACAAAATCTGGCCATCTTTGGTGGCTTTTGCTTGTTAACACAATTGTATAACTCTCTGTGCATTGCCAGAAAAAATCCCCAACTACTGTACATCTACACTGTATTTCACGGGAGATGCCAATAAATGGTGGTTCTACTAATTATGCTAACTACATGTATTACCACTCAGGCTCCAACTGTACAGTATGTGTACATGTCAGGGAAACAGAGAAATAATGGAAACTAACAAGGTATCTTTATTTTCCCACAGCAATGCAATTTATTAATAATTTTTACCAAAAAAAAATTTGGAGGTTTGCAAGCAAACACCCACATGGTTAACACACACACACACACCTAATCTAGTATTTAATACAAGATATTATTATTATTGTTGTTGTTTAAAATTTAATTTTAAAACAGCAGGCAGACATGATAGGATACTTTGTGGAAAACAAGAAATAATAAAAATAAACTATTAATAATTAGATTTTAATCAATAAGTTTGAGGTAGAGAGTAAACAAAACAAAGTAAAACAATGACACAGTACAGCTATAGCTAAACAGGGAGTGATTCTCGGCCTTCAGGTGTAAGCAGATATCTTTAAGTTCGTTTCTAAAGCTTTGGAGAGAGGAAGCATTTAATTTTTTATACAATCATGTATGTAAACAACACTCAGAAAGAGGAACATACCTTCTCTCCTTTAGGTCCTGGATCTCCAGGCACACCAATCTACTCAAAGAAACACAAACATGAAATGAAATACATGTATGAAAGACTTAAAGGTAAAGGTGCTCAGTACACATAATTCAGCTCAGTTCAGTTCAGTTACTTTATTTAGCCAATTAATACAACAATAATAGAAAGCTGTCCTGGACTTATTTAAGAAACTCCTGACAACACTAGTACATTTACCTTCCTAATTCCTGTACACTTGTCTACCTATTCTCTTTAGTTAAGACATGACCCACCTAGACTAATCAGCTACTTGTGGGCATGTCCAATTTGTAAAAAATACTAATTAGAAAAAATAAAGAACTGAAGAACAATTGTTCAACTTCAACATGAAGGAAAGTATAGGGTACACCTTAAGATAGCACTTGAACATTTATAAACAACCATGTTAAGTTTCACAATTTGTCCTTTCATCAATGTAAGTCTTCGACCAGTTAATTTAGAAACTGTTTTCATTAACTGTTTTTACAGCCCAGAAACAGAAAACGAAAAACAAAAAAGAAAAGAAACAACTTCAAAAATAATGTACAGGACGGTGTAAGTCTCATGAAAAGCTTACTACAAGAACAGTTAGAGTCTCGTTAAGCAGCCCATTCATGACTGTAATACAGTAACTGCAAAATACATAATTATTAATTTATTTCATGTGTCATTGATATAAAAAATATTGAATTTCATGATTTTCAGTTTTGCACAGTCAAATTTTTTAGCAAGTATTTATTTAGCTTCTTATCGGAAATTAACTAAAAAGTATGTACATTGACAACATGAACAGAATTTATGTTACACAAAATTAATGCAAATTTTCCAAAAGTTAGGTTTACATGTACATCAAATAAACATGAAATTTTTAACAACAATGTGCGCCTAACTTTATTTTACATGAATTTGCTGCAATACAAATGTCTCAACATACATAATTATCTAAAGGCAGCGTGGAAATCCCCACAGAGGTACGTGAGCAGTGGGAGGATGAATGTGCCATGGAAATTTTAAGAAGAAAGACCTATTGAAGAAGTTAGCTATCCCCTCAGGGAAACGGATCAATACAAAGACCAGTTGAAAGAAATTTTGAACTCAATTCTTAAAGAAGAACTGTCAGATAGTGACAGGGTTCGTACTCGTTTTTGGACTAAAAATTCAGGACTTTTCAAGGATATTCCAGGGCACAATTCCAATTTTTCAAGAACTCCATCCAGCAAAAGATGCCATTTAAAAATGTGATACTAGATGATCGGGTTTAAAGGATAACTGTGAGATTTGTTCAAGTCTAAGTCTTTTCTAGTTCTTCCACTAAGTGGAAACAGTCAAACAGCAAATTTCAAGGTTTTTCAAGGACCCAATGTACTTTTCACTGACTTTCAAGGCCTTGAATTTTGATTTTCAAATTCAAGGACTTTCAAGGACTTTCAAGGTGCGTGCGAACCCTGTAGTGACTCTGAGGTGTTGATAGGGGAGTTATGAGTAGATGAGGTTTTGTTATTGAAATAAAGGTGCTGTAAAACAACAATGATGTAAAATAGTGTGATTTAAATAACATCAACGTTAATTAAGATGCATTAAATGAACAAGATTTTTTTTTTAAATCGTGTTAATAAAGTGCATCGTTAATTTCCCATCATAAGGTATTTTAATATCACAAAAATTAACTACCAGTAAGGAAAAGGTAAGTTACCTTCTGAGGTGGTGGTGTCGGGGCAGGAACAGGCACTAAACAGAACAAAACCACAATCAATTATTTGGTAAAAAAATAAATACAAGATAAGAAAACTGTTGACAATATTTATGTAGCCTGACTGTGCATGCATGATTATAACATGAGTTAATATGAACCCTCCCTAACAAGTTCATTAGAAGAGTCCAGGTCTTCAACAGAAAACCATGCACTCACCCATCCCCTTAAGTATTAATCAGCTACCTCCTGCCTACACAAAACTCCCTGCCAAACCAACACATGTATACTACAGATGTAAGTGCCTGAATAACAAAATTAGTACATGTACTTAAATGAGAAGAGTTTGCACTATTCTAAAGATAAATACAGCACCACTCAAGTTGACGGTCACTCGAAACTTGAACTTTGCAACTCGATACTCGATCCTCGAATGCTTCGAGCATTGAGGCTCGAGTCGAGTGCATCAAGTATTGAGTCAAGCGCATCGAGTTTCGAGACTAAAAACAAAAACTTCTCGCAAGATTAGTTTTTCACACGTCTTCTTGGAAGAGAGTCTTCAGTAGGGTTTATTCAAGTCAACAGCAAACAACTGTTGCTGGTTAACTTGACTCAGTGCTGTGACAAACCGCGACTACCTCAAAATCATACCACTTCTTGACTCATCTGCAGTCACCTGTTTTCAAGTTGCATGAGTTGTAGTATAAAACGGTGTCATCTCAAAAGAATATGAAATCGAACATGACTGGACTCTTGTTTACAGACTGCAGTTGTAAAATCCGAAAGATCAGAACATAGGCGCGACTAATGTCGGGGCGGCTGATGTTGAAATCCACTCGAAGAAAGAGTTCGCTATCTAAAGCGGACTGTGACGTCGAAGTTTCCGAAATCTTTTGACAGAAAATGTAAGAAAGAAAGAGTTCGCTCTCATATCCAAACTCTTTTGATACATTAAAAAATGTGACCTTTACTCTATAATATTCATTATAGTACTATAATAGTGTTTGCACTTAAAAAATTAACATGAAATTCGAGGCTGGTATTGAAATCCACTTGAGGCTATCTAACGTGGATGTTGTCATTGTAGTTTCCGAAATCTTTTGGCAGAAAATGTAAGAAAAAGATGCACTTCGTTTGATCATATTGAGTCGTTCATATGACTGAGCAGTTCACTTCTGTGCAAATAAATATAGCATCATTGAGTTCATTACAAATCGAAAACTTGTAATCATACCGACGAATGATCAATTGTGAATGATAATTCATTACTCCTTCTAGCGCTGAATTTAGTTGAATTTTTATCGGTCCTGTAGTCGATACGTCAAGTGGTCGTGTTTTCTAAATTCATTCAGGACAAAATCAAGAGCTAGTTTGGCACAAGCAAATGGCTAATGACCAGCCTGGTTACTGCATATGCGTGATTTTGTTTTTCAGATCGCAAATTTGCATAAAACTTCAAGAACTGCTGGCTGTGTAATTTGGCTGTGTCTAAAAGTGGGATGGGGACTTGGGGACAGGGACGCAGGACGCGTGTTCGGGGACGTGGGACGCAGGGACGTGAGATGTGGGACGCGGGGACGTGAGATGTGGGACGTGGGGACGTGACATCAAGGACGTGAAGTAAATATTATCACTCTCATTGCTTTGGAAATTCACTGATGCGAAATTTCGTAAGTTTACCATTGAAAACGAGGCTTAGGGTTGAAAATAGCTACATGTACAATCCCCACCAAACAAAATCGTGACACCAAAGCATCTTAGAACTCCCCTCCCCAGTGTCAATGTTGAGCGCGCAAAAAGTTTCAGGATTCCTGGAAAAACGCCATTCTTTTTACAACATTGAATAGGGGGAAGGGGTGATCTGCTACACAGCGTGAAGTGTCCCGTTTATTTTTGTCTGAGATTGTAGTCTGAGGTTAATGCACTTAGGGGCTGTTACCTTTTTCACTTTCAGGATTTGTTTTTCATTCATTTGATTTGAAATTCTATTTTGAGCCAGTGTTCGTAGGGATTACAATCTCGGTAACACCTACCGTGCAAATCATCCTTGATCGCCCACGAAGTGAAGAACCACTGCGTCAACATGAGGAGACTGCTGTCCAGAGTCAATGACAACTCGCTGGAGCATTACACGGCCACAGCAGGACAGGGGGGTCGCAAATAAATTAAAGCAATTTTTTATTTTCACTGATCCGAGCAATGAAATGAACGAAAAACAAATCCTAAAAGTGAAAAAGTTACAAAATAATGTAACAGCCCTTTCCCGTATTTACCTTAGACTAGTTTTTTTTTAACCCTGACCCTCATTTTCAATGGTAAACGGTAAACATTAGAGTGAAGATATTTTCTTTACGTCCCTGCGTCCTTAAGAGATGTCACGTCCCAGCGTTCCCAATGTCACGTCCCCGCGTCCCCAATGTCACATCCCCACATCCCTGATTTTACGTCCCCACGTCCCACATCTCGCGTCCCCACGTCCCCAAACACGTGTCCCTGTGTCCCCGTCCCCAAGTCCCTGTCCCACTTTTAGACAGAGCCATGTAATTTGAAATCTTCCACTCAACATGACCGAAAAATTAATGAGAAGCCAAGGGATAGAACCCAGAACAGAACAGAGTTTATTTCATTTCCTTCTTTATGCACGAAAAATCATATTTATGCACATTTCTATTGTGAAATTCGTAACGTGAAGAAACCGAGACCTTCTCTCGATGATGTTTGTGCAAATTTTTCATGTGAACGGTTGCGGCGGCTGTCAAGCAAACATGTTACATACATACATAACTACATACATACATAACTTTATTTTTCTTCGGATTTAGATATAGCATACATGACGCTAGTTTCTCCAAATGAGATAACAAATAACTAACTAGCTAAATAAATAAATAAATAAATAAATACATCAAGTGAAATAATATAGGAACGTTACAACAATAAGAGTGTTTCAATAAAAGTATATCAATGTAGCAATGCCCGGCCTTGGCAGTCTATAGACTCATTCAGCTGTTCTCCTCCATGGAAATCTTTAGTAAAAGGCGAAAGATTTGTGCATGTTGAAGAAAACCAATTCAAGTTTCCCCCAGTTTCTTGTTTCTTGTGATACCTACAAAAAAGCCACGATCTCTGCTATTTCTTTAGAAGCTTCCCTTGCATGTACATTTATTTGATGACCAACAATTCAAACAAGTATAGGACCATTATTTTTATAGAACGATAGTTTGAAAGTCGAGCAAAAGTTACACATAAATGCGTGCATGAAGTTGAGGAGGCGAAATCAACACTCGAGAAACCCAGGGCTATCATCAGAAGCCAGTAACTGGCTTTTATAGCCGGCTTCTATAGTAAAATTAGCTGGCTACTCTCAGTCTGAAAATGAGTAAAACATACAATGTAACAGCTATAGGAAGAATTGCTCGATTTTTGACCAGCTACTTTCTCTGAGAGACCATCTTCTGAAAACCTTAATGACAGACCTGAAAACCTCAGCTTTTCTACCACTAAACTGCAAGTCCTTGCATTTACATGTAAACAATGTACATCTACATGTAAATTGTAGGGTTGCAGACTGTTTATCATGATCACTGCAAGCGCAGTGAAACTCACCAACACAGTCAAGCTCGCATCCAGCATCACAACACTTCAGGCCTTCAGGACATTCACCATCAGTGGCACAAAAGTTGTCGGCTACTTCTGGACATTCTGGTGGCAGCTGAGCAACTGGACATATGCCTGGTCCTAAGACAGATCAAATTCTATTACAGTACTATAATTATATGAAGCAAGTTTCATTTTACTCTGAACAAGGAATCTGACCACTTTACAAACAGGATCCCCCCTGCTTGCAACTTGATCACTGCTTCAGAAACTTAAAGGGAACCTCACTCTTACAACAAATCATCCAATCATGAAACTGTAAAATTTACATGTCCAATTATAATTATAATAATCATGAAAAAGACCAAATGAACACAACAACAACAACTTTATTTATGATTTGTTAAACAGATATTACAATTATGATAATTATTATATTATTATTTTGTCCACCCGAGTGTAGCAGAGCTAATCGAGTCAGGTGGGACAATAACACAGACCATACATATAAATGAAGTTATTAATTATAGAGCTAAAATTGACATTAACAGTACTGTTGGGAGACAACATTATTACAGTTGAACCTCAATTATCTAGTCAGGACCTTGATTATCTGGACTATATAATGAACACTCCTAAAACACTATTCTTTTGAATTCTTTTTTATTTCGGCATTGAAAAGTGCATCTGAAACGACTTCGATTTCCTTTCAAAGATCAAATTTCTAAGCACTAGCACACGTAAGCACAGTGCATTCAATTGAGTTCTGACTGGCTGAGACCTGTTTTGTTCCTAAGGAAAATTATAGTTTTCTAATTAATTCTGTCATTTTTATCTCATTAATATACATAATTATCTTCGATCATCCAGACTCTTGATTATCCGGACTGTTCACTCCAGTCCCATTGAGTCTGGATAATCGAGGTTTGACTGTACTATTAAACTGGATATATATATATAAACATGAGAAAGACTATAACCATGATTACAAATAATAATTACGTACACGAAAAAAAACTTGAATGACTTTTTGAATGTTTCTGGTATCAAGATAGGAGTCACCTAAAGCTAACACGTCTAAAAGAGTTCTTCATGCTATGGCGCGCAATAAAGACACAAGACCAAGCAGTGGGCAATAGTGGGCAGGGAATGTACTGGCAAGGCTCGGATAAAAACCCACCGACCAGAAAAACCCACCGGATGGGGGACCTCGGCACATGGCGCCATGCCAAGGGGGTGCCCCATGCCTGTACTGCAAGGAGGACATTGTTGCTGGAATAATTACATGGGGCCAAGTTAACCCAGTCAGAGAACAAATGTCCCCTCCCTGACAGGGCTCCAGCACAGGGCTGAAGGGGTGCCGCAGGCAGCAATTCTCTGCCCACAGACATCGAGTATAATGAGAAAGTCCCCTGTGTGGGGCCCCAAAAAATACGTAAAAAAAAACAGGGTACCCCAGGCCAGAACTCGACAGGAGGTGCAAGGGATTAGGTATGGGAAGACCTTGGCCCCAAAGGGGCAAGTGAAAGCGAGGCCAACCGCCTGTGGAGGGGTTGCCTGGGGGCCCGTGTAATAATAGGAATAAACCTGAGATTAATTGACAAACTATGAACGTAACAATAAATCACAGTGTTCTCAACGTATCTAAAGTAATCATCAGTTAAGGCAAGGTGCCAAGTTCTTGGGTTATGAACCTGAGATTAATTGAAACTAAGAATTAGAATGCAACAATGAAAGTTATTAATAGGAGACATCATAGTGTTTCAATGTACCGGCATCTAAAATAGTTATCGGTTAAGGCAGGAAGCCAAGTTCTTGGGTACTCGGAGGATAGCCTCTTTGGGGTCTTGATATAAGTTTGGTGAGCATTAGATTTCCACCTTCCAAGGACTTTGATTAACCAATCAGGAAGACCAACTGCTCCCACTGTTGTGGCTGCGCCAATACGAAAGCTGTGTGAGGCAAAGTTTGCACTGTCCAGGCCGCAGACATGGAGTAGGGCATGCACGTTGTTGGTAAGCGATGTGCGGGTAAGATTGCGCCCATCGGTGAATTTGAAGAGAGGATGGGAGGTACTCTGTCCATGTGTTTGAAGAAGATAGTCTTGGAGGGCGGTGTTAGCGCAGACGGTAGAGTGTGACCTAGCTATAGTGAGTCTGGCTGTCTCGCGGAAAGGGTCAGTTTTGGACTTCTTAATAGTAATTTCAAGAAAATACGGATTGAGAATATTAGGTTTAAAATTGATATCAGCTCTGGATAAGTGGATATGAGGATCAAACTTGCCATTGCATGTGAATTCACTGCTTCATCGAAAACCAAAAAAGGCTAGGGTAAAGGCAGCCCATAACATGGAAGAGTCAACGTCCTGAGAGTGGAAAGGTTGTAACTTAGCGTAGATTTGTTGGAGAACTGTAATGGTGATGGGGTAGTGTGTTCGCTTAGAAGCGCTTCGTAAGCATTTTATGCCTCGCAACGTTTTATAAAGGAGGGGCATGGAGGTGAAGTCCAGCGGAAAACCAAACTCAGTAACTATATAGGTTTTTTACTGCTGCAAGGTAAACTTTTATAGTGTTATAAGAAACTGTATTGAACAGGTGGGTAGCAAAGTGGATCAAGGTAGCCTCACAGCTGGGTAGTAAAGGGGTATCAGGGGAAACAAGCCCATGGTGTAAACAGAAACGAATAAATTGGCGTTCCCCAGATGAATAGGTACGGTGGGTGGTTGATGCAATGGAATGGTAGATGAAACTGGCTGCTTGCAGAGTCAGACTTTGGTCAGGAAATGAGGGATCTGGCAAGGAACGGGCGATGCATCCGGTGCGAGAAGGTGGAAACGGGCCATCTGAAAGCGAGACTGTCAGCGATGCCATTGTCAAGGCCAGAGACATGTTTGGCAGAAAAAGTAATTTGAACTTTAAAGTCTGCAGGGTGATTAAACGAACGAGATTCATAATCCGGGGGATTTTTGAGCTCTTCGCAGAGAGAATAGCAACGATTGCTTGGTTATCGCAGTGGAAGCAAATTCTCCTATTAGCCCATAAGGGAGCCCAGAGCATGCAAGCCAGGTAAATTGGGTAAAGCTCTTGCCACTGGATGCTTATGCCTGTGGCAGAATTGAGCTGATGGGACGGGAGCCATCTACCCTGGAACCACAAGTTATTGAAGAAACCCCCGTAGCCGATGGAACCAGCAGCATCTGTAAAAAGGTGGATTTGGGGGAGGTCTCAGTAAAGGGGGGCAGAAAAAGGCTAACCCCATTCCACTGGTCAAGGAAAAGCTGCCACATAAGAAAGTCCTTCCTGAATTCTTGGTTGAGAGAAATAAAATGCCCAGGGTGGCGGACCGCTCGAGTGAGATTGATAATCCGTTGCATGAAAGGGCGACCAGGGGAGATAACCTGACAGGCAAATAGTAAAGTCCCAATGAGGGATTGGAGGTCACGTAGACAACAAGATCTTTTGGAGGACCAGGAGGCAAGCATTGAGCGGGTATTGTGTAGTTTGTCAATTGGCAGCCTGGCTTCCATACAGACCGAGTCAAGTGTTATACCTAAAAACTCAAGGCACTGGGTGAGGCGGAAAGTCTTCTTTGGGGCAAGAGGGATATTTAGTTCCCCAAATAAGGTAAGGACCTGACAAAGAGCTGTGGCGTAATGGGAGAGAGGAGGGGGCTGGGCAATAAAGAAGTCATCCAGTAAATGGATAATGGAGGGGATGTTAAGGTGGTTTTTGACTAGCCATTCCAGGGCATCAGAGAGTTGGTTGAAAAGGTAGGGAGCACTTCTAAGGCCAAAGGGGAGAGCTTTGTCGTAAAAGAAAAGACCTTTCCAGGACATACCCAATAATTCCCAATCATCGGGATGAACAGCGATAATGCAGAAAGCCGACTGTATATCGGTTTTTGTCATGAAACAGCCAGGGCCATGTTCGAGGACCAATGAGATAGCGTCATCAATGCGAATATAGTGGAGGGTGAACAGTTCAAGTGGGATGTTGGCGTTCAGGCTATCGGGTGGACCCTTTGGGGAAAGAGAGGTGGAAAATAGTACGCCATTTTTGACTATTCTTTTTGGGGACCAGCCCAAGGCGATGGATCTGGAAATTTGGGAAAGGGGGGGATTCGAAAGGGCCTGCAAGGCGGCCAAGTTCGACTTCTTCCAGGAGGTTTTCTTCAATGAGAAAGGGTGTTGATAGGCCGAAGGAAGGTTTCTGGCTGTTTTGGGGAGATGGTTGCCTTGGTAGCCCACCTGAAAACCCTGGGCCAGCCCAGCAGTGAGGTTAGCTACAAAGTTCTGATTGGGGTGGGTCTTAAGGAGGTCGGTTAAGAGGGAAATGTTCACGGGGGTCTCAGGTTTTAAGGACAGCAGGGCTTCAGCGGTTTGATGATTTCTTATCAGTCTGGCTTCTAGTTCTTGAAGGGGAGGTCATCGTGGTGGTATGCTGGGTGGTCTCCATAACAGGTTTTGCAGCGGTGGCTGAAAGGACAGGGAGCTTGGCTGCATTTGGTCCCTCGGTTGTAATTGTTGCAGAGTCCCCGTTGTGTATTGTTGGGTCTAAGGGCGGAAAGGGAGCACCCATAAGAATAATGATCCCCACTTCCGCACATGGAGCAGCACGATTTGGCTCGCCCAGTAAACTTATATATAGGTATAGTTGGGTATCCCCAATTGAGAGAAAGATTGCCGGCCGCTTTCCGACGGAAAGCGATATCATAGGAGAGCCATGCAAACCCTGTGAATTTCCGTTGGGCTGATCGGATGATCTCCTGGTAGGTGAACATCTCGACTGCCCTCCAGGGAAAGGAGGCAAGCAAAATCGTACAGTATACGGTGAAGGCGGACAGCCATTTATCGATAGAGTCAACATGCGTTTTTTTTTCTTGCAGGTGTTAGGGAGATCTACCTGTTTCCCGCCAATGGATATGGACAACCCAGTAAGCTCGTTATGGGTTAGAAGGAAGGAGTTTTCTGGCAGCAGCAAATCAAAGTCAACGTACTCACCGCGTAAAATAGCTTGCTTGGTCTTTGTTGAAACATGGTCAGCGAGAGAAGATGATGGTGTTATCGCAGGTAGAGGGAGGTCGGCGCTTGCAGACGTAGACGGCGGTGAAAGTAGACTCGCCACAAAGGTTGGATCCACAAGTTGTCGAGTTGTTGAGGGCTGAGATATTGGAGCAGATGCTAGAGGCATTGTTGGGAGCGACAAGGCACTTTGCAGGAGTGGCATGAAGTTCCTCAGCTTTTGATCAACGCTGTTGCCAATCAGCGTAGCCAGATGTGCTGGATCGGGTGCGGGGTTCGCGGTAAGGGAATCATTGCGGTCGCCATCTTGGACAACGTCTTCTTGGTTGTTGCCGTTTTGTTCGGCTGTTGTGTTGTCGAGTAAACCGTCCTCAGGCGTAGGATCGTGGGGCTCATCCTGAAAATCGCTTCCACCGGGTTCTTGGCGGTTTGGGCAAAGACATTTAGCAGCCAATGCGGAGGCGTCAGCGTTTCTCGAGCGTGTGACCGAGGAAGGATTCGAAGGAGAGATCGAACCGAGTCGCTCTATCAACTGCTCACGTGAACCTGTGATCTGCAAGTTATTCTGCGCCAACAGGAGACGTAGAACTTCGCTGCTGAGCCCAGAGAGTTCCATGAGGTACGATATCAGTCAATAGCGGGAAAAATGACAATGCTTTAGAAGGTTGATTGCACTTGGAGCAAAGTAACAACTTGCAGGACTCAGAGAAGGAGAAATGATTAACCACATGGTGTGTTACATTTGAATAGCGCTTACCAAAGATGGGAACGCATGTGCTGTCGAGGGCCGCAGAGAAGAGCGCGGGCTCACCGAAGCTAAAGGTTGCTTGCCAACATTAACCTTAATTTTATGCTAAAATAACAATTTTTATTTCCTTTTTAAGTCATAACTTTTCATAAGATCTCTTCAGGCATCTCATTAAGATAGTTACTTATCTACAAAGACCAACACAAGAGATATACCGAAAAGGAGGAACTGCACCAGTTGTAGCTTTTGATAATCTTGTCTGGGATAAAGGGAACTGGCAGGAAAGGTCAACTATATTTGTTTCAAAGAGGGCTGTGATATTAATACACTTAAGAACTGACCCTAGAAAGACTTCATCATGCATAAAATGTAATGCAAGTCAAATTAAGTGTCACACTTCTCTGGTGGATATTTGAGTAACGCTGCCCAACAAAGAAATCAAAACCATAATTCTCATAAGAAAACTCATGCTGCACATCACAGCTCCAACATAGCTTTTGTGATATGCTTTTTGATTGGAAAACCCAAAAACTCTTTTCATAATATAGTAATCAGCGACTAATAATTATATAGAGTCCTAAAATGTGAAGTTACAAATATTAACCCATTGGCGCCCATGCCAACCAAAACCAGCTGCACAAGACTCCCATGCTTCAAAACATTGCAACTTTCTCAATCGCACGAATATTGCCTTAACGGTCAGTTGTGAGCACGAAATGGTATGTCCTTTAAATCTGGATATCCAATAAATGCAAGAAATGTAGCAATTTTTACCAAATATGGCCTTTTGAGTTTGGACAAGAATGAAACTGACCGTTTTTAACATCAAAGAGAAGCGACAAAAATGCCCCTTTTTGCCCTTTATGTTTTTAAAAGAAATCATCGTCGAAAAACCAAACTTCAACCATCATAACAAAATTCAGTCCCAGTTCTAGCTTAGAAATGACTTTTTTTTGTTCATATTCTTCTCCCGAGCATAGATACAGCCTTTTGTTCCAGTGCATTTGGGCCTTCCCGCCATTTTCAACACCTAGACCGCATTGCATGCTGGGAAATAACGAGAATTTTTGACAGCAACTGTTCCTCCAACCTACCGCCAAAAATTTGTGCTTGTGGTCATCTTCAGTGCTCACAAATTCCAAAATATGTTTTTTTTTTTTACTTTTTTTTTATTATTTTTCCACAAATAGTCATTACATTTATTGCTAATACTACTTACAGAACAATACCTACACTCCCTACAAAAAGGAGACCAGCACTAATTACAATATGGTACTAATTACGGACTAACACTACTGACAATACTGTACTGACACTACTTGCGATATGAGCAAATGCTAAAAGAAATGTCGT
>JAEMWC010000012.1:1175000-1227500 GCA_016490735.1 Pachyseris speciosa | reverse complement strand
TCTTGGACCTTGAGGTATAAGTATTCTTGTTTTCAGTCACGCAAGTAAAAAAATAAAATCATCAACCATTCGATAGATAAAGTCAAGAAATTGAGATATTGTAGAATAGTAAGTAATAAATAAACAACATGCTAAAGTCTCAGGGCTGTGCGGTATCCCGTACTCGAGTTATTCGGCAAAATCTACCACTCAAAATTATAGAGTTTAGTATGGAAACGCCATGTTAGTGTCCCTCTGAGGGGCACAAATATGGCGGCCGGAAACGAGTAAAAACATCTGTTTCTAAAACGTCTTTTTACGTGATGAAGTTAAAAATGTAAAAGTCTGTTTAATTTTGAATTTTAGTTTTTTATGACGTCATGTGAAAACCAACTGATAGAAGAGAACCAGTGGGAGTTCAAAAGTAAAATTAATATTTAGTGAAAATGTCTATGTAATACTTCGGCAGGAAATGAACTAGTGTGATAGTTGATAAACTAGAAAACGGTAAAAACAGGCAAAGCTGGTTACACGGCGAGGAATCCCGGGAGGCGCAGCCTTCCTTCATCAGGGTGTTACATATTATGACCCTAAGGTGAAACGACGTTACAATTTAAAAGAAGTTGTTGATATAATATGATACTATTATAAAGGTAAACAATACAACGGAAAATAAAAAGCGTTGCAGTTTGAAAGTATTTTCCAGTTTTTTGATAGTTGATAGCCTGCCGGGCAGCGGTGAGGGTAAAAGGAGGAATGAGTTTGCGGAATGGCATGTGGCATGACTTGCGGAATGGCATAATTATGCAGAATGTAATATATGCAGATTGACTCAAAGAAATGAATTAACTGAAAGCGCGCCCTTTCCTTTCTCTAGTTAATAATTCTACAGTTAATAATCCTGGAACTCGCGATTATTGATCGTGTCTGACAGAGAATAATCGCAAGCTAGTTGCCGAACTAGGTCACAACAAATTATTGAAAACAAATTGGTCAGAATTTGACCGAGAAATATTTCAGTGTTGAGTACTGCTCTCTGATCGAAACTTTTGTGATTGCGTTACATTCAGATGTAACCTGTGACATGAAATCGTACAGGGCAGAGTTTTTGACAGTCTGTTTTGGTTGAAACGAGAATTGTAAAAGCAGGTAGTGAGAATAAATGAATTGAATCGAAGTGACTAAAAGGAATCTTTCGTGAGTTTGACTGTACCCCACATGTTCGGTACATCTCCACGGGGCTTGCTTTGATTTTATAAATATTATTATTTTACAAATGGACCTACCCTTGAGGTGATTAAATTTCTTGAGTCAGCTTGAGTCAATACAGTAACATCAAAACCTGGCCCACCCAAAAGGCGCATAAATCAAAAGAAATACAAACAGCCACCAGAGGCAAGTGACCAGCAAGACAAATGTGGAAAGTGTGGTTATCGTGCCCACAAGCCACAAGAGAAATGTCCAGCCAAGAATGAACCCTGCAACAAATGTAACAAATTAGGGCACTTCGCCCAAGTGTGCAGAAGTCAAAAGAACCGAGTTAACTCACTGACGATGAGGAAGACGCCGATGTACACCTACTATATATAGCTGGCCTAGAAATAAACGGCGTTACTAGCAAATCACACTGCTGCGATGAAGATGAATGGTGGGAGACTTTGGAAGTGGGCAACAGTACCCTACGATGTCAGCTGGACACTGGCGCGCATGCTAATGTCATTAACATCTCACAACTTCAACAGGTAGCACCAAATGCCCAGATCAAGAAAACCAAGCAGATCCTAGTGTCATTTAGTCAGCACCGAATGACACCAAGAGGTTACACCACCCTCCCTGTAAGATTCAAGGACCGAGAGTCATGGGTGAAGTTCTATGTCATTGACAGCAAGCAAAACCCCATACTCTCGGGCAAGGCCTTTCAAGCCCTTAACCTGGTGCAGCGAGTACACCAGCTAGACACAGACCTCAAGGAGCTCTTAGACCGACACCCTGATCTAGAGAATGTATCTGGAGCTATGCCTGGAACATACTCCATTAAAATTGACCCCACTGCTAAGCCAGTAGTACATGGCCCCCGAAGACAACCAGCTGCACTCCTTCCTAAGATCGTGGATAAGCTCAAAGAAATGGAAAAGGAAGGACACCTAGCCAAAGTGATGGAACCAACGGATTGGGTGAACTCCATGGTTGTCTCAAGCCGAGGAGAAAAGATCAGGATTTGCCTAGACGCGGCAGACCTGAACAAGGCAGTAAAACGTGAACATTACCCGATACCTACGGTAGAAGAAATTGTAGCCAAGATACCTGATGCTACAGTCTTTACAGTCCTTGATGCCAAGAGCGGGTATCTTCAAATGAAGCAAGACTATGAGTCCAGCCTTCTGACAACAATGAACACTCCGATTGGAAGGTACAGATGGTTAAAACTTCCTTTTGGTATTAAATCAGCCCCTGAAATGTACCAAAGAGCCATGGATGAAATGCTAGAAGAAATAGACCATGCATACGCGATAATGGATGACATACTCGTTGCTGGGCGTGACACCTCACACCATGATTCAGTACTAGAGAAAGTACTCTACCGTGCCAAGAGTTACAACCTGAAACTCAACTTTGACAAAGTTAGAGTTCGAAAGCAACAGGTGCCGTACGTGGGTCACATCATATCCGCGGAAGGGCTCAAACCCGACCCTGAAAAAGTACGAGCCATGAAGGAGATGCCTCCCCCAACAACAAAGGAAGATGTACGGCGGTTCCTGGGTTCTATACAGTACCTGGCTAAGTTCCTACCTATGCTAGCAGAGGTTGAAACTCCACTAAGGGAGCTCAAAGAAAGATGTTCTCTTCCACTGGGACGCGCCGCAAGCTGAAGCATTCCAACGGCTCAAAGATCTGTGTTGCACAGCGCCAGTACTTGCATACTACGATGTTAAGAAAGAAACAACCATACAATGTGACGCTAGCAAGAATGCAGTCAGCGCGGTCCTGTTACAAGAGGGAAGACCAGTAGCTTATGCTTCTCGCAAACTTCGTAAATCAGAGCTCAACTGGGCGCCCATAGAGAAAGAAATGTTGGCGATTGTGTTCAGTGCACACAAGTTCAGAGAATACATCCTGGGGAAAGCCACACTGGTACAAACTGACCATCAGCCACTTGAAACGATACTGCGCAAACCTATGTCACTGGCACCGTTGCGCTTGCAAGCGATGATCCTCAAAGTGAGTGGATTTGACCTCAAAGTTGAGTACCTTCCTGGAAAAAAACAGATCCTAGCTGACACTCTCAGCAGAGCAAGCCTGGACAAAGTGCCAGCCGAAGAAGATGAGCTGCAAGTGAACATGGTAGAAAGAATTTCAATCTCCGAAGCAAAGTATGCTGAACTCCAGCAAAACAGTGCCAATGAACTTCACGCGCTCTACACCATGATCCAAGTGGGGTGGCCAAAAACAAAACAACAAGTCCCACACAGTATCCAGCAGTATTGGGACACACGTGATGAGCTAGCAGTTCTAGATGGTGTCATTTACCGCGGCATGAGGATCGTAATACCCCCTTCCATGAGGCCAGCAATGCTCACAGTCATACATGGAACACACCTCGGAATTGTAAAGTGTAAGCAAAGAGCAAAAGAAGCTCTTTACTGGCCTGGAATGAGTGCTCAGATTGAAGAAAAAGTCAAGGATTGTACCATTTGCCATGACTATGTTCCGGCGCAACAGAAAGAGCCACTGATACCAAGCCCCATCTCTGACCTCCCGTGGGCAATGGCTGCATCAGACATATTCACCTTTGAGAGCGAACAGTTTCTAGTCCTTGTTGGCTACTATTCCAAGTACATTGAGGTCACTAAACTGAAAGACTTAACGTCCCAGGAAACGATCCAAGCTTTAGAAGAGCATTTTGGGCGGCACGGAATCCCAGAAAAGCTCATAACAGACTGCGGTGTCCAGTATACAAGCAGGGAGTTCACAGAGTTTGCTAAAAGCTATAACTTTGAACATGTCCTGGTGAGCCCCAAGCACCCCCAAGCAAACGGGGTAAGCAGAAGCTGCAGTCAAAACAGTGAAGTCCCTGTGGAGGAAAAACGAGAACAAGAACAAAGCGCTTCTAGACTACAGAGCCACCCCCATCCCAGAAATTGGCTTGTCTCCATCTCAGCTCTGCATGGGCCGCAGGCTAAGGACCACCTTACCAATGGCAACTGGTCTACTGAAACCTGAGACATACAACGCCCAAGAAATAAAGAGAAGCTTTCAGAAAGTTAAGGACAAGCAGAAGTACTATTATGACCGCCACGGTACCAGAGAATTGCCGCCTCCACTCAAACCGGGTGATCATGTGAGAGTGAAGCCGGAACATGGATCAAAGGAGTGGAAAGCAGCAACCGTAGAACAAAGTCATACTTCTCCACGTTCGTATGTGGTAGATACAGGCAGCCGTAGAATCAGACGTAACAGGGTGGCCTTGAGAGCCGATCGTCCAGGATCACATGCAGGTTATCAGCGGCGCCATGCAAGCACACCCCAGCAGCCAGAACCAGAACAGGAATCAGGCACCCCGGACACTGATACAGCACCACAGCCCCCTTCAGGGGAAACGCCGATGAGAAATCCAGTACAAGTTTTTGGGGACGGTCAAGAACCTAAAATCACTGAAGGGAGCACAAGGAAAGGTCCAGCAGCTGTCCCCGAGAGATCTGAAGTCAGAGGTCCAGCCTCGTATGAAACGAGCAGCGGCAGACAAGTCAGAAAGCCAGTCAAACTAGATTTATAGCAAGTCAAGAGACTACTCATGGCATTGGGAACAATAGGCTTTATTGTCTTAAAGAAAAAGGGGGGGATGTTATATACCGCTGGATTTATTGTATCGCATCCACAGTTATTGTTTGTTGTAGTTGTAGTCTCAACCAATCATAATAAACCACGCCGGTGAACTTAAGATCCAACATGGCGTGCATGTGATGAATACATAACACTTGTGGTGTTTGAATTCTGTTTAAAGTGATGTTTTCATAAGCTAGAAGAAGTTCATCTGTTCGGATTTCCTAGCTGAAATTTTAATTGCCCGAAAATTTTAGGGAACAAAATCTTTCTTTGAGAAAATGCAAGCTGAAATGAACTTTCCACGAACTTTCTAGGGAACTATTTTCTTTTCGAAAATGCTAGCTGACGTTTTGGACCGCCAAAAAATGCAGTTACGACCTTTCCGAAAACCTCAGGGGATATGATTTTCCAATTTCGAATCTTTTAGGCCACGTTTTAGTTACGAAAATTCGAGTGCACTCTTTAATCGACGCCGAAAACGCAAGGCGAATTACCCTCCACCGAACAGATATCTACCGAAACTTGTCGTTGGGTGCCCCTAGAGTAAGCTCCCTTGAGGAAAATCATGATCCCATGAAAGGAACCCGCGAAGAGAGCCCAACGCTCGATCAAACGCATTAATCCGGGGCGAATGGGTGCAAGCGAACGTTTGATCGCGTTCGATTAGTTCGATTGGGTTTGATTCCAGTTAGTACGAACAGAAATCGAAATCGAACACAGTCGAACCAAAAAAGAATTGTGTGACAGAATTCGATTGAGTTCGATTTCCAAACTAATCAACCCAATCAAACTCTCCAATCGTTCGATTATGTACGATTTCGTCCATTTCAATCTCGTGCCCATGGCGCTTTTCCATACAAATATGAATAGAACCCGGTGGGGGGGGGGGGGTACTCCCTATAATGGCCCATACGGGGAGGCTCCGCCCGTAAGGGGTGCCTTTTTCACGCTTCAGGTATATGAAAGGGTAGGGATTTCACGAGTCGAAGTATATGAAAGGGTAGGGAAATCTTTTATTGAGGTATTTTAAAGGGCCTTTCATTAAAATATGTCGAACATACATACCTTATGACTGTACTGTTTTAATTTATTGAACGCTACGTGAAAATGACAAGAAGACATCCTGTTTTAGGTATACGAAAGGGATACTATTTGCCAATCGTAGGTGTACGAAAGGGGTACCTTTTCTGTAAAAAAAAAAAAAGGTATATAAAAGGGTAAGGGGTCGGTCCTTGGGGAGGAGCCTCCCCGTATTGAAATTGTTTTAGTAGGGAGATTAAGATCGAGGTTTTTCGGCATTTCCCGCGAACCGCGAACGTCAAGAAATCACGTGACTAGTGCTTTGCCGTCAGGCTTGCGGTTTGAGGTTCACGTTTGTACGGCTAGGCCACGCTCTAGAGGTAAGTGATTTACCGCAAGGTTTTTTGCACCCTAAAACATCACAATCCCACGTTTGAAAGGAAATAGTACTTTTTAGAACTCTTTCGCTTATTAATCATCGAATTCTTTTTCGTAGAAACGTAATTTTGAAGACGATTGCTCAGCTAAAACAGAAGTGAACGAATATTTGAAAACAAACATGGCGTCCGGCTATTTGTTGTTAGAACCATCCGCGAATCTTAAGTCCAAATATGGGCGGACGGCTAACGTGAAACCGCTAACCGCAAACCGCGGTTTGCCGTTTGTAGTAAGATGGCCAAACCTGTATCTTAATCTCTCTAGTACCCCCCTCCCCCCCCCCCCCGGGAAACCAAACTTCAACCATCATAACAGAATTCAGTCCTTGTTCTAGCTTAGAAATGACTTTTTTTGTTCAGTTTCATCTCCCGAGCGTAGATACAGCCTTTTGTTCCAGTGCATTCGGGCCTTTCCGCCATTTTGAACATCATCATCATCATAATAATAATAATAATAATAATAATAATAATAATAATAATAATAATAATAATAAGGACCATGCTAACCGGTGTTGCAAACTTATAGATGTATCAGTACCGTCCGACCGAAGCACCTCAACCAAAGTCATTGAAAAGCTTTCAAAATACAAAGATCTTGAGATTGAAACCACGAGAATGTGAGGAATGAGGACAGAGACTGTGCCGGTTATTGTTGGTGCGCTGGGACTTATTAGAGAGGGAATGGACCAGAATTTAGGAAAGATCCCGGAACCAGCAACATTAACGAGCTGCAAAAGATCGTCCTCCTAGGAACGGCGCACAAACTGAGAGGGTTTCTGTCCATCAAATAAAACCCCTCCCTGGTACCTCAGGACCAAGGATTGGCCCCGGTTCTAGGAGACTGTAGGAAGCAATTCACTGAAAACGATAATAATAATACTTTATTTACCCACATGTCACCTCGGAGCTGAAAGCTCGTTTAAACGTGAACGTGAAAATCATCTCGACCGCATTGCATGCTGGGAAATAACGATAATTTTTGACAGCGCCCGTTCCCTCCCCCAATTCTTTCACATATAAACCTTGCTCGATTCTTTGAGAAAGTGGACTCTTAGCTACCGTCACGCTTAATGATGCTCATCAGGCAGCCACTAAAGATGAAAAATGGCTGTAAACTTAGCAAAAATCGCAAGCAAACCGAACTTGGGCCGTTGTTGTAGCTCCACGGATGAAAAATAGCTACGTCAGAATGACGTTTTCAGAAACCTTGAGCCTCCAGTGCCCAAGGACGGCATCACTTTTCCATGGTAGTTAAAATAAAGAGTCGCGAAATGCTATGGATCGTTTATAGGTGGAAAATCACTCCGAAAACGTAAAAACGGCTGGTAGTCAATGGGTTAATGACCAGTTTTTGTACAAAGGCGCTCAAAAAATCACTCACTCGGTTAAGATCTCCTGCATTGAATAGAAATGTATGACAAAGTATAACATAGTGTAAATACCGACCGACAAGATAGCTACGCCAAGTTCCTACACTCCGTATTGGTATTACATCCGAGTGATTTCCTTTGACAAAGTGACCGTTTCACTGTACCACTACCAAACAGTCATTTTCCCTCCAAACATTCACAGAGGGATCGCCGAAACGTGATCACTTAAGCGCTGAAAGCGATAACTCTCGCGAGGACGTCTTATGACAGGGTGCCTATTTCCCATTTCCTCTCACGTTTAGACCTTGGATTCAAAGAACGCGCGCGTTCGTACGAAGGATACAAGGCTGCATGGCAGGCATTAGAAATCAAAGCGGGCGCCTTCGGGAGAGGATGTGAGCGTAAGGTAATGCCCGGTTAATTGCAAGCTTTAAGGGAAAAAAATGGTTTTTCGCAACATCGTTTCCTGCACAGCTGCGAATTGGAAAGGCATAGCCTCTCACTGACAGGCAGTGTTTGTGTTGTGGCATGCTATATTACAACATTTTACGGTGCAAACTATTTTCCATTTCCTCACTCGTTCTAGACCTTAGATTCAAAGAACGCTCGCTTTCGTACGATGGATACTAGCCTGCGCGGCAGGCGCTAGAAAGGGAAATGGAAAAGTTGGCGCGCGTCCAAAGCAAGGGATAGCATGGAGCGTTCTCCCCGCACCCGCGAGCGCGACAGCCTTGCCCCTTTCCTTTCGCTTTTCTAGCACCTGCCACGCAGGCTAGAAGGATACCTGAATAACCCAGGTAAGAGATAATCTTGATCCAATGAAGTTGGTGAGGGGCTCCCTAATTTTGGACTTCGTCGTCACTGGAGTTACGAAGACCGCTGTCTCACAGAGGTCCTACATTTTCTCTTAACTCATTTTCTACGGGCGATTTGGTCGCCTTTTTTTGCAATTTCCGAAGGGTAGGAGGTCAAATTGACCTGGCTACTGCATATACTCCATATAAGGGGTAACCACGGAGATTTCGCTGGTCCACAACACCGAACTCTATCTTTGTTGTCACGCTCGTGACAGCTAGAAGCCTCCTGCCTGGCATCATAAAGCTGGGTTGACGGGTAGAGGCAATCCTTTGAAATAAAACAGAGGTGAGAAGCAATTTCACACGAAGTAGGCCGCCGAACGTATGCGAGCGAGTGATGCCCATTCATACCCTGCGAGCAGGGTCTCCTTCGATCTTCCTACAAAATTCCCGATTTTTCTAGGAAGATCGAAGGAGACTCTGCTCGCAGGGTAGCCCATTCATGGAGTGAAGTTGCGTCTTTAGCCGTTTTCCTGGCATGACAATTTTGGCGAGTTTTGACTCGTAAATGATGCAATCAGTGCAACATTTTGTCAGCAGGATCGGGTGGCTCGACACGGTTCTAAAATGGAAATTGACGGACTTCATGTCGTCGTTACACAAGAAATACCCAGAATTCCGCTGGGTCACAGACGCGAAAATTACAGACAGTGCGAGCAACTGAAATCAAATAGCGTTATCCACGACGCGCTCAAGAAGTGAGCAGGAAAATGTGGAACAGATTGCAAGAATTGGAGTCAAAGTTTGCTGCAAATGTAGACATTCAGCTTCAAGTGGAATTTTTGTATTAAAAACTTGAAGACAAAGTGGCGTATTTTTTGTGCTGTTTAAGGGCGTTTTGGGGTTTTGCAACAGAATAAATGCTCATGTTCAATGAATATTGGGACTTTTGGCCAATTTACTGGGTGCTTTAAGTCTAAAGAAATGATCACCTGGTAATGAAGATGGTTGATTTTAACCATAGTCCGATATTTGGGAAAGTTTCAAAGCATGCGACGTTTACGTCGCATATTTTGCTGTTCCGTAAAAAATGAGTTAAGGCAGATAATTAGCTAGAAAGCTTCTGTTGACATTAACATCCAATTTTCATTGCTAGATATATCTATTTTACATAGATACAAGTTAAAACGCGGCTTTTAACGTGTTAATATAACAATGGAAAAAAAAAACCATTCGCGTAAAATGAGCAATGAGCTATGTTGTGGGATATTTTGTGTATTTTTTGGTGATTTTTGGGTATATTTGGGAAGTGAAAGTTTTTCTCAAAGGATTAGTTAAATTTAGGACAATAAGATACATTGAAGATTTAATGAAGGTTTAAAATAGGAATCAAGTTGAAGTTAGAAATTAGTGGACGGAGACCAAACAGTTCTCCAGCAACCTGCAGTGCCTTTGTGGGGTGGCAACTAACTGAGAGTGTTTAAAAAAATATATTTACTTCGTTACAATCCCTTCTTCAAACTCCTTAAAATTACACACAAATTCTTATACTTCATGACAATCCCTTCTTCAACCTCTTAAAAATTACACACAAATTCTTATAGCTTTGGGAAATTGGATCTAGTTTACCTTGCTAGACAGTGTGTCAAAATGCAATCGGCTTTAGGTTTGGCCACATCAAAACTTCTTAGATTCCTCTTTCAGAAATCGTTGGTAACTGAAGATCTTATAAAGTAATTCTTGAATTTAATACTGATGCAAAACTACGGTAATCTTTTGCTCGTCTCCTATGTGGCAATACTCCCTGATCACGCACCGCCATCGTCGATTGTGTGGTGCACCAAAAATTGCTGTAGTATGCTGTATTAACGACAAGCGAAACGACAGTGGCGATAATTTGTCGTTTCTCAACTTTCCTTTAAAACTCTCACAGAGATCTCAGTGGATTGCCGTGATAAAGCGAGATGAAGGACCGCTTTTTGGAGTGAGTTAGTGGAGTCGTGACCAGCGGGTAAACTTGTCAAACGCATGTGTTCGACTTTTTCTTTCAATTTAAGACTCAGCTAGCACATGAAGTATTTACTCAATACATATCCAGAGCAACTGCAGTCGATTCTACCAGTCTCCTTACATCCTAGATCAAGAAAGGCTCTACTCTTCTGCGCTCTGCTCACTTAATAATAAAATTATAATAATTATAATAATTATAACCGGGCTTCCAAGTCTAAAACCAGGAGTTTGCATAGACCCAGGACAGTAAAGCCCGCACACAAGATTAACTTGATCTAGGAAACGAGTTGAAACAACAAATTAAAACGCTAACAACAAAGGCGGTACAATGTCGTACCTCAGTGCAGCGGTGTCCTGATCGGTTGATCGAAATCTTTGTTAATAACTTTTTTTAAACAAAACGGGAAATTGAACTAACTCGTCAACTTAGTTAAAATAAAATCTTCCTTTGATAAAATACAGGCTGAAATGAAACTTTCCACGAACTTTCCGGGCAACTATTTTCTTTCCGAAAATGCTAGTTGACGTTTTTGACTGCCAAAAACAGCAATTACGACCTTTCCGAAGGCTCAGGGGCTATGATTTCCCAATTGCAGATCTTTTAGGCCACGTTTTAGTTATGAAAATCCGAGTGTACTCTTTAATCTACGCCGAAAGCCCTAGGAGAATTAAACTCCACCGAACAGATATCTACCGAAATACGTCGTTGGGTTCCCCTGATCTACGTTTATATTACAGGTCCTCATTTCACCCCCCGATAAACAATTTTCCGTGCACTTAGTTCATTAAAAGAAATTAGATTTCTAGCATTTTTAATTATTTTTAAAATGAATTATAAAATTGAGAAATAAATTTGGATAGTTTGTCTAAAAAGCTAATAGCAATTGTTAGAAAACAAACCTGAAAAATGACGTTGGACATGAAACATTGCGCGCAATTTTGCGAAACGCACTCCAGATAAAGCAAAATCCTGTGGTTTTCATATTGTCTCATTCCGTTGCTACCACTTGACTGATTGAACGTCAGAACCTCGGGGAATGCGCTGCTGTCCAGTTAATAGAGATTTGGCTGTATCTTTGTCTACCTGTTATAAGTAATTGATCCTCCAGCAAATATGAAAACACACAAACCAGTTGCAATCTAAATTGCATGATTAAAAAGGACAACCTTCCACAGTTCCAGAATATTTTTTGTCACCTGACATATTGCACATATATTCCTTGAAAATCAGTACGCTTCCCGTCTTGATGCCCGTTTCAGGTTAGTAGTTAATTGATTTCTATAGGGGGTACAAAGGAAGTTTAGACAATGAATAAGGATTTTAAGTTTTGAGAGGGACCGCTTTCGAGTGTCAATACACCTTTTGTTGGTCATTACCAGAAAAATATTTTCAATAACGCAGGTATCAGGTTCATTAACGTCAAAATACATTCATTTGAACGAATCGTCAGTCATTTTCGCTGTTTATAAATTAATTAAATATTTTAAAAGAACTTTGATAATACAAACAAACGTGAATGACTTGTTCTAAGCTGATGTGTTGTAGTGTCCGACTTTAAATGTTTTGCGACTTTTTTAATTTCATTCTCCGCTTATTGAACTAAAAAACGGCATCAATGTTTGTAACAGGCCTCATTGACGGGGGGCTTATTAGAGAGGGTGGGGGGCTTATTTGTCAAATGCTTGAACACCCCGTTTTCGTGTTAAATTTTTTTTATTACAAATCTCAAACAACTGCAGTAAAACGTTACTTAAAAAACGTTACTTAAATACCGAGCGGGAAACAGTATTGTGTGATTTATTGTATATTTGTTTAAAAACAAAAACCAACAGGGCCGCATCAAGTGTATTCGTAAGAGGGAATAGGAGTTAATAAATACAAAATCTCGAGTCCAAAAAGCAAGAGGGGGGGAGGCGCTTATTAGAGAGGGGGGGCTTATTACAAAATCTGACTCCCAAACGGGGGAACTTATTAGAGAGAGGGGCTTAAAAGAGAGGGGGGGGGGGGGGGCATTTACGGTAATCATTGCGGTGATGGGGGGTGCTGTAAAACGAGGACCGGGATACCTGTGGATGGCGGATGCGCAGGGCGGATGGCGGATGGGAAAAAAATGCGGATAGAAAAGTGCGGATGGACAAAATATATATATAAAAAAGAAATAATAATAATAATAATAATAATAATAATAAAAGAAATACAACTGAAAATAGCGCTTTAAGCGGAAAAACTAACAACAAATAACGAGAGTGTACCCTATAGCAACTAAATGGTATTTATGAGTCATTCATTTTGACAATTCCACCCAAGCAGGTGCTGTAAAAGCAGGCCTGTAAAATGCGTCCTAATAGATGGTTCCACGGCTATTGGCGCCATATTAACTGGGGGGCAAACGCGGCTAAAATTGCAGTAAATGTATGGGATTTTGACTGACTTTAAACCACTGTAACACCGCTACTAAGAGGCGGATTTCCGCAGCGAATATGTCTTTCAAAAGACATTTGTACTGACATTTCTTTCATGAAGTATAAAGAGCAGATTCAGGCTACAACGACCGTAAACGATCGAATTTTTGGGGTGTCGGTAAAACGCCGACTCGGGGTCGGGGTCGGGGCCGGGGCCGGGACCGGGGTGTTGCGTTTTATTAAAAAATCAAAATAAAATTAAAAGAAAAAACATTAAAAAATTAAAAATAAATAAATAAATAAAGTAAAGATAGAAAAGTAAAATTTTAGTATAAAAACTAGCGACGTTTCGATCTCCCTGAGAAAAAGCGAATGAAATATACAGTAGAAATTAGGGCTTGAGAATGTTTAACGATAAAATATGGAAATACAAGCGCTAAAATGTAAGTGTTAAATTAATAACAATAAAAAAAACTATATAAATAACTTTGCACGGATTGAATCTGTCTGCTTGTTCAAAGTTGGCTTAAGGTCCTTTATAAAGAGCATTTCATAGATCCGGCAGTCGAATTTACTTTGGCACTTTCTTAAGATCTTAAAATCACAATAAATGTCACTTAGGACTGTTCCATGTTGCTCTTTAATGTGATTCCCAATTGAAGACGTTCGTTTTTGTTCCTCAACGCGCTGATAGAGGTGTCGGCACGTATACCCGACATGGTTCATCGCACAAACCACACTTATAGTACTACACAACGCGTTGCTGGTTAACTACAATATAATAGGCGGCTTCTTTTTGGTTTGATCTCGTGTAGCATGACTCTGATGACTTCAGTAAAGTTTTAATTTTGAATATGTAAAAGCATGGTTTAAATGGTTATTTAAGAAAAGGAAAGCAAATTTTGCGTTTCACATCTTAATCCTGTGAGCCGGTCGACTGTGTATTCTTAGGGGGACACCAAAAACCCAAAAATATGACACAAGGAGCAGAGGAGTCCTTTTTGACCGTATTTCCAGTTAAATTCACCGTACAATTGCAGCGCGAATTTAATCACCGTGCGTGATCAAACCACATACAAACGATCGTGTTACGCTGCTGTTGAAAGCCTATCCGTGACAATGGCCATCGCCCTTCGGACGACGATTCCGAAAAGCGAAGCTTTCCGTACGAGGTCACCACTAGTTATAAGCCCACAGTCATTACTGTTTGCGGATAAGATTTCAACAGCAGCGTAACTCGATCGGACACTCGATCGTTCGTTTGATGTCTGATCACGTGCGTACGGTGAGTCTAATCAGCGAGATCAATTCGCGCTGCAACTGTACGGATTTAACTGGAAATACGGTCGAATAGGACTCCTTTGCTCCCTGTGAATATGATAGCGCTTTTCATCGTGTCGATTGCAAACTATGTTCGTGTATCGATACAAAAACGAAGATAAAGAACCGTACGTTGCAGGCGCGGATCCAGGATTTTGAAATGGGGGGTGAATTTTCTCCACCTCAATCAGAGAAATCAAATATTATTTCAATATTTGAGGGATAAGAAAAAAAAAAAAGGGGGGCTCAGAAAAAAAAGGAAGGGGGGGGGGGGGGGGGGTGAAAATTCACCCATTTCACCTCCCCTGGATCCACGCCTGCGTTGTAAACAAGCGCTTTTCATCGTGTCGATTGCAAACTATATTCGTGTATCGATACCACAATCGAAGGTAAAGAACCGTACGTTGTAAACAAAATGTGATCATCTCAGTTCGTGACATTTCAACAACGGCAGAAACTTATTTTTCCATCGACATCGTGTAGCATAACTGGTTTTATTCTTTACGATTCTCCAATACATTGACGTGAACTTCTCGTTCAAGATGGCGGGAACACATGCAAAAGTCCCATCATGTCTCTGGGGTTAAATAGGACTTCGTGTACTAGTCATGTAATGTGACATCTCCCTCTCTTGCAAACAACAACAGCAAAAGGAACAAGAGAAAGGAAGAAAAGGAGGAGCAAGGAGATTATTGCATGAGCGTTGCAAAACAACGTTAATGTTCCTAAGTGAGCTCGTTCTCACAAGTTCAGTTTTTGTGGGGGTATCACGATCCTCCCTGATTTGGTGACATTTTTCGCCATTGTTTGGCGCTGCAATCACGATATCAGGTCCCAACCTGGTGGCCGCGTTGCCTTCCTGTCGGGGGCACCCAACGAGCCAAGTCAACCAAAAGCTGTAGAAAGGCATTTTTAAGTACCTTGTGATGTTTGAAGTCTGTTTAAAGTGATGCTTTCATAAGCTACAAGAAGTTCATCTGTTCGGATTTCCTAGCTGAAAGTTTAATTGTGCGAAAATGTTAGGGAACAAAATCTTCCTTTGAGAAAATGCAAGCTTAAATGAACTTTCCACGAACTTTCTAGGGAACTATTTTCTTTCTGAGAATGCTAGCTGTCGTTTTTGGCCGCCAAAAACAGCAATTACGACCTTTCCGAAAATCTCAGGGGATATGATTTCCCAATTGCGAATCTTTTAGGCCACGTTTTAGTTACGAAAATCCGAGTGCACTCTTTAATCGACGCCGAAAGCCCAAGTCGAATTACCCTCCACCGAACAGATATCTACCGAAACTTGTCGCTGGGTGCCCCTGTCCTGTGGGATCAGTTTGGGCTCCTGGGCTTCCCCACTTGTAATTGCTTGTTGCGGTGAGTCTGGCCCCTGGCTGTATGTTGTGGTTTCTGCATGTTGAGGGTATGAGCTGTTTTCAGAAGCTGGAGCAGGTCTGAGATGGAAATATGTCCGTCGATAAGTGGCGCCAGTGTTGTTCAATCTGACGATGTAAGACCTTGGATCTTGAGCTGGTTTTACGACTGTGCCGGGTTGCCAGGTTTGTGAATGACAGTCATACACACGGACAGGCTGGTTAGTTTGTAATGGCCTTTTGGGTGGCCCAGAGTTCTGGTTGTAGTAATGGGCTTGTTTGTCCTGCCTCTTCATTAACTATGTTCTAGTAGTTTCACAGCCTGGTTTTGCCAAGAAGGGCCCTCTGAGACATAGGTAGTCTTGTCCTGAAAATTCTTCCGGTCAACAGTTCAGCCGGGGACATCAATTCGTGGTCTAGGGGTGTGGCCCTATAGGATTGGAGGGCAATGTACGAGTCCTCCTTGTTTTCCTCGCATTTCTTAAGAATGTTTTCCACAGTTTATCATTCTCTCTGCAAAACCGTTTGATTGAGATTATCCTCTGTAATATATTCTGAATGTCAAATCGAGTTTTGGACTTTCAAAATTAATCAAAGTGGCTATGAGCCACTAAACTCGGAAAATAAATTATAAACCACTCGTGGGAACGTGGTTTTGATTCCTCTGTTAGGAAACTACTGAAAGCTCCAAAAGAGATCGAAGCGAGACAATTGCGTTCGCAGGTTCAAATGTTAGTGACAGCCCTCTTCAAAACAAAACCACCGCCTCTACTTAATGCACCTATCAATGTTAGCCCCGAGGGGGAGGGGGGGGGACAACCTCGTTCTCAGGGCTTTTTCCCTCACTTTGGGGCCCCGCCCAAGCAAGGAAAAAAGCCCTGGGAACGAGGTTGACCTGCCCTCTAAACTTCGTTCATGTATTTATTCATAAGCAAGTCATTGTCCTGCGCGCCATTGCTGTTTCCTTTAATTATGAATTTTCCCGCCCCGCCTTCAAGTGAAGGGAAAAGCCCTGGGAATGAGATTGGATGAAGCAGAAAAAAGTGACGGGAAGCGGGATGGACAAAGACTGTGTTGGACCCTCTTTGTCATGGACAAAAAGGTCCTCTTTGATTTCCAGAGTTTTAATTTTGTGTTTCTCTGTTGATTTTGGGTGGAGATGACTCGGTTTTGTTTAGTCTTCTATGATTCTCGAAAGTTGCTTGCATCTCTGGTAGCAAGACCTTGGTTCTCTCCACCTTCACTTCAGTGATCACCTTGTTTGGTCAAGTCGTTGGCTTTGTGTCGCGCTGGCTTGTTCAATTCTGGTGTGATGTGAATTGGCAACGACCACCCTCTTTACTCCAGACGATGAACCTTGCTTCGTCATTTATGTTTGTATCACTGGATGTTCTATTATCACATATACCATTCTGGTGAGACTGAAGCGTCATCAAGTGCGATCGAATTCTAATTTTTTGCCGACACCCGTCTGGGGATACAGTCAAATTGTAGTTTTCGTTCTTCTTTTAAAAACTCTTGCAAACTTAGGAGTGCATTAGCAACAGGTGTGAATGATCGTGAGTGATGCCGCGGAGCAGTTCCTTATTTGTCGTAACAATTCGTTCACCTCAAAAAAGGGTTTCAGGCCCCCTGCAGAGAAATGTGTTCTTCTTCCTGAAGGACTTTATTGGTTCCCCCATCGGCTTAAAGAAAACGAACGATTCTCTTCAGTAACATAATAATAATAATAATAATAATAATAATAATAATAATAATAATAATAATAATAATAATAATAATAATAATAAAGAAGTTTAATTCCACCAATCATCGCAGTTAATCTGAATTACAATGTGGTTACACTTGTACAACTATAAAATTTACATAAAATTGATCAAAGAGGGACTGGGTTACAATAAGTTTTATAATAAAATTACAAATAAATTTATTCTTATACAAGTTAAAATATGGGTGTATATATATAATCTAAGAATCTAAAGATTATTAAAAGCTAAGCTAGTACTTGGGAAAAAACTACGACCCAATCTTTCTGTCCTGCATTTAGGTAATATATATTTGTTAGTGCCTCTCGTTTGATAGTGATGCATGTGCTGAGTTGTCATTGGGAGATGTTTGACAAGAGGTCCTCCTCTTGAAATCTTTTCAAGAGTTTTAACACAGAGTTCATTACGCCTTTCGTCTAATGTTCTTAAGTTTAAAAACTGAAGAGCTGAGTAAGAAAGCGCTGGAACTATGATTTTAAGAGCACGTTTCTGTACGCGTTCTAATTCCTGTGAGAGGTAGGAGGGTAGAGCGTGATGCCATACCACACAGCAATATCCTAATAAAGATCGTATCAAGGCAGTATAGATAGTAATTAGATCATTAATCTCAACGCCCCCTCGACGAAGTACTTGCAGTATGTGAAGGCGCTTAGAGGCCTTGGTGACAATAGATTCAATGTGATTATTCCACGTTACGTTTACCGTCTGGTAAACATAGCAGCAACAGCACTGAACAACAATAACATTGACTTTATTTTGTACTCAAGCGCTTTAAGACAAGCTGAGTTGTAAGTTCATAACTTCGGGACCCTTTCAGTAAGACACAATTATACAATCCTCGAAAACTACGCAAGTTAACGCTTCTGCTTAGAAACGAAAACATGATAAAAATTGTGGCTTACCTGAGGCAGGAACGGTGGCCCACAAGGGTCACTACGCATTATCTCACAACATATTTCCAATTATTAAGTACGTATATCAAATTATGCATAACACATTCCAAATTCTTCGAAACACATTTTAAATTCACTACACATTTCAAAATCTTCACAACACATTTCAAAATCTTCACAACACATTTCGAAATCTTCGCAACACATTTCGAAATCCTCACAACACATTCGCCTCAGGACCCCAAGTGTTGGCAGAACAAAAGGGAACGGTTAAGCAGGTCTTCCTCCTTCCTTCGACGCCATGTTTTGTTCCACGTGTGGACAGTCTTTGCAAATTTCGTTCAAATTTTGTCCTAAATGCGGGAAGGATCTTGCAAATAACAAAGAAATAAAGGTGCGAGATGAAACCAGCGGCAAGAAAATTCTGTCTTTTAAAGAATTTAAAGAAACGAAAGAGGAACAACGGGCCACGTTTTTCAGAAAGAAACCTGGCAGAGGAAAAGGGAGCGGCAAGCAGCAGGAAGATTTCAGTGATATTGTCAGGATTAATATCGGTATTATGGTACCGGGTAGCGGTCAGCTAAGGAGAGTGCGAGGGAAAAGCTTAACAGAAAAATGAAAAATGCCCAATAACATTGATTTTATGCTAGACCTCCTCGGCTTTGTATGTGAATTACCAATTCAGATCATGTGATATCAAAATGATGGTCTTTTGGGAATTTGTTAACGTAGATGAAAAATAATGAGAAAGACAAAAAGACATGTATCCCGAATATATTATATTTTCATGATGTAAGCTTCGTTAGGCTTTTTACATAGTAGCTGAAGAGGTAATACATTCCAATGGACAATTTCAGAAAAAATAATAAATGGTGACCAGTTATATTCTTGCTCCCTTTGGCATGACCAGGGAGTTGTTCTCTCACACTTCTCTGACTTGACTAAAGAAATTTTAAAATGTCTAACGTGCTATCCCTACCTGCAAGTCATCCCCAAGGAATAATAGATTGCTATTCTGGACAACTTCATTCAGCAGTATTCGAAACTTACCATGCATGCAAGCACAATTATATTCCAGCTGGTATTTTTGGAATTGCTCATTGGATCTTGAAATTTCATGTACAAATAGTGCTTAATTGATTTGCATTTGATACATTTTAATGATACCGGTAAATCATGTTGGATACTTGTTATGGGTATATCCTTAGTTAAAGGTTCATTGTTCTTTTGATTGCAAAATAGTTATTGTTCTTGGATACTGATAACTTACCAGTAGGTACCACTAGATATCCATAACCACCAATAAAAATTAGTAAGCAATATTTAAAGACGTCTGTTAAACTCCTACAGAGAGATTTTACCTATTGCGTATTACTAAAGAGTACATGTTCTTAACAATAGCAACCATATTGCTAACCCTTTCATTGGTGTGACATGGATATTTTTCTTACCTCTTTTATATATTTTACAGTACTTGTGTTAGATATTCACACTCATTAAATTTATACTTCCATGAATTATAACATAGAAATAGTACATGGACATTGTTTTGTTGTTTAGTTCACAGAAATTAACATGGATGATTCAAATGGCTAGATTTATTCATTTAAATTAAAGATAAAAGTGACATGTTTTCTATAGAGAAAAGAAATCACTCTTATTATGAAAGAAATCTTGAGAATTTATATTGTTATGATTGTTTTTCTAAGAAAACATTGATTGTTGTGTCCATTTTTTGGCTTGTCTCGTTTAACAGAGAACACTCCAACCTGTGCAAGCAAGGTGCAAGGTTGGCATTAGGAAATTTGACTTTTTTCTGTGCCACCACTTGGAGCCACTGAGCCAAAGGGGATCTTTGTTTACCTATTGCAGTGAAATGGATACTGTTGCAACAGAAAAGCCTGGTGGTTTTTCCTATTCATTCAGTTATCCCTTCATAGCTAAGACATAAACCAGCTTTTAACCAACATGATATGACTTAGGGCCTGTTTATATGAGCTGGGCCAACAGGCTTTGCCCAGGCAGGCCTGTTTGCCAGGATGACAATAAAAGTCTGTTTATATGAGCCTGGCCAGCCAGGTTTGCTGAGCCAGCCCACTTTGCCGGGATAACAAAAAGTCTGTTTATATGACCAGCCCGCTTAGCTAGGATGAGTTTTTATCTACTCTTACTTGCACCATCATGGCATTTTCATCCCGGCAAGGCAGGATGGCATGCTTTTATGGAAAATTGTCCTATCTTGGCAACCGAGATCCCACCTACAACAACTGAGATCTTGGGAAGTGGGCCAGACTGGCAGCTCGTATAAACTCTACAGTAAATTTTACAGAAAATATGGGAGATGCCTAGACACCCAGCAAGGCTGGCCAGGCTCAAATAAACAGGCCCTTAATAAACCCTGTGTTATTTTTAAAGTTCTGCATAGTTTTCTGTCCATTCTAACTCTCAAGAGTGAGAAGATGTTGGAACAATGTCAGTGCTTCTTTCCATGTTTTAGGTTGTGCAAAGTTGTTCCTGCTCACAGACATGCTGATAATATTGTTGATAGTCATTGTCATTATCGATGGGTCCCAGATCTGCAGAATTTCTCACTTCTTCTAATTGTTGCTGTGTGGTGTACTGTAAGTGATTCTCTCCACCAAACCTCTCAGGTAAAAAGAATAGTTCATCTGGTCGACCAGGCACAGTATCGTGTCTGGATTGTCAGATATAGTGGGTGTTCCAATGCAACACAACAAAATCCAAGTCGTGCTGCAGAAGTTCATTAACCCATTGGCACCCGTGCCGGCCAAAACCGGCCGTAAAAAACTCCCATGCTTCAAAACATTGCAACTTTCTCAATCGCACGAATATTGCCTTAACTGTTAGTTGTGAGCACGAAATGGAATGCCCTTTAAATTTGGATATCCAATAAATGCAAGAAACGTAGCGATTTTTACCAAATATGGCCTTTTGAGTTTGGACAAGAACGAAACTGGCCGTTTTTAACGTCAAAGAGAAACAACAAAAATGCCCCTTTTTGTCTTCATGTTTTTTAGAGAAAATCATCGTCGAAAAACCAAAATTCAACTATCATAACGAAATTCAGTCCTTTTTCTAGCTTAGAAATGACTTTTTTTGTTCATATTCTTCTCCCGAGCGTAGATACAGCCTTTTGTTCCAGTGCATTCGGGCCTTCTCGACATTTTCAACATCTTGAGCGCATTGCATGCTGGGAACTAACGAGAATTTTTGACAGCGCCCGTTCCTTCCCCCAATTCTTTCACATACAGCCTTTCCCTGCTAGCAGAGGTCTCTGGCGGCGAGAAAGGAGAGAGACCTTTGCCGGTGCCCGACGAGTTCTCTCATGTAGCCGCCGATCAAATTCTTGGACGAAACTAACCGGTTTTGGAAAACCGGTTTCCGTTAAAAAGGAATGCGCTTGTTCTGTTTCTATTCTCTGCTGAAAACTTCTGAGCCCACTGTACTGCAATCTTAATTTCGTCTTTGAATGAAAGCGAAATGCACTTCGATCGAGCTTTTAAATCGGTCATTTCTTCCCTCAACAGTCACAATATGAGGAATATAACACCATTGCAGAACGAAGCTATTATTGCGTTCTTGAACAAACGCGATACATTCGTGTGTCTTCCGACAGGCTACGGAAAATCTTTGATTTTCCAACTGGCAATCCGCGTAGCCGCAGAGTTGTCAAGTTTGCAAGTCTACTCTCCCGAGCCACTAGTTTTGGTCGTGTCTCCGTTGAATTCCCTCGTTAAGGACCAGATAATATTATATCGTGTGAAAGACTCGCGAAGTCAAAGCTATCAAGATCGAAGGTGACTTTCCATCTCTTTAAGGCATAGAAATCGCATATGTGAGCCCGGAGCATTTGGAGCTTGTTGTAAACATAGTTCCCGAACACGGAGAAGGTCTTTACCTGTGACGGCTGGTTTTACTAGTGTTTCAGGAGAATAAATTTCATCTCGGACGTCAGACACTTTTATTGTAGTTTGTTGTGAACTTGCAAATTTCACGCGCAAACCGGTCTGCTGATTAAGGTCGCACGTGAAAAATACGTCATTCGTTGTCAAGGGAACGCTCGCGCTTGCGCGACAGGAAACTCGTCGGGCACCGGCAGAGGTCTCTCTCCTTTCTCGCCGCCAGAGACCTCTGCTAGCAGGGAAATACAGCCTCCGACCTACCGCCAAAATTTCCTGCTCCTGGTCATCTTCAGTACGCAGAAATTCCAAAATATGTGGCGGTAGGTCGAGAAATTCATCAATAGTCGAGTCCCAAAGGTACTAAGTGCTCGACCGGCCAAATTCCCAGTTCGTCGAGTAACAAGCCAAATTCAACAACAAAGTACATCACCTTGCTCGATTCTTTGAGAAAGTGGACTCTTAGCTACCGTCACGCTTAATGATGCTCATCAGGCAGCCGCTAAAGATGAAAAATGGCTGTAAATTTAGCAGAAATCGCAAGCAAACCCAACTTGGGCCATTGTTGTCGCTTCACGGATAAAAAATAGCTACGTCAAAATGACGTTTTCAGAAACCTTGAGCCTCCAGTGGCTTAGGACAGCACCACTTTTCCCTGGTAGTTCAAATAAAGAGTCACGAATTGCTATTCATCGTTTATAGGTGGAAAATCACTCCGAAAATGTAAAAACCTGCGGTAGTCAATGGGTTAAAACAAAACCAGATACATTCATCATGGTATACATTTCCTGGTAAAAAGACCCCTCTGTCTACCAGGTCTTTAAAGAAATTTATCCACCATGTTGTCCGAGATTTTTTTAAATGCGACCACCAACATTCAACTCTTTGATTACCTGTCGAGGGGCCATATCTGTGAGCCTTCTCTCCAGTCAATTCATCATTGCCATTTGCTCTCAAAAGACACTGCATGGTTGCCATTATATGGCAAGCCAAATGTAGCAATATTCAACTCATCTAATTTTATATTCAGTTATGTATTTTGTTTTGAACTATTGGTTTAATATTCAACTTTTATTCAACCTTCAACACATCATTCAACATTCAACTATTTATTCAACATTCAACTAGTCATTCAACATTCAACACATCATTCAACGTTCAACTATTCATTCAACATTCAACACATCATTCAACATTCAACTATTGATTTAACATTTAACTATTGATTTAATATTCAACTATTCATTCAACATTCAACGCATCATTCAACATTTAACTATTCATTCAACATTCAACACATCATTCAACATTCAACTATTCATTCAACATTCAACGCATCATTCAACATTCAACGAGTCATTCAACCGGTCAGTATAAAAGATGGACTGCGGACCTGGACCGCGGACTGGGTATAAAACGCGGACTAAGTATAAAATGAGGACTGAAGGCTGCAGACTAGGTACAAAACATTGTGCAAAAGGCGGGTGTAGTCATGGCCCACCCTATGGCCTCCCGGCATCAACACTCCCTGTCATACTAACGACTCTCTTGGTGGCGGTTCGCTCAAAATTTTCAGTGTTAAACAGACTCGTGGTAGATTGGAATCAGGAAAACCAGAATGCCGTATAAATACAACTTTTGGGCAGCTATCAAGAAGCTATGGTCCTATTCCGTGCAGATCATCCAGCGAACTGGGTCCCAGTTTCTGTCGCTTGCGTGAACCAGCGATGACTGAAGAATCCAAACCAGCTTGAAATAGTGTAGCATCCAAGCATGTAATACACCTGCCCGTAGCCTTTACGATATGAAACGTAGAAACGTAATTATTTTAATACTGAAGGCCTCATGTTTTCCCGTCGTTGGAACCGTCGACAGTGTAAAGTTTATGCACATGTCATTGGCTTTCCAGTGGGGTCGACTCCCGTGCCTACCATGGAGACATGTGGGGGACAATAAGGAGATGAATGTGATTCTTTGCCTGAGGGTAGGGGAAAATCTTGACATTGTTTTACATCACAGATTAGGGGTGGGGAAATTCACAAGTTTGAAAAGCACCTCACCCAATGGGCTTTGTCTTGAGAGATTCCCCAACCCCCGGGGAAATTCCTCAAGTTTCCTTGACTGATTTTACAATGCCCCTGGTTAGCCCGGGGTCGATCCCACGGGGAAGCACATTGCGTTACGCCTGGTGGTCAGAGCACATAGATCAGGTGTTTATTCTTATATACTTTTGAAACAAAAATTGAAAGTAAGTTCAGCTCCAAGGTTTTTTTTTTCTCTCCTCAATCTTTATCTTCAAAGAACATTATGGAAATTGCGACAGGAAAGATAATTTGGGACAGCATCAAAAGAATCAAATGCACGTGCATTACCGTGGGAACGGTGAACAGTGATTGGTTGCCTGACGCGAATCCTGAATTCCAACATGGCTGCTGGCTGCGTCGTGCTGTCGTACAGTACTCCTCTTTAAGCCTGGTTTTCATATGTCGGGAAAATCCCAGACAGTCGGGGATTTCACTGTTTCCCGACCGTCCCAGATTATGCCGATTAATGAAAACTGGAGATCGTAGACATCCCCGATCGTCTGGGATGATCGGGGACAAATCGGGAAAATCGGGAAGGTTTCTATTTTCCCGATGCGTCCCAGATTTCTGCGGTGATCGTTATCTCGCCATAAATCTGGGACGGTCGGGAAATAGTGAAATCCCCGACCGTCTGGGATTTTCCCGACATATGAAAACCAGGCTTTACTTACCCGTTTTAAGTACCTTTGTCGTGCAACAAGTGGCCAGGAATCATTTGATGGAGTCTATGATAACTCTGTCACAGAAGTTGAAGTGTATTGGTTTTGATCGTGAAACAACAACAAAAGCGCACAATGGGTGAACCTTTAACGAACACTCTGTAAGAGTTAAGTTTGATCGGAAAATATTGTTTGAATTATTGAGAATTGAAATATTTATAGAACAGTACTATTTTCTCGTTATTCTTTTAGCGCTGGTTTTACTGATCCAGGCCCAGCCCAAATCTTATTGAAGAGATCATATAACACCATGCCATTTGCAATACCCTGCGAGCCGGAGTTCATTGGTGCTAGTATTCTGTAGTATTACGATGTTTTGCGAAAGGTGTGGTTTGAAACAACCATCACATAAAACGTAAACAGGCATAATCCGATTGGACACGTTCACACCAGCTTTACATTAACTTTACTTTCAGTCTAATAAAGTGCAACTTAACGCAAACTTTATATGACGCGTAAAGGAAAGTAAATCTGGCTTATCAACTTTCAACAACCTTTACGCAAGCTTTACGTCCGATAGGCGTAAATCTACCTTTACAAGGCTTTACGAAGTGGCGTAAACTTGCTGCCCCAACTTTACGCAAATTTACGGCAACTTTAATTTTCCGTAAATCTCTTTTTTCATGCTGTGATTCATGTAATTATTAGTCTTGTCTCTTTCGCAATCGATCTCATGGAAACATACTATTTCCAAGGCATTAATTGTCATGATTTTGGTTTGGTTTTTTCAGTGGCTATACTTCATGTCTCAGCTTTCAAGTTTCTCTTTTACTGAATACAACACAAGAAAGCAACAAGAAACTGCTTGGCGGAACAGCATGTGAAAAAGGATAGAAACTCTCTTTCTCTTCTTTTCTACCTATGAAAATTCGGATGGGTACGATCACCCTCTGCAAATCACATTTTATAAAGGAACATTGTATATCTTTTCCTGGTTGGTGTTGGAATTAATTTTTTGTCACATCGGTAACCCCTGTATAAGCATGAACTCTACCTACAAATCTGGAAAAGAGTTCACTTATGTCCAGAAATGAACGTAACTGAATTTGGGTACTTCATGCTACACAGAGTTATTTACAATTTCCATACTTCATAGTACATGGAATTGCTTCTCAAGCAGTTTAAGGCCTGGGTTTAGAAATGTGTTCATAAATATGGTTGATCGCCAATATCTTCTTCTAGATTACCTAGAACTGGATGAAACTTTCCCTGAAGATAAATCTTGTTGTCCTTGTTTGCCTTAACGTATAAATTTGATCACGTGATCAGTCACGTGATCAAAATTTGAAAAAGTCTTAAATCGGCGATGCGGTGGCGGATTTTAAGTTTACAGATAAATAAATCAGCGTTTTTAATATAAATCCAACATATCTAACTTTCTACGCTTGGAGTGATTGCTCACGAGTTTTAGTTTTTTAATTATCAACAGCTAAAGGTTGAATTCTGGGAAGAAAAATGACCTTTGCCCTCACAACTTTTTTGCTGAGAACGATGGACGGTCGCTCCAAACGTGAGACGCTGGAAATAATTAATACGCATAAGAAAAGCATTTTTATTCGATATTATATCCCACAAAAGTCACCTACTCTTCAAATAAGTGATGATTTCAAAGAAATGGTCACATGACACGCCAAGTGATCTAAGATAACGTTTATTGCACGTCAAAATGTTAAGGATGATGAGAACTAACCATGTGCCGAATTTCGTTTCAGTGTCATTCCCCTGGGCTGTTAAATCACAAAACTCCGTTTTCTCTAATAAACGCCCCCTGACCCAGGCCTTAAACTGCTTGGGTTGTGCATGTGTGGGTGAGTATTAGGGCAAGGGGAACCTCAGTGATGTCGGTTATGAAGAGAATAAATGACATTATCGTTCTATCCTCGACATATCTCAAAGAGTTTTTGCCTGCATAATAAAAAAGAAGTCGATTTCTCATTTAACATTTTAATCAAGCTTTAAATTCTAAAGACTAAGGATGCGTTTCTTTGGGAGAATCCAAGATTGGATTTTTGATCCGAGATCATGTGGATTCGTTACCACCAAAGAAACGAAAATTCCTAAAATGGATTTTTTTCCATTAGCCGTGACAATCCGAACATGCATAAAAATTATGAAAATACGAGCAGGAAGGATAATTTTGGTTCAATTTCACGAAAAAACCTCACCTTGATCGTTCGCCATGACCAAGCTCACAAAATGGCGAGAATACGGCGGATTTTTACAAAACGACCGCTTGCCAAACGTACTACTTTTTGTATCCGTTCCCAAAGAAACGTACGGATCATGAATCCTAAAAATCCGGATTTAGATTTGATCTAATGTATCCAGTCGGAGGGTGGATTCTTTAGATTCAGAATCCATTTTAGGATTTTAGTAAAGAAACGCAAAATCCGTTTTTGGATTCAAGAATCCGGATTTGGATTTTCCCAAAGAAACGCACCCTTCACTGGTTAATTACTTACACCTGTGAGGCTACTACTACTACGTCCTTTCCGCAGGCAGTAGTAGCGCAGAGATAACAGCCGTATGACTGCGCTAGGATTCTGTCAGATGTGAAATTTTCTTTAGAATCTACAATGTTTGGTTATTTTTGTTTTGAACAATATTTCAGCAATGCGCTAGGTGAATAGATCTCATTTGTTCGAGGTCACTACAAAAAGAACAAACAACAAACAAACAAAATTAGGTGATCAATTGTCCTACCATGACTACTTTGAACCCTTAAATTGGCACTATTTATTGTAATTGAAGCAGTCTGAGGGATCTCTCATGGTCTAGTTTTTCAAAATCGTCCAGAGTCATGCTTGTGATTCTTCCATAACCTTTCCATCTTTACAGTGGCCATCCTCTCTCCCACGCCGGCTGTGTTTAGGTTTCCTATAATTTCCCAAAATTTACGTACAGCAGGAGACGTGATTGTCTTGGAATTTTGGAAAACATTTAATTTAAAAAGAACTAAAGGTCTAAAATATTCCGAATTCAGTTCCACCACGAGTCTGCTTAGCAAATTTGAGCGAAACGCCGCCGAGAGAACAGAAGAGAGTCGTAGGTATGACAGATTGACGGAGAAGGTTGTTTACACAGGTTTCCAGCAATGTTGCACTTTGCTGACAGCTGTATTAATTTCAGTTTTTTTTTTCTTAGCAAGAAGACCCGTCACGCGAGATTCCCGCCATTTTTATCATATTTAGCCAATCATATTATATCTCCCTCGTGGAGTAGCGTGATCAAAAACTCGAACGATCGAAGAGAAAGGACCCTGTTATTGAAAACAGTATGTTCGTGTTTTTTGCACTGAAAAGGAAACTAATTTTACTAGAAAACATTGCAAAAATATTGAAAAATTTAAAACCATCTCGGTTAAAATTTTAAAAGAGCCTGTTTTAAACGGGATTACGCCTCACAGAATTGAAAGTATATCAACAATACGATAGAGAAGGTTTGCTGTTGAAGTCTCGTTTTCGATTAAATCTGATCTCCTGATCTGATTTGTTAAGAATGACGGTTATTTGGCTTATATGTATCATTTATTTTCAGTTGACTAGCTAGCTTGTGCAAAGTGGGATTGCGCATTAAACTAGTTCAAAACAACTGGTAGATGCTGTGGACATTATTTACCTGGTGTTTCTTCAAATCCAGTAGCACGCTATAAACATGATAAACCCGCGGTGCGAAACACCGAGTTTTAAAAAATTGACCACCAGTAGGCCATAGGGTGGGCCATAGCCTACACCATGGCCTACGCCTCGGTTTGTCCATACCCGCCTTTTGCACAGTGTTTTGTACTCAGTAAGCGTTTGGTTCCTAGTCGACATTTTACGGCCCAGTCCGCAGTCCGCACTCCGGGTCCACAGTCCACAGTCTATCTTTTATACTGACCGGTTGAATGACTCGTTGAATGTTGAATGATGCGTTGAATGTTGAATGAATAGTTGAATGTTGAACGATGCGTTGAATGTTGAATGAATAGTTGAATGTTGAATGATGCGTTGAATGTTGAATGAATAGTTGAATGTTGAATGATGTGTTGAATGTTGAATGATGTGTTGAATTTTGAATGAATAGTTGAATGTTGAATGATGTGTTGAATGTTGAATGACTAGTTGAATGTTGAATAAATAGTTGAATGTTGAATGATGTGTTGAAGGTTGAATAAAAGTTGAATATTAAACCAATAGTTGAAAACAAAATACATAACTGAATATAAAATTAGATGAGTTGAATATTGCTACATTTGGCTTGCCATACCATTACTACATTTTCCGTTCCTGGGTCTGTCCTGAGAAGCTTCGGACAGCCTTGAAGCTCACTGACACAATCAAGAAAAAAGTTCCCTACAATAGATGGGTTGTTATTGCTTGGTGTGACTTTTAACCACAAAACCCTGCGGCTGTATCCATCAACAGCCCCATGAAAGGGGAATCCAAATGGTTTGAGTTTATCATATCCATCAACGTGCCAGCACTCGTTGGGCCCGCTTGAGGAATAGTTTCTTCTCTTTAGACGATGTTTTCTACGTTCTTCTGTGCCGACGGGGTCCAGTTCCTTCAATAGACTTTGCACTGTACTTCTGGGAATACAAAGGCCATATTTGAGGCGAAGTGTATGCTACATAGCCCGGTACCCAGACATGCAGCTTGGGCCATCCAATTCTTCTCTGATTATCTTTCTCACCTCGTTCTGGTTCAGATCTGCCGAGTTTCTCCTCTTTAACCCGTAGTCCCTTAGGCCCCGTTTATGTGGAGAAAAGTTGTCCCTTGGTAGAAGGGTCGCCCTCCTAGGCGAGTCAACTTTACCGAGCGTTTATATGAGAAAAAATTAACCCTTTTGCCCGAGCCAGCAGCACTCACGCATGCTCTGATTGTCTCACCTTGACCCGAGTTGACCCGGCTAGGCGAGCCAAAGTGTTTATATGGAGAAAGTTGGCTCGGCTAGGCGAGCCAAAGTGTTTATATGGAGAAAAGTTGGCTCGGCTAGGAGGGTGACCCTACCATCGAAAGAGGGTGACCCGGCTAGGAGGGTCACCCTTCTAGCCGAGCCTACTTTTTGTTTCTCATATAAACGGTTCGCCAAGTTTTGTAAGGAAATGTATGAAAAGTTGGCTCGCCCAGGGTACCTCGGGTAGGCGGCTGACCCTTCTACCCGGGACAACTTTTCTTCATATAAACGGGGCCTTAGTCTCCGTTTTAATGTTGACAGCGAAATGTCAATACCGTGGAACCTTTCAAGGAAGCTAACAATGGTGTCGTACTCAAAACCAGCCAAAAAGTATGTTTCGATGATATTTTTCTGGCTGTCAACGTCGCAGCTTCCTTGGGCGGTATTTGCGGCAAGCTCCAATCCACATTTCGGGCAAAAAACAAAACTTTCTTGCAGTTGTTGTCCGCACGTGGAACAAAACATGGTGTCGAAGGAAAGAGAGAAGCTGCGCAACCGTTCCTTTTTCTCTGCCAACACTTGGGGTCCTGGGGCGAATGTGTTGTGAAGATTTCGAAATGTGTTGCGAAGATTTCGAAATGTGTTGCGAAGATTTTGAAACGTGTTGTGAAGATTTTGAAATGTGTTGTGAAGATTTCAGAATTTGTAGTGAATTTAAAATGTGTTTCGAAGAATTTGGAATCTGTTGTGCATAATTTGATATGCGTACTTAATAATTGGAAATATGTTGTGAGATAATGCGTAGTGACCCTTGTGGGCCACCGTAGGAACGGGCGACCGACAATGTGCGCGTGCGATAGTGCACGATGATTCCGACGTGCGATAGTGCACAACGATTCCGACCATGTTCCGACAAGGCGACAAACTTTCCAAAACCTTACATCGGTTCCATCCCAAATTACGATTGCTAATCGGTTTCTCCGATTGCTGCTCGGTCTCTTGATTGCTTTAAGCACGAAAAAAAGCCAATATAAAAGACTACCAATATGACAGCCAGCTGTTACATATTATAAGATCGAGGTAATTTGTGCCTTTTGTGCCAGCCATCATCGCATAGCATCACGACGAGACACGCGGGACATCGTAAAACCCGCGGGAAACGACACGACTTGGATGTGTTCACGTGACAAAAACTAGCCAATCGTCTACTAACCTCGTTCCTAGTGTCCTCTCTCTTCTCGCGCGTCATCAATGGTGAATGTTCTCGGAAACGTTCTAAGTTCTAGGTATGGCTGACGTTTCTTTGAAAGATCGACTCGCTTATGTAGACCAAACTATCACTAAAACCACAGAAAAGGGTTTCCTCGCGAAAGAAGACATTGAAACTTTGAGGAAATTACAAGGAGAACTAAAAAAAATTCATGAAGAAACCGAGAAGTTAAACGCGGAAGTTGCTGTTCTTAAAGCTGAAAATATCAAATTGAAAAAGGAGCTCGAAAATTTGAGGGAACAGGTTAACACTCAAGAAGGTCGAATCTCACAACTGCTCGAAGAAAACACCGTTTTGAAGCAGGATAACGTCGTATTAAAGCAGGATAACGTCGTATTAAAGGAGGATGACGTGGGTTTGGAAGGTAGATTGGAACGCTTTGAAGATAAGCTCCGTTATTTGGTTCCCTCTGACGACGAATTGGTTTGGGTGAGCTGTGCTGGAGTATACAGTCTATGATTTTTAAAAGGGTTCTTCCTTTATCAGAGTATAATGACAAGGTGGGTTACAATCTGCGCTACATCCAGGAAGACATAAATTCGCTCGAAGATGAACACATCGAAGTGGCGAGACAGGCCTGGGCAGAACTGCAGCAGGAGTTGAACTATCAGCAACGGGATATTAACAGATTGACATCGATTTTGAGAGGAATCCAGTCCATGATGAACCTCACTGCTCATCCAGAACTAACTGAACAAATTTTAAATGATGCAGCAGAACGTATGAAAGGTGAGGGCAAACTGAAAGGTAGGCCAGGTAAAAGCCTTCCCGAACTGATCAGCCTTTGGAAAAGACTGAAGGCCATGGGTCGTTTCGCAAACGAGTCGTTTCGCAAACTAGCTTAACTTAAGCGTTGATAATATTAAATTCAGACTTGTTTGCAAACTTAACGTGTTTCTTATACAGACTACTGATTTGGCGATTCCAAAATGCTAAAACTAGCCTAAGTTTATACCGTTGATAATACAGACTATATATGTTAGTGATTCCAAATTTTTACAACTAGCATTAAATGTACACGTTGATAATACTTAATTTAGACTTTTTTGTTAACTTAACTTGATATTGATTACAACCACAACTATAACTTAACTCGAAATGCTACAAACTTAAATTACTACAACTACACAAACTATTGATTTAACGATTCCAAAGTAATACAACCAGCTTAAGTTACATGTTGATGATACTAAAGTAAGACCTACACTGTATTTGCAAACTTAAGCTTAAGTTGATTTCGTGTTTCTTATACAAACTTTATTGATTCTTAACTTACTTGACTTGAAATACTACAAACTTAAAATACTACAACTATAATACTTCATTTTCACTCCGTTTTTTTTTGTGAGACGTTTGCGAAACGACTCGTTTGCGAAACAACCAACATTCGATTGAAGGCTGTAGTCCGATTTTCTTGTTATTGTACCTGTTGCTTGAAATAATTGGTAACCAGTTCCTGAAATGTTTCATTAGTGATAAGACTTATACTATAAACTATATAGTGTATACTAAAACAATTCTCCATTTTAAAGAAATGTCAGGGAAAGCTTCACTGTCTAATCCGCGAAATGCTTTTCATCTATGAGAGAAAACCGAAGTTGAACACACAACCAGACTCAATTCGCGCCAAAGTATTTGTTTAGAACATTTTATCGCATGCGCACTAATTCGTTGACTGACGTTATAAACAACCACTTGATTTTAAACTTGAAACAACCATTAGATTTATCTCTTGAAAATGAAGTCAAGATGACTTCGAAACATCGTATCATAATGCCCATTTTTGTAATCAAATGTATTTCAAAAATTTTTTTTCTCCTTCAAATATAAAATAACCTGAAAAGAAAATAGTTATGGATAAAAAAGAAAATTATTTACGATGTCGAATCTTAAAATAGGTATCTACACTTTAAAAGGTTAAGGTTAAGACAAAAACTAAGGAAAGAGCAATTTATTAAGCAAAAACTGCTAAATAAATGGATTAATAACATTTACAAGTTTATGAAAACAAACACATCACCTCACCAAGTTTTCCTTTGAGTAGCCAAGCGAAATCAGTCCATCTCCCCTGTGCCTTCAGAAGGTAGCAAGGGTAGATACAGCTGTATCTTGTACATTGTAAAAAGAATTACAGTAGGATTCAAAGTAGGAGGTGGTCATAGTAAGCTAGTCAAATTAGTCAAAAGGGCCAAAATTATTGGCATTGAATGATTAAGTACTGTAATTGAAGGGCTCGGAGCATAACCATCCTATGTCGAATTTTGAGTCGTTTTTCGATTTTGCTTGGATTTGTCTGAATTTCTGCATCTGAATTGCAATTCGATGGAAACACATTGTATGGTATTTTTTTGACTGATTCATCCAGAATCCAGAAATGCATTTTTTCTTACGTACACCAAGAAACCAACCTTCCATGGGAGTGGTTTGCAAGCTGCATTACATCTTCTTTCAATCGAATTGCAGTTTACATGCAACAATTCGGGCAAATCCCGGCAAAATCGAAAAACAACCCAAAATTCGACATAGGATGGTTATGCACCGACGCCTTCAATTGAAGTGAAGCTCATTTGTATGCGTACCGTATTAATATTCATACGTGAATTATGTGAACATTTGTGAGGAGTACAACTAAAACTGGACGTGAAATGATTGATGGGTAGAAAGGATTGTTTGATAGTGTGACGTAGACTATAAATTTGGCGGTTAAAACATCGATTAAGCTCATCGGATACGAAACTTACGTGAGTGCTGGAGCTGCGGATCGCTACGTATTAACTGCATTATCGGTTTGCCTTCCCGCTTGGTGATCGAAAGACGTCATGAAAAGTCTGGAGATCCGCAAGTTCTTAACGCTTCTGAAAGAATCCAGTTAGCGTTTTCTCTGTGCTTACCAAATCACGATGAGATGTTAGCGTTTTGGGGTACAGAGTAGAAGCCAGGCGGAAAAAGTCTGAAAACAACTCTCGCCTCAAAAGCGGCGCGTCGTTGCTAGTCTTGTTCCATTTCTGAAAGGTTGCGGTGCTAAAAGCTGGGAAAGCGAGAGTGGTTTTTGGACTTTAGGGCGAAAAGTGTATGTTTGAAGAGTTGTTGTTCTTCGCACTTGGAGCAGACAATGATCCCAGAATTCATTGCGGTCAAACAGGGCGCTGTCTGAAGTCAAAACCTCTCGCGGGGGGGCGGTGGGTTGGGGCAGATTATTACTTGTTTTCAGTAAAAACTCTACCTTATAAAATAACTTTGAAAAGTGTGTAGCTGCTGCACCGAGGTTTCCATTGTTCATTAATTTTGAAGAGCGCATTTTTTGAAACCAATCGTGACATGAAATCGCAGCTTGCTTTTACTGTTAGCCGTGGAATAGTTAGTCGAACTTCGGAAACGCTACCGAAAATTCATTCGGCTCGAAGTGAAGTCTGCCCGTTTTCGATGAGTATCTTGAACACAATCCATGGAAAAGAGTTGCATTGGCGCGCACGGCAAACATTCAAAGCAATATTAAGCGGTACTCCTCGCGATTCGTCTGTGTGAATCAGATGTACGTAAACAACGGATTATAACGTGAACGATCGCCGCAGTTAGGAACACAACTTAAGCAGTAGTGAAACCAAAAAAAAAAACAAACAAACAAAAACAAAACAAAACAAAACAAAACGGAAAAAAAAAACCGCTTGTACGGGATTCGAACCAACAACCTCTGCGAAACCGGTGAATTGCCGTAACATCCGCGCTTGTTGGTTCGTGACATATCCGTGACTGATGAACAAGTGAGAATGAATATTTGGTAAACACGCTGCCGAATTTTAACACAGAAATCACTTTTGCGTTGATCGCCTCGGTTTTTTGCTTCTATGGAGGCTAATAAACTACAGCAAAAAGTATTCTCACGCGAGATAAACATTTGTGCGCGACTACAGTCATTGTGATGAGACAATCCATCACGCGTGATAAAGGGATTGAATTTCATGCAAAATTTTTTACGTTTTGGAGCCAAGTTAATTTCACAAAAGAGTTAAGTATTTCTGTCAAATTCTTTCACTGTCGTCATTTACGTTAATTTTAATAAGATTTTCATTCCATTGTTTTCCACTTGACGATGAAAATGAATCCATCAAAAACGTTTCAACTGACGAAACCACGCGCAAGTTTTAATTTACTACGCAACACAACGTTCTGAGTAAACGAAACATGACGGAAAACAGCGTACTCTTAGGACTCTTAATTTTTGCTCTAGGACATCTGATTAACTCAAATTTTTGCTGTAGGTCACCAATAGGAGTTGTCTTGGCAAAAAGTTTCTTCAAGTCAAAACAGCCGTCTTTAATATTTTGTGATTTTTCAGCCGTCGGCAAGCTTTTTGCGCACTGATTTAGAATCAACCGAGGTTTTTGTACGCTGGATTTAAGATGTACGCTGTATTTAAGACAAACAACCGACTTTAGCGCTGTGTTATATCGGCCAAAGCCTTTCCGAAAGAACTTAGAGTCAACCAAGGCAACTAGGCGCTGTTTTCGACTCGGACGAACCCTTAAGTCAAGCTGATTCGGACTAAAACAACCGCGCTTTAACGCTAGCGTTGACGTTAACATCAACACTAACCCTAACCATGTCCCTAACCCTATCCCTAGCCCTAGCCGACGCTCTAGCCCTAATTTTAAGTCCAACCTAAACCCAACAATAACCCTGAATCTCTTCGGAGTGAGTGCTGTTTTCAGGTCGGACAAAATCTTTGCGCGCTGACCTGAGATTAACCAAGGCTGCTGTGTGCTGTTTTTTTAAGTCAACCACGAATATTGCGCACTGTTTTCGTGCCAAGCAAGCTTGTCGAGTGTTATGATTAAGCAAAAACGACACATTGCGCATTACGTCTAACTGAACAGAAACGTTCTGTGTTCTCTTAAATCGGTTACGAGCATTTGGCGCTTAGTCTTTCACGCAAAGAATACCCTTGGGCATTGTTAATTAGCATACTCCACCAGAGATATGAAGGGCTCGGAGCATAACCATCCTATGTCGAATTTTGAGTCGTTTTTCGATTTTGCTTGGATTTGTCTGAATTTCTGCATGTGAACTGCAATTCGATGGAAACACATTGTATGGTATTTTTTTGACTGATTCATCCAGAATCCAGAAATGCATTTTTTCTTACGTACACCAAGAAACCAACCTTCCATAGGAGTGGTTTGCAAGCTGCATTACATCTTCTTTCAATCGAATTGCAGTTTACATGCAACAATTCGGGCAAATCCCGGCAAAATCGAAAAACAACCCAAAATTCGACATAGGATGGTTATGCACCGACGCCTTCAATTGTTGTAAATTGTAGCAGGCTCTCAACCCTCCTGGATAATCTGGGAGACTCCAGATTTTGGATCGTATCTCCTGGTCTCCACATTAGAGTCTGAAATCTCCCAGATAATCACTGAAGTTTGCCATGTCTTGTGAGACTTAAATTTTAATGCAATAAAATTTCAAATATTTTGCATTGTTTGGGCTATTTTACTGTTAATATGGATAACAAAATTAAAATGTTTCCTCGTAAACTCCAACAAACCATTCTTGCAAGCGTTGCCATTGTAATATAAACAATAATGTGATTGATTGGAAATAAACCAATCAGATCAAATGTTACAATGATGTCGTGTGTTATGATGTAATCTATCACAATTCTCAATATTTGAAGACTCAAGGGGTTGACAGCCCTATTGTAGGGACATTAAAATATATTCTAGTATGTAGGTATAATGGATTTAAAAATAAGCTTGTCTTAAACAGCCTGACATATTACTAACAGTGAATGTTTTTCAGAACAAACCAAAGGTACACTGTAGACAACAAGAAATAATCAATAGTATCAGTCCAAATTATTTCATTCAGTAGTACTGTTGTGATCTGTAAATTGCATTAGGAGTGTACCCATTCACTGGCCATTTTTAGTCAACTGCTAGCAATGTAGCAGCTCGATGTTGTGATGCTACATTGTGCAACATGTAATGACGTGAATAGACCTTTCTCAGACAAAGTATTAGTCAGAGCAGCTTTTGTTTGTGTTGACAGTATTGAACATAATCTCAATAAAGATCTTGCCAGTGTCAGATAGTGGCTTATTGCTAATAAGCTTACACTAAATAAATCCAAAACTGAATTCATGTTAATTGGTTCATGGCAAAGACTGGGATCGCTTGGCCATTCCCCCTCTCTAAAAATTGACGGAGCCCCGATAGGCCAGGTGCCCAGCACCAAATCTCTTGCTATTGTGATAGACAAAAAACTATCTTGGAATGTTCACATTGAGAATCTGTCTAAGAAGATTGCTTCTGGTATTGGGGCCCTGAAGCGCATTCGACCTTTTGTTCCTTGCAGAACGCTGCTATTTATCTACAACTCACTGGAGAAACCTCATTTCAATTACTGTAACATTGTTTGGGGTGACTGTAATAAAACTCTTGCCAACAAACTCCAAAAACTACAAGACTGTGCTGCTAGAGTTCTGACCTCTGCCACTCTTGACACCAGTACTGAATATCTTTTTAAATTGTTGAATTGGAGAAAGCTTGAATCTCAGCGCCAGATCCAAAATGATTGCATGGTGTATAAATCACTAAATGGGCTTGCTCATGATTATCTTTGATCTAGATTTGTTGAGCGTAACACCATTACTAGCTATTCTTTATGCAACACTGAAGATAAACTTGCTGTTCCCCTTCCCTGCAACAACTTTCTTAAAAACAGTTTCAGATATAGTGGTGTGTAAACTCCTTTGCAGACGTCTTTGAGCTCGTCACACATTCCTTGCCCACGAACGTCTGCTGAACTGAACTGCCACTTCCGTTTGCTGGCGGTTAACCTTTGTTTTGAAGAAACCAAAAACGAGCTGCGTAAGAATGGGAATCGACACCCAATTCACATGTATCGTCTGTGAAAATAATCCCAAGGTCGAAGTCCTACTTTCCATAAAATGGAAAACGAACTAACCGCCGCAAAGGGAAGTTGTAGTTGACTTCAGCAGACGTTCATGGGCAAGGAATGTGTGATGAGCCCAAAGACATCTGCGAAGGAGGCTAAGTGGTGCGGTGTTGTGGAACAGTTTACCTCTAACTCACTTGCGGCAGGCAGAATCCCTAGAATCTTTCCAAGGTGGCTGCAGCAGCTTCTTTTAATGTAATTGCCTAATCAAACATGGCTCTCATGTAAAGCAGTTTATCCAAGTTATCGTAGTTTTAGATAGTTAGGCTTTGTATTCTATAACTAGTATTTTAGAACGCAGTTTAAATTTTTGTAACTATAGTATTTTTAAGTAGTCATGACCCAGTGTAACTGATGAGAATACCGTGTATAAATAAAGTTATTTGAGGGCAGTTTCCTTTGGGTGTTTATCTTTTTTTTTTTGTAGACAAAATAAAGTAATTGCACACTTACCCTCTTGTCTAATAAGCCCCTCCCCCATTTTGGGACATGAAATTTTGTAATTTGTTCCTACTATTCCCTGTTGCAAAGTCCACTTTATTAGACCCGATCAGATTGGTTTTTAATCAAATATACACTCAGACACACGATACTGTTTGCTGCCCTTTTAGGAAATACTAAAATTTCACTGTAGTTGTTTGAGTTTTGTATGAAAACTGTTTTAAACCAAAACGGCGTGTTTCAGATTTCAAATAAGTCCCCCCTCTCTAATAAGCCCCCTGTTAATGATGCCTGACATTGTGAGCTTAATAGAGCTTACTAGAGCTTTTACACTAATGTCTCAGTCACATCTCATGTTACAAATTGCTAGGAAATTATACAGCAAAAGTTGGGCCATTTTGATAGACACTAACTTCCTTTGCAAGGGCTCATGACCATGCTTTTGTTTTCTATCAGCAAATGATAATATTTCTTTGATCTGACTTTTCAAATCTATTGTGGTCTTGATTACCAGGCAGAGCACAGGAATGATTTTTGTCATTTGGAAAATCTGTGCATCTACCCTATTTTTGGGAGGCCAGGGGTCCGTTTCTTGAAGCTCCTGGTAATTACCGGGCCATTAAGCTGTTTTGTTTTCCATTCAAGATGGAAGTTTCAAAAGTTTTGAAAATTATGCTGTTAAGTTATCAGCTAAAGAAAAAAAAAATGGACATCATCAGAGGTTAAGAACACACCGCACTTTGCTTCAAAATGTGGTTTCGGGCCCACTAAGTTACCAGGACTTTCGAGAAACAGGCCCCTGGCAATTATGCGGCAGTGTTATTTATTTGCTTGGGAAGCATGAGGTTACTGACAGTTTTAGTAGAATGTGATGTAAGATGCATGTTGCCATATTTTTCTTATTGATGTAATAACTAATGGTATATACACCTTATTCCAAAATGGCGACCATTTTGTTATTCTTTTGTTTGCATGTTAATTAGCCCTCTTTGCCTCATTTTCACTTCAAAATTCTTTTGTATTTTATACATGTTGACAAGGCAGAGAGGGCTAATTGACATGCAAACAAAAGAACAATAAATTGGCCGCCATTTTGGAATAAGGTGTATAGTGATCAGAAGCTGGCACTAACAGCCCAAAAAAGCAAGTTAAAGATTAAACAATGCACTTAGAATTCTGTCTGCATATTCATGTGTCTTTGAGTGGTCCCTAACATGTTGATTTAATTAACCCTTTTGCCCTAATATCAGAATAGATAATCTCCTTGTTGTTTTCCATACAATCTGTATGGATCTGTTTAGGAAAATTTGTTTAAACATCAAGTCATTCTTCTTTGGTTATCATTTCCTTTATATTTGTGACCTGGCTGTGTATATAATCGTGTATTGACATTGTAAGAAGAAATTATATGCTGATCACTGAATGTAGTGGCTGACTATTTGGAATTAAAACCTGTCATTAGGTAGCACCTAAATTGAGTGTCAAAAGTAATTCTCGTTTGGCTTTGGTTTTGCATTGCTTCGCTCTGTGATTGGCCAAGAAAACTCGCGCCACTTTCTCAACCAATGAGAAATTTATACAGTGTGTCTGCTATATAGGTGGTTTGCACGTTACGTCATCGCCGCCATGCTGGTGGACGTAAACAATAGATCTCTCATTAGCTCCTTTTGTTCGTCCACTAGCATTTGTTTGTTTCACCATTGTTGTCTGTGTCTTTAGAGATTGGCTGCAAACCACCTATAAGAGCCCATGGTGTTTTAATGTTACCCGTTAAAAAAACTCTTCATTCAAAGAGGAATCTAGGGTTCCTTCATCCCATTAATTGGGGTGGTTTCTTTACATTTTGAGTGGAAAGACGGAAAAGCAATAAATCGCCAAAATCGGATTCGATCAGGAAAATAACCACACAGAAAGCAAGAAACACATCACGAAAATAAGGTAATAATAATAATAATAATAATAATAATAATAATGATGATGATGATGATGATGATTTATTAACAGATCCACTGGGTGGCTCTTCCCTGTTAAGTTACATTAATTACAATTACAAAAATAAATCAAATTAAATTATTTACAAATTATACAGTAAATACAGGATTAACAGAATAAAATATGGCTCTTTTATTGAGACCTTTTGCGTCCAATTATTTTCTAGAATCTATTTATCGCGATTTCCATAGAAATCCTTATAATTGCAGCCATCTTCATATTGCGTTATAAGCTAGTGTTACATGTAACCGACTCTCATATTGAGCTAATGGGCCACCTGTGGCTATAGTAGAGGCGATCTGCACGTAGATGTTCTGCGGAGGTGCACTTTCAAAACTTGTACAACAAAGAAAAGATAAAATAGCGTGTGAAAAATGTTCGGGCTTGCAGCTTTCATGATGATGATGATGATAACTTTATTTAAGTCTCAAATCTCTATAGCCGAACACAAGTGCCCTACTAATTGGGGAGACTAAAATATAAGGTAAAATCCATTCAACTAAAATCTAGTAAAAAATAAGATTAGATTTAAGAACAAATTCGTTAATTAATGCTAATACAATAATATTACCCACTAGTTGATTAACAGCTACATAGTTGAACAGCAAGAACAACATGTATATCCGTCTTCCAGCAGAGAACTTACATCAAATTTTCGTATCATACTTTTAAAGTTGTTCAAAGTTTTTGCTGATCTGATATTTGCAGGCAGTTTTCCCCATAATTTAGGTCCAATGAGTGCATCAATAAGCAGGACAAACCAACGCCCAAAAGGCACAACTGAACTCACCCAACTTCTAATACACGAACATACACATAGCCTGCTCTGCAGCTTTTTAGTTGGGCGAGGGGTGGCTACTGAGACAAGTTGCAAACGGGCTAACAGAGTGCAAAACAGCCGTATTTTTGCGTTGGTCGATCGCAAATGCGAGGTCTCGTCAAGGGAAAGGTCTGGTGCGGGGGTGAAAATGTAGAGTGAGAGTGAGAATTCGCGCCTCTTGAGAACGAAAATAAAAACCGACCGTTTTACAGTCTAGCGGGCTAACAACCACGATAATATTTTGTTCACGTAAATGAGTGCAACTTTAAAATGTCACAAATTGTCGATCAGTGCCGTCAATGTTAGATTTTTCTTTTTCTTTACCTTTTTAGTATCATTTAATTGACGTCACATTTGCGTTTCAATTTACTGCACTGTATGACGTTTTCAATAATGAGATTATCCTCTGTTATAATTATATTCTGAAGGTCAAATCGAGTTTTGGACTTTCAAAATTAATCAAAGTGGCTATGAGCCACTAAACTCGGAAAATAAATTATAAACCACTCGTGGGAACACGGTTTTGATTCCTTTGTTAGGAAACTACTGAAAGCTCCAAAAGAGATCGAAGCGAGACACTTGCGTTTGCAGGTTCAAATATAAGTGTAACTGCCCTCTTCAAAACAAAACCACCGCCTCTACTATGTTAGTCCCGAAGGGGAGGGAGCTGCAACCTCGTTTCCAGGGCTTTTCCCCTCACTTTGGGGCCCCGCCCAAGCGAGGGAAAAAGGCGTGGGAACGAGATTGACCTGCCCTCTAAACTCGGTCATGCATTTATTCATAAGCAAGTCATTGTCCTGCGCGCCCTTGCTGTTTCCTTTAATTATGAATTTTGCCGCCCCGCCCCCAAATGAGGGATAAAGCCCTGGGAACGAGGTTGGATGAAACAAAAAAGTGACGGGAAGCGGGATGGACGAAGACTATGTTGGCCGTTGGACCCTTTTTGTCATGGACAAAAAGGTTTTCAAGGTTGTTGAGAACGAACGGTTCTAAAGAAAGAAAAAACGTAGTTCAAGCGGAAGTTGTCACTTCACATCCCGTAATACGCCCGCTAATCTATTATTCATTGTTTCAAACCCAGGTCAAACTTTTCACTGACAGTTTTCTTGGTCATGTTTTAACTTAGCCAATCAGAGCGCGCGTTATATCGACTACAAACACCAGCCATATAATAAAATACCATACAATATTGGGAGGGCTTTCCACGGAGCCCCATAGTACATAACTTTTTCATTCTATTCGTCAGCGAGCCTCAGTAGAGTTTGATTCGCAAATTGCACACATATTGCTGAGCGAAAATCTTACCTAATATCAATGCAATAATATCATATCCTTTTAATTTTAAATTTTCAGTCACAAATCGAATAGACGTGATCGAAATTCGCATGCAGCTTGAGAATGAACTGGGTGCAAACCACAGCAGTAAAAACATTTTCAAGGACCTGTATTAGAAAGGGTTCGTTAGAGGCGGCCTCAGAATCTTCTCTGAAGAAGGCCTTGGGAGCCTTTATAAAGGGTAAGTTCAGAATGCCTGCAAACCTGCCACACCTTGTAATACAGCAGGGTTGGCGTAGCCTGCGAAAACAGCCGCCTCCTTATGTGAGCGATAAGAGGCGGCTGTGTTCGCAGGCTAGGATTGGCGTAGTGGTGAGAGCGCTCGCTCCGGGTACTTCGGTTTATCCCTCCTCCCCAAAACCAACATTTGATTTGATTTGATTCCAAGGGGGCAGGATGGCTGAGCGGTTAGGGTGATGGATTTCAATGCGGTTGCCCCGGGTTCAAATCCCGCTCTGGCCGCTAGCTGGTCTTGTTCTGGGTAGTCCCTGGTTCAAGTCCTCAGTCATCCTTGTAAATAGCCAACTGGTTTGCCTTCCAGGAGACTTTGATCGATGTACCTCTGCGCGATATTGACAAAAGCCGCATTAAATGCTTTAGCCACTCTTTTAGGATTGGACGTAAGCTCATTGTTTTCGACCTGAAGGGTAATGTGCTGAGGTACATTCTTTCCTTTAATGAGACCATTCAGGTGGTCCCAGTAGACTCCTGGGTTGTTGACATTGTGATCAATTGCAATTCTGAAGACATTGGCCTTGGTGGATCTGATTTCATAACATGCTGTGTTCCTACTTATTTTGTACAATCTCAAGTTTTCATCAGAGTTCGTCTTTCGGGCTCTCTTCAGTAGTTTGTTTCGATGTTTGATAGCGTCAATTAACTGTTAATTATTATTGTTATTATTATTATTATTATTATTGTTATTATTATTATTATTATTATTATTATATTACACTTAACCGGGTGATTGTGTGTTGACGGTTTAGTCGTGGTAACGAAGTTCAGCATGGGGCTAAATCACCCCTCCTGCATGTTATTTCACAAGTAGCACAAAGTGTTGCTAAACTCCATGTTGCTATGAAGGTTCGATTTCCAGGGCAGAGAGAATAAGACAATGATGTCAGATGCCGGAATGACACTGAATAAGGGTCCAACATAGTGCCGGTCTTTTAAATCAGTTTGTGCTTTATGAATCATGATATTTGTAAACTGAACTATTTGTAACTGAAATCATCCAGTTACTTTTTTGCATGAATTCCACCTACCCATGCAACTACTCTTCCCCGAGATCCTTATATCCATATCTTGAGTACTTAATTTTATGCAGCAAATATCACCTTGGTTTTTATTCCCACGAGTGATCAACATCTTGTTTCTCTCATCTTTTGCGGTCCAATGGGAGATTTCCGGAAAGGTAGAATGATAGAAATGGTAAAATCTGCCAGCGCTTGGTCAAACCGCAGTAAGACTGTAGTAAGCAAGTAAAATACAAGGAAATGAGATTGTGGTATCTCATGGAAAAGGGTTCTTCGACATGGCACCGTCTTTTGTCTGGGTTCTCGCCCTCTCCTTCTCGGCCTTTCTATTCTTCCTCCTCTACCCCTATTTTGTGGGCTTGGTGCACTGCCGTCATATGCGTGACATTATTGTTCTTTTTCTAGGCTTCTACCTTCAATGGTGAGAGAAGGTTCATACGGTACAATTCGGCTTGGCGCATACGAGTCCATAAAATATCATGTAGGAGCTACAGATATTGCGCATCTCCCCTGTGGAAGAAGATAGCAGCAGGAGCAATCTCAGGAACAATAGGCAGTGCAATTGCCACGCCCACCGACCTGGTCAAGGTGCGATTTCAAGCTGTGGGGCCCGGGCAGCAATCCAAGTACCTGCACACCTTTTACGCGTTTTGGACAATTGCGCGGACAGAAGGCATTCGGGATCTCTGGACTGGTGTTGGGCCTACGGTTCAGCGTGCTGCTGTTTTAACAGCAGCCCAAATACCTTCCTACGATCATACTAAACACAGTTATGACTGTTCTGTTTTAATTTATTGAACGATACATGAAAATGACAAGAAGACGTCTTGTGAAAGGGCAACTATTTTTAGTGTAAGGCATACGAAAGGGGTACCATTTGCCAATGGAAGGTATACGAAAGCGGTACCTTTTCTGTCAAAAATGGTATATAAAAGGGTAAGGAGTCGGACCTCAGGGCGAAGCCTCCCCGTTTTAATTTTTTTAGTACCGCCCCCCTCCCCCCGACAATCACGTTGAAATTCCATCATCCACTAAAATCAGTGGAATCGACTTTCAATTTTCAGAGATTTGAAGCTTGAAACGGAAACACCTGCCCTCTAAATTCGGTTCATGTATTTATTCACAAGCAAGTCATTGTTCTGCGCGACCTTGCTGTTTCCTTTAATTATGTTTTATCTATACAATGTGTCTGTTACATATATATGTCAAGAGCCAATTGTGTTTTAATGTTACCCGTTAAAAAATCTCATCGGGATTCCCATGAAAATCCTTATAATTGCAGCCATCTTCATATTGCGTTATAAGGTAGTGTTACATATAACCGAGTCTCATATTGAGCTTGGGCTACCTGTGGCTATAGTAGATGCCATCTGAACGTAGATGTTGTTCAGGATTATTTTATTTCCCCCATTTTTCCTTATAAAAGAGTATTCTTTGTAAAGCGAACCGGAAACTTATTTTCACCGGAAGTTATGTTTGTGCGCGGATGGATTGACACATTGACAGCGAGAGTTTCAAATAAAAGTCCCGGATTTAGGGGACAAGCGCTTACGCCATGGAAAAAATTGTTGTGTGGTTGTTTTATCGTGATACTTGAGGACATTTAGGAACTAAGGGGAAGTTAATTGTTTTGTCGTGGAACTTAAGGATATTAAGGAGCCTAAGGAGAAACATTTTCTGGTCCTTCGAGCCGGATAAGCGGATTAAAAGTTGGAAACTTTCAAAGGGAAAACGGTCTTGGACGTGGAGGATTTGTGTGGCGCGTGTTGACAGTGGTGTTGTTTTCGTCAAAGGTGAGAGAATTTGGTAGATTCTAGTTAGGAAATCAGTGGAAATATGCCGAATAACGAAGAAGATTCAACCGAAGACCTTATGAGGAAAGTGGAAGCCTTAAAAGCGGAAAAACGAAAATTAAAAGCGCCTTCCACCAATGTGTCCCGGGTTCGATTCCCGGACTCGGTGTCATATGTGGGCTGAGTTTGTTGGTTCTCTACTCTGCTCCGAGAGGTTTTTCTCCGGGTACTCCGGTTTTCCCCTCTCCTCAAAAACCAACATTTGATTTGATTTAATTTGATTTGATTTGAGATTTGTAATTAGTAGGCGAAGAGCCACCTTGTGGAAGTACTACTAATAAATCGTTTATTATTATTATTATTATAACAAGACAGCTAAACGAGTTAGCCGGTCGGGTTGCTGGCGTCAGCGGTGGCGTTGAACCAAGAAGTTTTGAAGAAATTGAAGAAATTAAAGCTACTTTGGAGCGTTTGGAAAACATTAAGGAAAAAACTTTCGAAATATTGGAGGAATTACGGACATTGTATCAGGAACTAAAGAACAATGAAATGCAAATTAAAGCCGGGGATGAAGCGGATGAATTAAACGAGAGAATTGAAAGAGAAGCCAGCGCTGCTCGTCGTGTCTTAACTTCAGTCACACAGAACACACGGCCGGTAAGTCCACCACCTTATTCAAGTAACTCTAACACCAGTTTACCGCGTAGAAATGGTGATAGTGGGATGAATAACCTAGAAAGGATTCGCATTCCAACATTTAGCGGGAACAAAACTGACTTTCAACATTGGAACGCAACGTTTACGAGTTGTGTGGATGCAACTGCAATGTCTGCTCAGTTCAAAATGTTGAGATTGGAGGCATGTTTAGCGGGCGAAGCTTTAGAAACAGTTAAAGGTTTAGGATATTCTGAGGCTGCTTATGAGGCTGCCAAGTTGAGGTTGATGAAAAAATATGGTGGAAATCGTCGGGAAATTCAGTGTCATGTAGATGAGTTAATCAAAATGAAACCAATCAGAGATGAAAATGCGAAAGAATTGGAAAAGTTTGCAGACATGCTAGAGCGGGCAGTGATTAATCTCCAGGATAACAATCGCGCGGCGGATTTAGAAGCGGGAACTTTGTATACTATTATCCTTGAAAAACTGCCAGAGAAATTACTTTCCCAATACATTCGCTGGGTAAAAGAAAACAGAAGGGATGAGTCTCTAATTACACTCAAAGATTGGACTGCCGAAGAAGCTGAATACCAGATTCATGCCACTGAAATTAAACATGGTTTAAAGTCAGGAAATTCAAGCGGGAAATTTTACGACAGAAGAAGTAAGTCCTTTGGAATTAACCAAGCTGATGACAGAAAGAGGGGGACATGCAAAGTTTGTGGTGCAAGTCATGCTCTCTGGAATTGTGATGTTTTTAAGGGAAGAAGTATTCAAGAGAGATGGGCTACTGCAAAAAAGCTAGGACTCTGTTACAGGTGTTTGGGTGATGATCATCTGGGCAGGGAGTGCCCTAGAAGTAGAGTGTGTAACATTGATGGTTGCAGGGACAGACACAACCGGTTGTTACATGAAAATCGAAATGGAAACAACACTCAGTCTCGAACCCTGGGAAGTCGACCTCAAGGAATTCGGTCTCAGGGACCCCAGTCTCAAGGAGTTCAGTCTCAAGGATGCCAGCCTCAGGGAACCCAGCCTCAGGAAGCCCAGCCTCAGTCAACCCAGTTTCAGTTAACAAGAACAATTCAAGAAAGAGAGGAAATCCAGTCACAAGGAACGCAGGAACAAAGGGGCAGGCATAGCACGGAGGGGGGTGCTAACACCAATTCAACTTCGCTAAAGATACAGAAAGCAGAAAAAGTGGCATTGCGAACTGTTCCAGTAATCCTGAAGCATGGTAAGAAGAGGATGCTTGTCAATTGTTTTTTGGATGAGGGTAGTGACACTACATATGTTAATGAAGATGTAGTTGAGGAGCTTGGTGTTAAAGGGGAGAAAGAGTTGATAACTGTGAACGTTGCTAATGATCAGGAAGTTAGTTTTCCATCCATGACCTTTGCTGTCGGATTAGAGAGTGTTGATGGGAGTGTGGACACTAAGATTGTAGCACAGTCTTCTGAGAAAATCTGTGGTGGGATGAAAGCAACTGACTGGGTTAAGATCAGGGGCAATTGGAACCACTTGCAAGACATACCATTTCCAAAGCTTGCGAATCGAGGAAAGATTGATGTGTTACTCGGAACTGACAACTATCATTTAATGTACCCCAAGAAAGAAGTGATCGGTGGAGCCGGGGAGCCAAGTGCACGACTTTGTCCTCTGGGGTGGACAGCAGTGGGGAGGATAAATATGGAGAACGCAGGAACAGATCACAACACAAGTTTGTGTCATACCTTTCGCATGCAACAGTTTGGAGACGTGGGACTGACAGTGGAACAGGCAGATGATGTGAATGTGATGTTGAAGAGATTCTGGGACCTGGATACTATGGGAATTACTCCTCCTAAACCGATGATGACTCCTGATGAAGCAGCTGCTTGGCACAAAGTAAGCAAGTCATTCAAGTTCGAGAATGATCATTACGTCGTAGCTGTTCCGTGGCGGAATGAGCGACCAAGCCTCCCAAACAACAAGCCGTTGGCTGAGAAGCGCTTGGAGTCCACAGAGCGAAAATTGGCAAAGAATCCTGAAATAGCAGAGTCTTATCAGAAAGTCATTGAAGAATATTTGGAGAAGAATTACATCCGTCGAGTGCCGCCAGATGAGCCGACACCCACTGAAGAATGGCTACTTCCTCATTTTCCAGTTGTGCGCGCTGACAGGTCTACAACGAAAACAAGGATTGTGTTTGATGCGTCAGCTAAGTTTCAGGGAAAGAGTTTGAACAGCGAAGCATTACCGGGACCAAAATTGCAAGCGGACATGTTAAGCATTCTAGTCAGATTTCGAAAGGAACTGGTTGCCCTGGTGGGTGACGTAAGCCAAATGTATCACCAGATTGCCCTTACTATGGAAGACAGGCCACTACACAGGTTCCTATGGAGAAATATGGATCAGAGCAAGGAGCCAGACGTTTACGAATTCTTGAGGTACGTGTTTGGAGGATGTTACTGTCCTTTTTGCGCACAGTATGTGTGGCAGAAACATGCGGATGATCACAAAGCAGAGTATCCTCTAGCAGCTGAAGCGGTGAAGAACAGTTGTTACATGGATGACCTGATGCCTTCAACAGAAACGGTGGAAACAGCAAAGGAGATGCGACAGCAGTTAACCGAGCTTGGAGATAAAGCAGGATTTCACATTCGTAAATGGATCTCTCAGAAGCCTGAGGTTATCATGGACATACCCGAAGCGGATCGAGCAACTAAAGTGGATCTTGAGAAGAAGGAGTTTCCAGTGACGAAGACTTTGGGAGTCGTGTGGATTGTTCAAGAAGACAAGTTTTCATTTTCCTTTGTCCCACCCCCAAAAGAACTGGTATTAACAAAGAGGAACGTGTTGAAGAAAACGGCCTCAATTTACGACCCCTTTGGATTTCTGACACCTTTCGTAGTACGAGCTAAACTACTAATGCAGGAAGCTTGGATGGAAGCTCTTGGATGGGACGAAGAGTTGCCACACCATTTCAAAACAGAATGGAGAAGATGGTTCGAGGAACTGGGAGAACTTGGTGCAGTTCGTGTTCCACGATGTCTAAGGGAAGACAAGGAACTTCGAGATGTTACTATCCACACTTTCAGTGACGCGTCTGAGAAGGCCTATGCCGCAGCATCGTACGTTCGCCATGAGTATGAAGATGGAGCTGTAAGCACAAGGTTAGTCGCAGCAAAGTCAAGGTTGGCGCCACTGAAGGCCATGAGCATTCCACGGTTAGAACTAATGGGAGCACTGACTGGTCTCCGACTAACATCGAAGATATGTGGAGCACTGGAGCTTCCTATGAACAAGGCCACATTTTGGGTGGACAGTGTAAATGTCGGATTTTGGGTCCAAGGACAGAGTAGAAATTTCAAACCGTTTGTCTCGCATCGGGTTGGAGAAATTCATGACGAAAGCAACCCAGACCAATGGCGGTACGTTCCAACGAAACTCAACCCTGCGGACCAAGGGACTCGAGGAGTTTTAGTTCAAGACTTAGTTAAGGATGATTGCTGGTGGTATGGACCCCCGTTTCTAAAGAGTAGAGAAGATGAGTGGCCAGAGAAGAAATTTGGAAAAGCCCCAGAAGCATACAAGGAAGTTAAATCGGAGAAACGAGAACAGTTCGAGGAAAACGGAGCGAATGCGCAGAGCTATTACGTGGAAACAGTCAAACCAGAGAGCATACCAGACCCAATGGAGTATTCAAAATGGTACAGGACACAGCCAAGTGGAAAGTTAGAGATCGGAATGTCGTTGGTGCGGGTGACCGGTTGGATTAATCGATTCTTAGCAAATGTCAAGCATCCTCAAGATGATCGAGAAAGTGGGGAGTTAAACCCAAGGGAACTTCAACAAGCAGAAGAGCAAATCATCAAGACTGCTCAACAAGAGTGTTTTCCTGACGAAATAAGAGCACTTGAAGACAACAAGCCTCTCTCTAGCAAGAGCACGTTACTAAAGATTACACCAAAGCTATATGGGGGACTCCTTCGATCAAACACGCGACTGCGATATTCAAATGATTTACCAGAAGAGATGAAGTTCCCAATCATTCTTCCCAAGAATCACATCGTTACCAAGTTAATTGTGAAGTATCACCACGAGAAGGAAGGTCACGAGATGGGAGTGAATTTCACATTGAACCATCTACGAGAGAAGTACTTTGTGATTCAAGGTCGACAACACGTAAAGAGATGTATCAAGGAATGTGCGGAATGCAACAGGAGATTCAGGAGCTGTCCAGCACAACAACAGATGGCACCTTTACCTAGAATTCGACTAGAGATGACTCAGAAACCATTTACAAATTGCGCAACAGATTTTGCAGGACCATTCTACACGATGCAAGGACGGGGCAGACCACGTGTAAAGCGTTACCTATGCTTATTTGTGTGTTTACAGACACACTGTTGTCATCTAGAAATGGCAACTTCCCTGGAAACGGATGCTTTCCTAAATGCATTGACACGTATGGTGGCTCGACGAGGATGGCCTAAGTTGATGCTCAGCGACAATAGAAGTAACTACATTGGGGCAGCGCGAGAAATCAAGGAGCTGGTGAATAGCATGGACCAGGAAAAAATTCAAAGGCTGACTTCCAACCAAGGAATTGAGTGGCAATTCAACCCACCAGAAGCACCACACTTTGGCGGTGTATTCGAAAGAATGATTAAGTCAGCCAAGAGGGCAATTTATGCAATTTTGAAAGAAGCAGACGTCAATGATGAGGAGTTGCAAACAGTATTTACAGGAGCCGAGAGTTTGTTGAATTCCAGGCCTCTAACTACAGTTAGTGGAGATGTCAATGACGAGCCTGTGTTGACCCAGAACCACTTTTTAATTGGCCAAATGGGTGGTGAGCTAGCACCAGAGACAGTCGATACGATGGCGATCGGTGTGCGTAGACGATGGAGACGAGTACAGGAGCTGATCCGTAGAGTATGGAGTCGCTGGATGCGAGAGTACTTGACAAGCATTGGATCCAGGCAAAAGTGGTTCCAACCTTCAAAGAACCTAAAAGTAGGGGACGTGGTGTTGGTAATTGACCCAGACGCACCAAGACGGGACTGGAAGCTCGGACGAATAGAGGCAGTACATCCTGGCAAAGATGGGCTAGTTCGAGTCGTAGACGTTAAAACCAGAGGAGTCGTAAAACGAAGACCAATTTCCAGAATTTCTCCATTAGAAGCTGAAGTGTCCTGAGTGGCCGGACGGGACAGTAAAATTAGCCATTTATGGTCGTCGTTACAGATTCGCACCATGAGCACTTGGAGGAAAATTTGAGCAGTTCTATTTGTTTAGTCAGAGATCTCAGTTAGATTCAACATGAACATTTATCGGAACATTTCAACAATTTTATTATATTTGTAAAAGAGATCGATTTAAGTGTTTGATTTTCAATGAATTGTAAATCCAGGAGGGGGGAATGTTCAGGATTATTTTATTTCCCCCATTTTTCCTTATAAAAGAGTATTCTTTGTAAAGCGAACCGGAAACTTATTTTCACCGGAAGTTATGTTTGTGCGCGGATGGATTGACACATTGACAGCGAGAGTTTCAAATAAAAGTCCCCGGATTTAGGGGACAAGCGCTTACGCCATGGAAAAAATTGTTGTGTGGTTGTTTTATCGTGATACTTGAGGACATTTAGGAACTAAGGGGAAGTTAATTGTTTTGTCGTGGAACTTAAGGATATTAAGGAGCCTAAGGAGAAACAGATGTTCTGCAGAGATGCACTTTCAAAACTTGTACAACAAATGTATATATGTAAATACCTTCGAATCCATGAAAGCCGTAGAACAATATACTGACAGAACCATGCAAACACAGTTTGCTACTCAGCTTTTGACACACATCTCAACTGAAAGAAAACTTTTTTGCCCCGAGTCGGAATCAATTAGAAACCGACGTTCCGCAGTTACTAGTCTGTCGACTAGTAACTAGTAACTGGGCAACTTTCATTTTACTACAAAAAACTGCTGCACCTTCAATTTGTATTTTGAATCTGAAGTATTTTTTCTGTACTCTATTTTCTACACCAGAAGTTCAAGAAAGGCATTTGCCCTTACAATCACTAGACAGACATGGAGCTAACAGCTATTTAGAACAATATTTTTTAGGCCACTGCATTAAACTGTTGTTTCTCTGTGCAGTAAATACAGTTAACTAGCCATGTCTTAAAATTTCTCAACCAATGAGAAGCAAAACTAAAAC
>JAEMWC010000012.1:1157500-1170000 GCA_016490735.1 Pachyseris speciosa | reverse complement strand
CATCCAGAACTAACTAAACAAATTTTAAATGATGCAGCAGAACGTATGGAAGGTGAGGGCAAACTGAAAAGTTGGCCATATAAAAACCTTCCCGAGCTGATCAGCCTTTGGGAAAATCTGAAGGCCATGGTTTGAAGGCTGTAGTCCAATTTTCTTGTTATTGTACCTGTTACTTGAAATAATCGGTAACCAGTTCCTGAAATGTTTCATTAGTGATAAGACTTTAATACGTTAATAGATATACTCCTAAAACAGTATACACTATACTAGGAGTTATAAACATAAATAATAATAAGTTCTTCGTTTTAAAGAAATGTCAGGGAAAGCTTGACTGTCTAATCTGCGAAATGCTTTTCATCCGTGAGAGGAAACCGAAGTTGGACACAGTCAGACTCAATTCACGCTAAAGTATTTGTATAGAACATTTTATCGTATGCGCACTAATTCGTTGGCTGACGTTATAAACAACCACTTAATTTTAAACTTGAAACAACCATTAGATTTATCACTTGAAAATGAAGTCAAGATGACTTCGAAACATCGTATCATAATGCTCATTTTTGTAATCAAATCTACTTCAAAACATTTTCTCCTTCGAATATAAAATAAACTAATAAAAAAATAAATAATAGTTATGGATAAAAGAGAAAATTATTTACGACGTCGAATCTTAAAATAGGTATCTACACTTTAAAAGGTTAAGGTTAAGACAAAAACTCAGGAAAGAACAATTTATTAAGCAAAAACTGCTAAATAAATGGATTAATAACATTTACAAGTTTATGAAAACAAACACATCACCTCATCAAGTTTTCCTTTGAGTAGCCAAGGGAAATCAGTCCATCTCCCCTGTGCCTTCAGAAGGTAGAAAGGGTAGATACAGCTGTATCTTGTACATTGTAAAAAGAATTACAGTGAGATTCAAAGTAGGAGGTGGTCATAGTAAGCTAGTCAAATTAGTTAGAAGGGCCAAAATTATTGGCATTAAAATGATTAAGTATTGTAATTGTTGGAAATTGTAGCAGGCTGTCAACCCTCCTGGATAATCTGGGAGACTCCAGATTTTGGATCGTATCTCCCGGTCTCCAGATTAGAGTCTGAAATCTCCCAGATAATCACCGAAATTTGCCATGTCTTGTGAGACTCGACTTTCACAACAATAAAATTTCCAATATTTTGCATTGTTTGGGCTATTTTACTGTTAATATGGATAACAAAATTAAAATGTTTCCTCATAAACTCCAACAAACCGTTCTTGCAAGCGTTGCCATTGTAATATAAACAATGTGATTGATTGGAAATAAACCAATCAGATCAAATGTTACAATGATGTCATGTGTGTTATGATGTAATCTATCACAATTCTCAATATTTGAAGACTCATGGGGTTGACAGCCCTATTGTAGGGACAAGCCATTGCCAGTGGCCTTAAAATATATTCTAGTAAGTAGGTATAATGGATTTAAAAATAAGCTTGTCTTAAACAGCCTGACATATTACTAACAGTGAATGTTTTTCAGAACAAACCAAAGGTACACTGTAGACAACAAGAAATAATCAATAGTACCAGTCCAAATTATTTCATTCAGTAGTACTGTTGTGATCTGTAAATTGCATTAGGAGTGTACCCATTCACTGGCCATTTTTAGTCAACTGCTAGCAATGTAGCAGCTCGATGTTGTGATGCTACATTGTGCAACATGTAATGACATGAATAGACCTTTCTCAGACAAAGTATTAGTCAGAGCACGTTTTGTTTGTGTTGACAGTATTGAACATAATCTCAATAAAGATCTTGCCAGTGTCAGATAGTGGCTTATTGCTAATAAGCTTACACTAAATAAATCCAAAACTGAATTCATGTTAATTGGTTCTTGGCAAAGACTGGGATCGCTTGGCCATTCCTCCTTTCTAAAAATTGACGGAGCCCTGATAAGCCAGGTGCCCAGCACCAAATCTCTTGGTATTTTCATAGACGAAAAACTATCTTGGAATGTTCACATTGAGAATCTGTCTAAGAAGATTGCTTCTGGTATTGGGGCCCTGAAGCGCATTCGACCTTTTGTTCCTTGCAGAACGCTGCTATTTATCTACAACTCACTGGATAAACCTCATTTTAATTACTGTAACATTGTTTGGGGTAACAGTAATAAAACTCTTGCCAACAAACTCGAAAAACTACAAAACTGTGCTGCTAGAGTTCTGACCTCTGCCACTTTTGACACCAGTACTGAATATCTTTTTAAATTGTTGAATTGGAGAAAGCTTGAATCTCAACGCCAGATCCAAAATGCTTGCGTGGTGTATAAATCACTAAATGGGCTTGCTCATGATTATCTTTGATCTAGATTTTGTTGAGCGTAACACCATTACTAGCTATTCTTTATGCAACACTGAAGATAAACTTGCTGTTCCCCTTCCCTGCAACAACTTTCTTTGAAACAGTTTCAGATATAGTGGTGTGTAACCTCCTTTGCAGACGTCTTTGGGCTTGTCACACGTTCCTTGCCCACGAACGTGTGCTGAACTGAACTGCCACTTCCGTTTGCTGGCGGTTAACCTTTGTTTTGAAGAAACCAAAAATGAGCTGCGTAAGAATGGGAATCGACACCCAATTCACATGTATTGTCTGCGAAAATAATCCCAGGGTCGAAGTCCTACTTTCCATAAAATGGAAAACGAACTATCATTGGCTAACCGCCGCGAAGGGAAGTTGTAGTTCAGTTCAGCAGACGTTCGTGGGCAAGGAATGCGTGATGAGCCCAAAGACGTCTGCGAAGGAGGCTAAGTGGTGCGGTGTTGTGGAACAGTTTACCTCTAACTCACTTGCGGCAGGCAGAATCTCTAGAATCTTTCCAAGCCAGCTGCAGCAGCTTCTTTTAATGTAATTGCTTAATCAAACATGGCTCTCATGTAAAGCAGGTTATCTAAGTTATTGTAGTTTTAGATAGTTAGGCTTTGTATTCTATAACTAGTATTTTAGAACGCAGTTTAAATTTTTGTAACTATAGTATTTTTTAAGTAGTCATGACCCAGTGTAACTGATGAGAATACTGTGTATAAATAAAGTTATTTGAGGGCAATTCCTTTGGGTGTTTAGTTTTTTTTTGTAGACAATAAAATAAAGTAATTGCACACTTACCCTCTTACCTAATAACCCACTCCCCAATTTTGGGACATGAGATTTTGTAATTAGTTCCTGCTATTCCCTGTTGCAAAGTCCACTTTATTAGACCCAATCGGATTGGTTTTTAATCAAATATACACTCAGACACATGATACTGTTTGCTGCCCTTTATTAAATACTAAAATTTCACTAGTTGTTTGGGTTTTGTATGTGAAAACGGTGCGTTTCAGATTTCAAATAAGTCCCCCCTCTCTAATAAGCCCCCTGTTAATGATGCCTGACATTGTGAGCTTAATAGAGCTTACTAGTCAGAGCTTTTACACTAATGTCTCAGTCACATCTCACGTTACAAATTGCTAGGAAATTATACAGCAAAAGTTGGGCCATTTTGATAGACACTAACTTCCTTTGCAAGGGCTCATGAACATGCTGTTGTTTTCTATCAGCAAATGATAATCTTTCTTTGATCTGACTTTTCAAATCTATTGTGGTCTTGATTACCAGGCAGACCACAGGAATGATTTTTGTCATTTGGGAAATCTGGGCATCTACCGTATTGTTGGGAGGTCAAGGGTCCGTTTCTTGAAGCTCCTGGTAATTAGCGGGCCCGTTAAAGGAGCACTGTCACCGGGATTTTTGCTGTTTTTGGTTCAATTCTGCCAAAATTACTGCCTTTTACCTGTTATCGTGCAAAAAAATGCTCCTACATAATTAGCAAGATGAATTCCAATGAAATTTTAGCAGGAAGAGCTAACCATAATAATTTTTTGGGTGATTTTTCATTGCATAGCTTGAAATTGTGAAAAAAACTGGCAAGTTTTTTCAAATTTCAATCCATTTCCATCCTCATCATCTTAGATGGAATACACTGATGCATTGGCAGTTTTAAGGTTTTTAAAGTGATGGTACAATAGCATGACACTGCCCCTTTAAGCTGTTTTGTTTTCCATTCCAGATGGAAGTTTCAAAAGTTTTGAAAATTATGCTGTTAAGTTATCAGCTAAAGAAAAAAAAATGGACTTCATTAGAGGTTAAGAACACACCGTACTTTGGTTGAGATTTTGGCAATTATGGGGCAGTGTTATTTATTTGCTTGGTAAGCATGAGGTTACTGACAGTTTTAATAGAATGTGATGTGAGATGCATGTTGCCATAATTTTCTTATTGATGTAATAACTAATGGTATAATTACACCTTATTCCAAAATGGCAACCATTTTGTTATTCTTTTGTTTGTTTAGTAGCCCTCTTTGCCTCATTTTCACTTCAAAACTCTTTTGTATTTTATACATGTTGACAAGGCAGAGAGGGCTAATTGACATGCAAACAAAAGAATAATAAATTGGTCCCCATTTTGGAATAAGGTGTATTGTGATCAGAAGCTGGCACTAACAGCCTAAAATGCAAGTTAAAGATTAAACAATGCACTTAAAATTCTGTCTGCATATTCATGTGTCTTTGAGTGGTCCCGAACATGTTGATTTAATTAACCCTTTTGCCCTTATATCAGAATACATAATCTCCTTGTTGTTTTCCATACAATCTGTATGGATCTGTTTAGGAGAATTTGTTTAAACATCAAGTCATTGTTCTTTGGTTGTCATTTCCTTTATATTTGTGACCCGGCTGTGTATATAATCGTGTATTGACATTGTAAAAAGAAATTATATGTTGATCACTGAATGTAGTGGCTGAATATTTGGAATTAAAACCTGTCATTAGGTAGCACCTAAATTGAGTGTCAAAAGTAATTCTCGTTTGGCTTTGGTTTTGCATTGCTTTGCTCTGTGATTGGCCAGGAAAACTCGCACCACTTTCTCAACCAATGAGAAATTTATACAGTGTGTCAGCCCATGGTGTTTTAAAGTTACCCATTAAAAAACTGTTCATACAAAGAGGAATCTAGGGTTCCTTCATCCCATTAATTGGGGTGGTTTCTTTACATTTTGAGTAGAAAGACAGAAAAGCGATAAATCGCCAAAATCGGATTAGATCAGGAAAATAACCACACAGAAAGCAAGAAACACATCACGAAAATAAGGTTATAATAATAATAATAATAATAATAATAATAATAATAATGATTTATTAACTGGGTGGCTCTTCCCTGTTAAGTTACATTAATTACAATTACAAAAATAAATCAAATTAAATTATTTACAAATTATACAGTGAATACATGATTAACGGAATACAATATGGCTCTTTTATTGAGACCTTTTGCGTCCAATTATTTTCTAGAATCTATTATCGGGATTCGCATACGAATCCTTATAATTGCAGCCATCTTCATATTGCGTTATAAGCTAGTGTTACATGTAAGCGACTCTCATATTGAGCTTGGGTGACCTGTGGCTGGCTATAGCAGATGCGATCTGCACGTAGATGTTCTGCGGAGGTGCACTTTCAAAGTTTGTACAACAAAGAAAAGATAAAATAGCGTGTGAAAAATGTTCGGGCTTGCAGCTTTCATCAATAAGCAGGACAAACCAACGCCCGAAAGGCACAACTGAACTCACCCTACTTCGATAGAGTACACGAACATACACATAGCCTGCTCGGAAGCTCTTAGCTCTCTTTAGTTGGGCGAGGGGTGGCCACTGAGAGAACTTGCAAACGGGCTAACAGACTGCAAAACAGCCGTATTTTTGCGTTGGTCGAGTGGGAATTCGCGCCTTTTGAAAACGAAAACAAGAGGCTACAATTAGCCTAAACCCGGGCTTGCAAAAAACAGTATTGTATCCCTAACTTAGTGCTAAACAAAAGAATAGAGGGAAGTCTGTCTTTCTTACATCGGACGCATTGTGTTTAGCTTGTGTTGGAGTCTATTTCTTTAGACCCCTATCAACATATATTCCTCTAAAATACAGCTCAACCATTGAGCACAATAATTATAACACTTGTAAAAAATATTTCTAAAAGAACAAGAGGCTACAATTAGCCTAAACCCGGGCTTCCAAAAAACAATATTGTATCCCTAACTTAGTGCTAAACAAAAGAATAGAGGGAAGTCTGTCTTTCTTACATCGGACGCATTGCCGTGTTTAGCTTGTGTTGGAGTCTATTTCTTTAGACCCCTATCAACATATATTCCTCTAAAATACAGCTCAACCATTGAGAACAGTAATTATAACACTTGTAAAAAATAGTTCTAAAAGAACAAGAAAAAGAGAAACAGAAAAATAAAGCCCGTGATATATACCACTAAAAGACATCAAACCCGGGTTAGCTGTGTCACAGGGAAGAACAGTGACCTTTAGGCCACAGAGCTTTATCGTTTTGCAAGGTGATAAAAATAGTGTATTGATTCCAAAAAAAAAAAAAAAACTAAGCACACTTGTTTTCGCTTCGATGGATAATTGTTTGAGAAAGGAAACGCTTATCGAACGATGTAGGATTTTTTCGCATAAACGTTAATGGAGTACGTCTCGGTGAAATGTGAGTAGAAAATTAATTAGCAGAGTGAAACTGTTTACAAACACTTCTCCTTTGTCGTCTCATGTTATTATAATCGGCTCCGAAGCACAAGACCTAGAAAACTCAGACCCCTCATAAACGGCGATAATTCATTTTGCCCATGTTTATTTCACTTTGAAAATTTGTATAGTTATGAGGAGGTCCGAGTTTTCCAGATTTTTTTTTTTTGGGGGGGGGGGGGGGGGGGTCTGAGTTTTCTAGGTCTGAGGTCTGAGTTTTCTAGGTCTGAGTTCTCCAGACACCCGATACGGGAAACACGGCGGCAATCCATCTGGAGTTAAATTTTGGTCATGTTAAAAGCTTTCTTCTCGCTGTTGAACTTGCAAACATTCGTATAGACACTTCTCTTAACATATTAGTTGTTCAGACTTCAAAGACACAAGGTGAATCGACGTTTTCCGATACGTGACAACAGGCATCATTCTTGCTGTTGATATGAGATTTACACTTCCGAATCACTCGGCCGTGAAAGGTCAAACTCCCTTTGTCTGTAGTCTCTAATTTTTGGCGCTCCCCTCGCGTCGCGTCTCCTCGCAACTTCGCGCACGCACGTGCCCCCAAAATCCGTCGCCAAAATTAGAGACTACTCGCAATCTCCTGAAGCAGTCCATCTGCCGTTAAGTTTACTCATGTTAAAAGTTTTTTATCTCGCCGTTGAACTTGCAATCATTTGCATAGACACTTCTCTTAACATATTGTTTGTTCAGACTTCAAAAGACACAAGGTGAATCGACATTTTCCGATACGTGACAACAGGCATGACTCTGTTAAAAATAGTTAGCGCTTGCGCAGAAACGCCGGAAGTGCCATTTGTGGATGATACTCGACGACGAAAAAGAATTCGAGAACCGTCGGTAGTTCTAGACCCGGGCGCCGCGCGAGACGCGCGCAGCCCGGGTAACAAGAAAAAGAGAAACAGAAAAAATAAAGCCCGTGATATATACCACTAAAAGACATCGAACCCGGGTTAGCTGCGTCACAGGCAGGAACAATGACCTTTAGGCCACAGAGGTTTATCGTTATGCAAGATAAAGTAGTGTATAAAATAGTGTATTGATTCCAAAAAAAAAAAAAAAAAAAAACTAAGCACACTTGTTTTCGCTTCGATGGATAATTACCCGGGCTGCGCGCGTCTCGCGCGGCGCCCCGGTCTAGAACTACCGACGGTTCTCGAATTCTTTTTCGTCGTCGAGTATCATCCACAAATGGCACTTCCGGCGTTTCTGCGCAAGCGCTAACTATTTTTAACAGAGTCATGCCTGTTGTCAGGTATCGGAAAATGTCGATTCACCTTGTGTCTTTTGAAGTCTGAACAAACAATATGTTAAGAGAAGTGTCTATGCGAATGATTGCAAGTTCAACGGCGAGAAGAAAGCTTTTAACATGAGTAAACTTAACGGCAGATACATACATACATACATACATACATACATACATACATCACATTATTTACCCTCGGATTTTAGAGTAGCTTGCGCAGCTAATATCTCCGAGCATTTAATCATCAGATGAGAGATAGACCATCACACCGGGAACTACGTCCCCTACTCTTTTCGAACAGTGTGTGGGTTCTTTTACGTCCCACAGAATCAATTATGAAGAGTTGTGAGACGGGGCCTACAGTTTATCGTCCTTATCCGAGAAGACTAGAAAGTCTAACCATTTGCAGATGTTATTACAAAGGCAGCACTATCTCCTCAATTATTTAAAGACCCTGAGTGTTGGTCCGACCGGGGTTTGAAACACCGACCTCCCGCACGCTAGTCCGGTGCTCTACCACTGAGCTAACCGGTCGGCGGTTAAGGAGATTAAGGTTCAGGAGATTGCGAGTAGTCTCTTATTTTGGCGACGGATTTTGGGGGCACGTGCGCGCGCGAAGTTGCGAGGAGACGCGACGCGAGGGGAGCGCCAAAAATTAGAGACGTTTGACCTTTCACGGCCGAGTGATTCGGAAGTGTAAATCTCATATCAACAGCAAGAATGATGCCTGTTGTCACGTATCGGAAAACGTCGATTCACCTTGTGTCTTTGAAGTCTGAACAACTAATATGTTAAGAGAAGTGTCTATACGAATGTTTGCAAGTTCAACAGCGAGAAGAAAGCTTTTAACATGACCAAAATTTAACCCCAGATGGATTGCCGCCGTGTTCCCCGTATCGGGTGTCTGGAGAACTCAGACCTAGAAAACTCAGACCTCAGACCTAGAAAACTCAGACCCCCCCCCCCCCCCAAAAAAAAAAAAAAAAAAAAAAATCTGGAAAACTCAGACCCCCTCAAAACTATACAAATTTTCAAAGTCAAATAAACGTGGACAGAATAAATTATCGCCGTTCAGTGCGCTGAAATGTTACACCGTCTATTTATCGCAGATAACAAACACTTCACGTTATTATAATCGGCTCCGGAGCACGAGACCTAGAACACTCAGACCCCCCAACCCCCTCCCCCAAACCGGAAAACTCAGACCCCCTCATAATTATACAAATTTTCAAAGTGAAATAAACATGGGCAAAATGAATTATCGCCGTTTATGAGGGGTTTGAGTTTTTACAGATTGGTCGGGGGGGGGGTGGGGGTCTGAGTTTTCTAGGTCTTGTGCTTCGAAGCCGATTATAATAACATGAGACGACTACGGTGGCTTATAAGGGCCATCGAAAGCATCTCTCTTTTTTCGCTCGTCGACACTTAATAACTGTCGATCGACTCTTATAACTGTCGATCGACACGTATATGTGTCGAAAAGAATAACTGTCGATCGACACTTGTAACTGTCGATCGACACTTATAACAGTCGATCGACACTTATAACTGTCGATCGACACTTATAACTGTCGATCGACACTTATAACAGTCGATCGACACTTATAACTGTCGATCGACACTTATAACTGTCGATCGACACTTATAACTGTCGATCGACACTTATAACAGTCGATCGACACTTATAACTGTCGATCGACACTTATAACTGTCGATCGACACTTATAACTGTCGATCGACACTTAGCTAGACTGGGCACCAGGCTTTGCGTAACAAACACGTACTACTCCAGTTATTCAAGATGGCGAACGCTGACGAGGTAAGATTAATTGCATTTAAATTCAAATTAGCCGTCAAAGGCGTGAAATCTGTTTTTTAGAACATAAGAACATTTCATCTGTTAAATGCGCTGTAGAGACCTTAGGATAATATGCAGTTTCCAAGGTTGTAAAAGCGTTCCATAATGAGCTAACGAGCAGAGCACAGTGGATCGACCATTCTCTTCTTTAGTTTTGATCGTGTATCTTGCTCCATTTCACATAGATAATCATTCAAGTATGTGTTTCGCTAAGTTAGGACTAAACTAGTTGCAACCTCATTTTATTAGCAAGGAATCGACAGCCGCAACCAGAATTAGTATTGAGGCAAAGATTTTGCAAGTTAAACTTAATTATTGATCCTTATTAGCTTACTCGGCTTATATACAGTATAAGCTTAAGCTTAGGAGTCCCCTTAAACTTAGATGAGGAGATAAGTTCTTTATTATTATACCAAATTTCCTCTCATTCAGGTTTGTACATTCCTCACGAAACGAGGAGTCGATGACAGCGTCATAACTAAAATACGGGAAGAAAAGGTAAGGTGATTGTAATGGCTTGCACAGTGTTGTTTTATTTGTATATTGTTTACAATACTGGTATTACATTAATTGTGTTACTGTACTAGCTTAACTAATATTGGTCTAGCTTCTGCTCGCAACAAAGACGTCTCCCTTTGACGAGTAAAATTGTCTGCCATTAGCCAAAGTAAAATCTCGAAGGCCTTCTTGGTATTGAAAGGGTTAAATTTGAAATTATTTTTATAAGTTTCAAATGCTTGTACTATATAGTGTACGTATTCTGACTTAGTTTATGTTTGAAGGTAATAAAGTTTATCTGAATGGCTCTTATATTCCATGAGCTTGCGGGCATTTTTAGGTAGAAAGTAGGATTTTACATGGTTCCAGAAAACTACCAAAAATACTCTTTCATGAGCAGGCTTTACTGGAAAAGCAACAAATGTTAAGTAGCCACCTGAACTAAAAAACCAAGGAAACCAAACCACATTTTAGCCTAAATTTGACTCTAAACATGCACAGTAAAGAGTATTATGGTATTTTTCTGAAAGGGGCTTACTGGAAAAATATAGGCATAGGTTTGGCCAGCTTCCTTTTTTACAGGATCATTGCCCACAATAAAATATTGGGGCCAAGATAATGGGTTTTGATGGAGGCTAATACCTGGGATGGGGTTTGTAGATCTTTTTGCACTGTGGGATAGAGGTCATGATAGTCTGTTGTTAGGAAGGGGGGGTCAAAACTTTTTTTGCTGCTATATCAGGAATCTTGCTGTCCCTCCCCCCTTCTTCCTGAACTTCTTATAATTGCATTGAAAAATAAAAAGATTCTAAAGGAAACCTTGAGTTTTGCTGCATGACAATCAACTCTGTTACTGACCAGTACAGTTATTAGAAAATTTGCTCTTGAGCACCAGCATAATAGTGACAGAGTTGACTGAGATCCAGCATAACTCATTTTTCTATCTGTAATTTTTGCTTTAAAAGGTGCAAGACTGTTAAGGTGTTGTAATACTTACACTGTATGTACCTTGATCTTATCAGATGGATGAAAGAGCTATAACCTTAGCATCTGATGAGTATCTAAGGGAGCTTGGAATAGTTGCACAAGGCGACATTCTTTCACTAAGGGCATTTGCTACTGGCCAGATAAGCAAGAGACCAAGTGCAGGTTGTAGTGAAGAAGGCAGAGAGGAATCAAGAGAGCAAAGGAAGATGTTAATTGAGAAACTTGTTACGTAACTGATAACTTTCTTAGGCTGCAACTGTTATAGAATGTTGTGGTAATGACAGCAGTTCAATTTTAGCTAATTTTAACCAGTTCCTTTACTGTTGATCCTTGTTATTAAACCTAAATAAAACTTTGTGTTCAGTATTTGAAACCCCCATAAACTGTGGAGTATTGATTGAAACAATGAATGATATTGATCGACTAAATCGAAACGCGGATTTCAGGTTTTGTAGTTCTTTATTGGTGCTGCAGACAAGTGCGACCATAAAGTGACAATACAAAAGATTGAAAAGAAATTGAACAATACCCACACGACATCACAACAATGGTTTCCAAAACAACCAGAAACACGCTTCTGGACCAGCCAGAGGTCGCGAATCTTGCTGCTCACCAAAGGATTATGGCCTCTGGAAACGACTGGAATGAATTTTAAGTAGTTCACTCCGACCGCTTGGCCCCACCGAGCGTTGTCATTTTTTTCTGGGGGTGGGGGAGGGGGGGGGGGGTGGTGCACCTACGTAATCCGGACCAGAGTGCTTAGCAACGTTAACAGCAACTTCAGTTGATAAAAGGAACAAAACCAATATGGATAACATGGAGTAACACATGAAGTTACTGTTACATGCAGCATGCAGTGTTAGTTTACATATTATGGATAAGTATTAGATAAGTTTTTTACTAGGTTCACATGATGTCCTCAATGTTTTCAATAACATCTATATACAGTTGCAAAGCCTCTTGGAGAACTGAGGCCTTCATCCTCCATTATCATCTTGGCTAGTTCTTCAAAGACTTCGAAGGAATTATCGCCCATGCCCACTCTACCTTGAGCACAGAAAACCTCCTCTGCAAGTTCAATGTCATCTAAAGTGACATCATGGGCATGACTGGCCTTGCCTTTTAGTTCTGGTAAAAAGTACAAGATATCTGGTCGACCTGATGGGGAATCGGTGTTTGAAGACTGTGGTCGTATTCGATGTAAATTCCATAACTCTGCACAATGGTATAATTCCTCTCTTATTAAAGGCATGAAGCAAAACTTGAGGCAGTTTACGTGCAACATATTGTCGTC
>JAEMWC010000012.1:1120000-1150000 GCA_016490735.1 Pachyseris speciosa | reverse complement strand
GACAGCTTTTAAAACTGTAGATCAAAATAACAAGATCCACGGAACACTCGACAGGTTACACAATGGAAATCGGTTAGTTCATAGCGAAGAAATCCCTCTTCAAGGGCGAATGGTGGCGAAGAGACATGTGCTTTCACTGTGAATCATCACAAGAATAATAGACCTTTTCCGAAATGTTTGAGCGCTTCTGGGAGTCTATCTTTCAAAAAAGTACAAGTTTGAATGTGAATTTGTACCGTACTTTATTAAATTCACCGAAATTTGCGAAAAACATGCTCAGTTCCATTCAAGTAAATTGTCCTCGTATTCGCTTGCTTCGTCTTCGCGAAGATTAACTTGAGGAAAAAATTATATTCAACGTGTTTACTTTTCAGGCATAAACTCAGGTTCATCTAAATATTTTTTTTTCAGGCAAGCTTAATGTCTGGTTTTCTGTGTATCTCAATTCACGGAATTCTATACATAAACAAACCCGACGAAATCCACGCAAACAAGACAAAACAGCCATCCAAATCTCAATTGTTGAACAATGACACTAAATCAAATATTGCTTCTGCCATTGATGTACTGGAGAAACATGCTTCTTACACATGAAATTACAGAACTGCTTTATTTCACTAACAACAATGCAGAAATGAGCAACAATGTCTTCAGTATTTTAATATTTACAACTACACAACTACTCAAAAATTAAAATACGGGGGCAGCTTTAGTGAAAACTATTTCTAGTTATTATTGTTGTTGTTATTATTATTATTATTGTTATTATTATTATTATATTACACCCAACCGGGTGATTGTGTGTTGACGGTTTAGTCGTGGTAACGAAGTTCAGCATGGGGCTAAATCACCCCTCCTGCATGTTATTTCACAAGTAGCACAAAGTGTTGCTAAACTCCATGTTCATATGAAGGTTCGATTTCCAGGGCAGAGAGAATAAGACAATGATGTCAGATGCCGGAATGACACTGAATAAAGGTCCAACATAGTGCCGGTCTTTTAAATCAGTTTGTGCTTTATGAATCATGATATTTTTAAACTGAACTATTTGTAACTGAAATCATCCAGTTTTTTGCATGAATTCCACTTACCCATGCAACTACTCTTCCCCGAGATCCTTATATCCATATCTTGAGTACTTAATTTTATGCAGCAAATATCACCTTGGTTTTTATTCCCACGAGTGATCAACATCTTGTTTCTCTCATCTTTTGCGGTCCAATGGGAGATTTCCGGAAAGGTAGAATGATAGAAATGGTAAAATCTGCCAGCGCTTGGTCAAACCGCAGTAAGACTGTAGTAAGCAAGTAAAATACAAGGAAATGGGATTGTGGTATCTCAGGGAAAAGGGTTCTTCGACATGGCACCGTCTTTTGTCTGGGTTCTCGCCCTCTCCTTCTCGGCTTTCTATTCTTCCTCCTCTACCCCTATTTTGTGGGCTTGGTGCACTGCCGTCATATGTGTGACATTATTGTTCTTTTTCTAGGCTTCTACCTTCAATGATGAGAGAAGGTTCATACGGTACAATTCGGCTTGGCGCATACGAGTCCATAAAATATCATGTAGGAGCTACAGATATTGCGCATACTCCCCTGTGGAAGAAGATAGCAGCAGGAGCAATCTCAGGAACAATAGGCAGCGCAATTGCCACACCCACCGACCTGGTCAAGGTGCGATTTCAAGCTGTGGGGCCCGGGCAGCAATCCAAGTACCGGCACACGTTTTACGCGTTTTGGACAATTGCGCGGACAGAAGGCATTCGGGATCTCTGGACTGGTTTTGGGCCTACGGTTCAGCGTGCTGCTATTTTAACAGCAGCCCAAATACCTTCCTACGATCATACTAAACACACGCTTTTAAATGCCTAGTTGATGGAGGAAGGACCCGCGCTTCATGGTGTGTCATCTGACATGGCTGGTTTTGTGACGGCGTGTAGCACATCCCCTTTTGATGTGGTTAAAACACGGATGATGAACCAGAAGAAAGATGCAGGCGGTGCGCCTCTAGTGTATAGGAATACCCTTCACTATTTAGCAAAAATTATAAGGCATGAAGGGATATTGGGCCTTTACAAAGGGTTTATACCCAACTGGATGTGAATAGGACCCCACACTATTGTCACATTTTTCGTCTTTGAGAAACTAAGGTATTTATTTGCGATGAGCCCGGTGTAGAGTAATTTTGAGGCTACATCAATTTTGTTTTATATGTTTTATATGAATGAATCTCATTATTATTTATGATATTTATATCAGGAATTTTGGCCGGTATTAAATCTTTTAAAAGGAAGCCATTTGCTTGTGCGTTTTTGCAGAGTATGCACGCAGGCAGCCTGCGAGCAGTCGGCCAGCGGTCTTGCATGACTCGCGAGAGAGCGGCGAAAAAAGCCGATGAAGAACGAGGGAAGCTCGCCATCTCGTAATTCGTGGCTTCGCCGTTCGCGATCGGATCAAATCAATCCGCCCGGTCGCAGGAGAGACGAAACAAGATCGCAGGACTCGGGACTAAGGTGTTTCAAGACAAAGCTGAAACTGACGGAGACATTAATTATTTTCACCCTTCTTTCGTTATCGTTTGGGCGCTCACGAAACATTCGCTGTGAATGCAAATTTTGTTACCAAAAAGCAACCTCGTCCCCTGGGTCCTCTCCTTCCCGTCATCTCTCGTTCCAGGGAAAAGGAATTAAGGAGAGTACAGGAGAGGACCAGGGAAACAAGGTTGACCCAGAAGCAGGCAAAGTGTTTCTGAAGTGCTCAGACAAGCAGAAATAGTCCAGTTTTGAGTGAGCTATGACTGCTGAATAAAAGTACTGAGAACGCACTTGTACAGGGTTAGCCTCTACCTAAAGTAAAATTTCACAAATTCCATCGAGAAGATGACCTGTTAACAGCTCTGTCTATTGTTTAATTTTCAAATATGTGGCACCTTCCCGCCGGTATTTGTGAATATTTTACTTTAGGTCAAGGCTAACTCTGAGGAAATGACGTTGTCAGTGCTACTGTACTATTGATCATCCCCTCAGAAAGGAATGACCGATGTAGCTGAGATTTTCAAAAAACTTTCAAGTTTTTATAGGTCTTTTAAATTCGAGCGGAACAACCGATATTCCGACTCGGATAAGAGTCCTAAATCTTCACATTTACAGCAATTTTCAGCGCCATGTTTAACCTCCACCCCAATCAGGATGGCGCAAGAAACAGTTGATAGACCTGTTGCTAGATTACACCCTCCGTTAACCTCCACGGGCGTAGCGAGGTTTTTGAATAGTTGTAGGCCTGTTTTTGACGCGAGAGTCGTTATCACGCCGAGGGCGTGTATCGAGCGCCGAAGTTGCGAACTCCTAGGGGGGTCCGGAGGTATGCTCCCCGGGAAAGTTTTTTTACTGAAAGCTCTAATACACCATTTCATGCATTCCTCAGACTCGAAAAGTGTTTATGAAGTCAAGATAAATATACCCTGAATTTTACCATAATTTTGAACTAGTGAACCAAAATTTTAATCATCCAGTATTCCCTCAGCAAGAAATGGCCGTTTTATTTGCCATGAATGAATGTGATCTGAACTCCTTTTTAACACGCGCACAAATTTGAGAAAGAAATAAACTATTCCTAGAAGAAACGGTCGATGGTTCCGCTTGGCCATGGCTGCCCAGGTGTATGTTTCGCTGTCGCCATATGTAACCGTTGTACGATTGTCGGTAGCACTTTTCATAGCCTGCGGACTTTTAAGTTTTCCCTTGCTTTCGTAATCTCACCCTTACAGAGTGGTTGCGATTGTTATACTCCCACGATACGTTGATAAATGCGTTTCCCTTTTATAACGTTCGCAAAGAATTTCAGGAACGGCACAATAATATATATGACTGGCAGGTTGAAAATTTGTAGGCCCGGGCCTACAGGCCTATATTCACGCTACGCCCCTGACCTCTGACAGTGTTTCGTATAAGAAGCTTTTTAAACTTTGGCGAGATATACATGTGACCATTTCCCCCTCTTTCTTACATGATGTTATCGTTAACGTGGTACAGACAAACAATATCCGATTTGAAAGGATAACGATGGTGCATTGCTCTAAAATTGTGTCAAAATGTCACAAGTTATCAGCACCAGGTCCGTTGTCGTTTCTTGTTCGCCTGACTTCACAAACGAATTTTTTTAGTCTGTTCCGTTCGACATGCGTAATTTAATGAACTCGACTCATTGGATACTGCTACTGACGTATTCTTTGATTGCACTCACGTGATAAGACGGCCATGTTGGTGCCAAAACAATACAAAAATATAGCTCAAAGTTTGCATAATAATAGGGTCAAATTCCCAAAAGACTTTTTCGCTATTGTTATTTCCAACAAATGGCTGCCGTGACGTCACGTGCAATCAAAGAATTGCAGAAAGCAGAGTTTCCAAACCCGTACAAGTCATTGTGTAAAAAAGTATATCATCCTCGATTATTGACCGTCCTCGCTGTTTGTCTTAGCCCTTCACGCTTATTCCCAACAAATTAAAATAAACGGACACGACCTTTTCAGTTAAAAATCATACCCAAAGCGGCCGGTACTACCGGGGGAGGGGTACTCCCCATAATGGCCTATACATGGAGGCTCCGCCCGAAAGCGGTATATGAACGCTTCAGGTATATGAAAGGGTAGGGATTTCACGAGTCGAAGTATATGAAAGGGTAGGGAAATCTGTCAGTTAGGTATTTAAAGGGCTTTTCATTAAAAAATTTGGAACACACATACCCTTATGACTGTACTGTTTTAATTTATTTAACGATACATGAAAATGGCAAGAAGACGTCTTGTGAAAGGGGTACTATTTCTAGTGGAAGGCAAACAAAAGCGGTACCATTTGTCAATGGAAGGTATACGAAAGGGGTACCTTTTCTGTCAAAAATGGAAATAATCCAGGAAGTATTCATGGACATTCCAAACTTGGAGGAAACTTTAAGTTTTATGAACTTGCATTCGGTTCATGAAGTACTAAATGTCAATTCAAGAGTACACCAGTGGTTTGATTTTGATGGTATCGATTTTGGTGTAGAAAGTGACGAGTAAGAACTCTTAGAGCTATAAACAATTATTGACAGTGACATTGACCATGAACAAGTCAGGTCAAGCGTACCCCCCTAGATTGCATTAATGAGTTGATTATTTGAACATTGAACCCATTCGTCGTTTCGAATAATGCAATCATTTTTTTAAATATTCGAATCAAACTTCAATTGCTGATTGGACTATGTCCGTAGATGTGTTTGAAAAACGCATTCGACCAACGACACTTTATTTCTGTTATCTCTTTTAATAGAGCACACCTTTTTTACCCCTTTAAAATCCGACAATTTTGTTCTTTCCGAGAATCCTAAACATAATAAATTCGTATGTAGCGAAATGAAACACAGCTGTGTGATAGCGTACAACTTCTACAAGTTCTGTGGGATGTAGAAAGCAAAAAAACTTGTAATAAAATAACATTTACATACCGTTTTTCACCTATCACTTCTACTTACCGTTGGACGCCATGTTGGACGCTTCAATTTCCCACATAAGGAGCATCTTTTGTTCGCTTAGTCCAATCAGCAATCAAAGTTTGATTCTAATATTTCAAAAAAGATTGCATTCCAAACGACTAACGGGTTCAATGTTTAAATAATCAACTCATTAATGTAATCTAGGGGGGTACGCTTGACCTGACTCGACTGTAATAATTATATAGTTTAAAGTAGATATTATAATTTTTGTCATCATTGAGATTTTTTAAAGTATCTTTTATTGTAATTCAGATCTCACATTCGGTGATTGCACTTGGCTCCATTTTTCTTGAGTCTGATTTGTCCAAATGGAATCTGCTTCCTTATGGAGTTGTGTCAAGCGAAAGGTGCCCTCTCACCTCTGCAGGCTTAAACCGTTGACCAGTCCCTCCCAGTATTAGTGGAATTTCAGTGGCTCATGGGAGTACTTATTCTAAGTTCTAAGTCTGTTAGCAAGTACCTAGCTAGTTACAGGTATCCTTTTCCCTTGACATAGCAACATCACAGGCAGTTCTCATTGAAAACGGAACCCATTTTTGAAATGGTTTTTAGCATTAAAAAGACTTAAGCACAGATATTTTCTCTTTACCAGAAGCGAGGCTAGATAATTGAAGTCAAAGCCAGTGCAAGCTAAGATGAAGCCTGTATGTTAAAAGGATCTCAATTGTCCCCAGGCTCTCAAATTTCCGGGAATCTCAAAAATATGTACATGTATAATAAGAATTGAATATGTCCATAATTATTATGTAATTTCTTTGGTGAGCCATATAAATATAAACATAAAAACTGATACTTTGTATATGTAAAAGGAAGTACTTAAAGTATTAAAAATCAAATTTATTTACATGAAATTTCATTTGTCTAAAATTTTTCTTTAGTCAACAATAACCTACATGTAGTTGCAAACTGTTCATATTTATACAAAGCACTGTTTGTCTGGTCTAATGTTCTTGTTGGTATATAGAACCCCACAGATTAATATGCTCTTTTAACCATTTGTGCAGGTCTCTGTAGTCGAGACCATGCATTTAAGATCCCTTTGAAACTTTGGGAATGTAGAATACCCCTCACGACCAGGCTTCTTGGTAAAAACGTCATTACTCAGCAGGTCAATGATGATCTGGTTCACAGCCTCTTCTTCTTCGGGGTTGTCCCGGGAGAAATGGTGTTCCTTCACATCACAGTCACGGTCAACAGACTTGTAAACCAGTTGCCTTGATTCCAAAGTTCCTGCTGTTCTTTCGGCATTGTGTTCATCAAGGTTTGCACCAAGGTTGCGCCACATGCACTTAATGTCCTTATTATCATGCTCTTTCTGTAGGTCAAGTGGAATGTTTCGTCCAGGAAGACCACTTCCATTAAAAGTCCTGTTCCACTTTAATCTCAGTGCCTGTGATGGTGGAAGGATTGCTATGCACTTCACCAAATACAAAAGGACAGCATATGCATACTTGTAGTGTCCATGGGTCTTGTACAGGAGCAAAGCTAGTTTATACAATTCAAACAGATGTCCTCCATCCCCTTCTTTAACAGCGTCATTAAATTCAAGCAACACCAGTCCAAATGTGAGCTTTGCACTGTCGCAGTGATAATTGAACTTATAATCTTGACTCTCATCTTGTGGGATGTCTTCCTCTGGAAGGGTTTCTCCATGCTTTTGTTCTTCATGTCTGAATCAAAATTTAATAAATATGAATTACTCCATTACCTCTATTTTGAAGGCCTTTTACTATTATAAGGAGTTTGTCAGAAACAGAATTTAACAGGGAGAACATGCAGCTAAAAATCTAGCTGGGATGGGGGTGAGGATAATAATTTGTCTCAACTATATTTCAAAGGAGAAATCATGTGATAATATTTTTAAATAGCTGGTTGATGTTCTTGACTGACAGTTTTTTCACAGTAAAATTGGTAGCTAATTGGCATGAAATCAAGAAAATCAATATATGATACCTGTTTCTTGTAGCCTTTGTCTTGAACACTAGTCCACACCGCATTCTACAGTAATAATAACCATGAGGATCTCTGATGTCTTGGCCACCATCAAATGAGAGATTGTGTACCTCAACTTCATGCCTATGATTTAACATATAAAGTTCTTATCCATTATAGGCATTTGCTTAATGTTCATTTCTACATCTAAACAAATCTGTATTTTAGTAATGGGGTGGTGCAAATGAGGCCAAATGTCATGACTTCTCAAAATATACCCAATAACGTTCCATAGCCTAAAAATAACTATTTACACACACAAAGCACCTTTGCACTTCCCTACCACTAAATATACCTCAGTACCCTTGGCTGCCAGAGGAAAATTAGGTCACAATACTTTTGCTTTAAAATAATACATGTAGTACCTTACTCTTCCAGAGTGATATGCATAATTCCTGTTACAGTCAGGCTAGGTGCACAGCACATCCACATTGACTCCTGGTCAACTCCTTCAAGCTCCGTAGTCTGTGCTACCAATATTGTGATCTCATCTGTGTTTGTTGAAGACAAATTTCCTGACATGTTCTTCACAGACCTCCGGCCAGCAGCCATTAAGCTCTAGTTTGCTCGGACACAGATTCATCGGGCATGGCAATTCCTGGCTTATCTAACAGACCATTTTACAGTTCTTTTCTCAGTACTCTGGCCTTTGATTGATTGCGAGGCTGGGGGTGTCCTTGTTTTGATAGAAACCTAGCTGCTTTTCTTATGGAAATTATGCTGATTAAACACTAGTTAGCATGAGAAAAACATGATTTACATAAGAAAAGTAGGTAGGTTTGTATCAACACAAGGTCACCCCCAGTCTCGCTTTCACCGACAACTGTAAAATGGCCTATTAAGAAAAATATTCAATCACAATCCAAGGTGAAGAATGGTAAACATACATTCTATGAAATAACATGTTAAGGCTGAATGTTTATAATGTGCATTTGTTGCAATTATGTAATGCATGTTACAAAGGGGAAACTTTAAAGCACAGTCTGAATATGTGCAAACTCATTGTAGAGTTCCTGCAAGGTACAGATGGCAATACTTGTCATGATGTGTTTAGGGGGGGAGGGGGGGGGGGGAATGGGGTATGAACAGTAGTAGATATTAGATTATTGTTTTAATTTCTTACCACTGATGGTCTGCATTCCTTTCATTTCCATAAATGATGCGCATATGTGGGCCTCTGTTTCTCTGGCATGGAACTCGCTATACTCGTTGTAATGGTTTTCCACCCCCTTTGCAGCATTTGTTTTGCCAGTTCTATTGGCGCTTGCTCTAGTAGTACCAATTTCAGCAATAGAAGAGTGATTTACAAACATCTTGAACTCTGTCTAGTTAGAGAAACGCAAGATCAAAAACAAAACAAAAAAATAAATAAAAACAAAACCAACAATACCAGTTTTATGACATGGTAGTCTATGTCCCATTTCAGATAGTAATGCTGTAACTGCTTTGGAGAGAACCTTTAATTTAATAAGACAGCATCATCACTACTCTCCCCTTAAATCATAGTACATGTACAATGTATGATCAAAGAAGCTACAGCAGTGTATCTGATCAGTGTCTGTCATTTAAACCAAGTAAATTAAAAAGTGTTGTTTTTATCAAGATAATTCATATCCCCTGGAAATTCCATTATCCTCGGGTGGGTGCAGGTGGTATGCCCAGTATTTTATACAAATTAATACCCAATCAATCCAATTTCACTTGCAAGTGTTAAAATGCACCAGTTGTTAATTTTTACCTTGTATAGAGTGTACTTAGCATGCCAGCCTGCAAACTCTGTGTCAATTCCCTTCATTTGTTCATAATCATTCACTCCATCCCTGTATGTCCAGATGACATTCCTAGCATGCTCTTCAAAGAGCTGGTCACCCTACAGAGGTACTTTTTCAAGTATAGTCTTGCTGGTTCACTAATAGTTAAGCAAGGTACATACTTTTCTTGATTGTGCTGGAGAAGTTGGGCCATCTCACCAGAAATATTGGGGTTCAAGAACTGCATACTCAGAAAGCACTACATAGGCAGAGGAAATATTTTGAAAGTTATTCACCGATGCAGAAGTTGGTTGCATAACAATGTCTTAAATGGAAATAGCAAACAAACTATGAATTAAAAATCATTTTGCAGTCTATCAGTTAACGTTAACCAAAAAGGGGCTGTCATGCATGTGCACACTTCTTCATGACCTGATAAAAACACCAGAGACAGTTTGAAGGAGCTATATCTAAACCTCAGTGACCTGAGTTACAGATAGTTTTTGCAGCCCAGCCAAGGCCTGAGTGAGGTAAGGTAAGCAAACCCAAAAGCAATGTTACATTAGATACAGTTTAGTCAAACTACTACTAACAGAATTGGATTTTTGAGCTGATCTTATTTCTTTTGTCACACGATTGCGAAAATGGCGGTAGTTAGCCCAATCTTCTGAGGTGTTACCTTTGATTGTAGTGCCTAAAAGTGTTTAGTCCACAATAACAAGTATTTACTCTTGGTAGAGAAAACTTCATTTTACCGCATAGATTTTGTGTATTTCTTCTTAGACTGTCTATAGATGCTAGTGTAGTTGTATAAAGAGCTTTGAATATGGTTATGCACATGTCTTGGGGATGGGCAAGTTTATTTTTTGTAGTAGTGTGCCACAGGTGATACCGTTTTCCTTAAAATCACATTTAACATGTGAGGCAGGGCTTTGGTTCTTGTAAATATCAGGGACTCGCATCTGCAAGCGTTCAGGAGACAGTTGTCGCTGTTCCAAGTTAACACGACGACTAGTTACACATGACTAGACCTGGTCAGTATTTTTGAAATTCCCACATTGCGTTCTTGCTACGCTTGCTACGCTTGCTACACTTGATACGCTTGCTACGCTTGCTCTTGACGTTTGCTACGCTTGCTACACTTGATACGCTTGCTACACTTGCTACACTTGATACGCTTGCTACGCTTGTTACGTTTGCTACACTTCTACACTTGCTACGCTTGCTACGCTTGCTACGCTTGCTACGCTTGCTACACCTACTACACTTGCTACGCTTGCTACGCTTGCTACGTTTGCTACGCTTGCTACACTTGATACGCTTGCTACGCTTGCTACGTTTGCTACGCTTGCTACACTTGATACGCTTGCTACACTTGATACGCTTGCTACACTTGCTACACTTGATACGCTTGCTACACTTCTACACTTACCACAGGGGGCCCAGACAATCTGTTTGTGCGTTTGTGTGACCCTTTGTTATTTTATAGTAAATGTATGGGATTTACCGTATGTTTCATGCTTTAGCGACGAATCGCTAAATACATGTATTGAACAACGCTAAATAAAAGTGAAATTGTCTTACCTGTGCTGTACTGTCGTCCTTTTGCCTCAATACTGATATTTTAAGCGATTTTGTCGCGTTTTGTCTTCGCCGCCGACTGTGCCTCATAAGAAATGAGAAGGGTAGAAAGACCTTTGAACGGCTCCAGCATTGAGCCGACGCCGAGGCGATTTTTCTCCAGAAAATCGCATCGCTCAGCTTCCAAACCACGCAACATAAAGGCCGAAACATTCACGCTTCTTCTCGTGCCTCTCGATCGAAAATCCGCCCAAGCGGTCCCGAGCAAACCCTCGAAGAAAATCAAAATCAAGCGATCGAAATGCGTAGCAAGATCTTCATGTGCCAGCTAGAAACCGTCCTGCTGATTGCCTCTTTCTGATTGGACCCCGCTAAACAATAACCGATTCAAAATACGTACCGAGGGTGGGGAACCATAGGCATTTCAGTAACGTCGAACTATTTACTCACCAGAGTCGGGTCGTGCGAGTGGCGACTTTCAATGAGCGAGCAAGATTGCGCTTATTTATGTATTCAAATATTCCATATCCGTTTCACTGGGCAGATCAACAGGAAAAGATTTGTTGTCCACTCTCAAGTCAAATTTCAACGAACAAATCACAAAGAAGCGTAAAATTGGAACAAATTCTGATCAGATATTGGTCTCTGTTAAAGCTTGGTAAGTTAACTTTATTCCGAGTCATAACTCTTTCGATTTCTTATGACTTTTGTATGACCATGAAGGTAATTAGTTTATCGGTTATTTTTTTTATGTTCAGGCTCATACCTCATACAAAACTACAAGGTAGAAAAGGAAGCCTTCTCCTATAGCCAGGATATTTATGACCACGTTGAAAGAGAGAAGGAAAATATTTTGGTTGATGCTGGTGATGTGTCAATACGTGTAATTGCGAGGGCCTTAAAAGAGCTGTGGCTGAACAGCGGAGTCATTTTAACATCTCAATGTCAAAGATCGAAAGGAGGAGTGCGAGAACGTGGTTTTGTAAATCTAAAGAGAAATTCGGTATCTCCCACAGAGGTATCTCAACCAGGTGTGAGTAAATAGTTCGACATTACTGAAATGCCTATGGTTCCCCACCCTCGGTATGTATTTTGAATCAGTTATTGTTTAGCGGGATCCAATCAGAAAGAGGCAATCAGCAGGACGGTTTCTAGCTGGCACATGAAGATCTTGCTAACCATTTCGATCGCTTGATTTTGATTTTCTTCGAGGGTTTGCTCGGGACCGCTTGGGCGGATTTTCGATCGAGAGGCACGAGAAGAAGCGTGAATGTTTCGGCCTTTATGTTGCGTGGTTTGGAAGCTGAGCGATGCGATTTTCTGGAGAAAAATCGCCTCGGCGTCGGCTCGATGCTGGAGCCGTTCAAAGGTCTTTCTACCCTTCTCATTTCTTATGAGGCACAGTCGGCGGCGAAGACAAAACGCGACAAAATAGCTTAAAATATCAGTATTGAGGCAAAAGGACGACAGTACAGCACAGGTAAGACAATTTCACTTTTATTTAACGTTGTTCAATACATATATTAAGCGATTCGTCGCTAAAGCATGAAACATACGGTAAATCCCATACATTTACTATAAAATAACAAAGGGTCACACAAACGCACAAACAGATTGTCTGGGTACCCTGTGCACTTACTACACATGCTACGCTTGCTACGTTTGCTACGCTTGCTACACTTGATACGCTTGCTACACTTGCTACGCTTGCTACGCTTGCCACGCTTGCTAACCTCCGCACAAGGGAGAATCTCATAGAATACAGATAGCCAAATCCGAGTCAATAAAAACAAACAAATCAGTGCCATGAATGTTTGACTGCTTGGGCCAAAAGCAGCAAAAAATCTAAAGTAAGAACACTGGTAGATTCGAATAATTGACGGCAGTTGCTCTGGATAGGTATTGAGTAAATATTTCATGAATAATTGTGAGGTAGCTGAGTCTTAAATCATTAAATCGAAGGAAAAAGTCAACCACTGTTATAAACACGTGCGTTTGACAGCACGACTCTACAAACTCACCCCAAAAAGCGGCCCTTCATCTCGCTTTATCGCAGAAATCAACTGCGATCTCTGTGAGGGATTTGAGGGAAAGTTGAAGAACGACAAATTCTCGCCACTTTCGTTTCCCTTGTCGTTATTACAGCATACTACAGCAATAATCGTGGGTCATAATTGTGTGTATCTCCACTTAAAACATTGTAACGCAACCCTTCGTTTTCTGCCCGTCCAACCTCGCTTTGGTGCACCTCACAGTCCAAGATGGCGGTGCGTGATAAGGGAATGTAAAGCCGCGGCTACACGAGCGATTTTTTGCTTGCAATGGTGATGCGATTTTTTGTAAAATTGTCGCGTCGCCGGCGCGCGATGAAAATCACCCGTGTAGCCACCCTCGCACAGGTGATGCGACAGCTCAAAAAATCGCAGAAAAAGAATCGCGAAAAGTTAAACTCATTCAATTTCTCGCGATTTTTTTCTTGCGACTTTTTACCTGTTGCGTTGCCAGTTCAAGGGTGGCTACACTTGCGATTTTCATCGCGCGCTGGTGACGCGACAAAATTGAAAAAATCGCATCACCGGCGCGAGCGAAAAATCGCTCGTGAAGCCGCGGCTTAAGGGACGACGATAATAATGATGGTGACGATACAGGAAGGGAGTAAGGTAATGCCCGGGTAGTTGCAAGCTTCAAGGGACAAGAAACGGTTCTTTGTAATGTCGTTTTCCCGCACAGCATTGGCAATAGTCAGGTGGCTTAACGCAAAATTTAGGCTGGATCGTGACAAGAGTGATAAAAGTATGAAATTTGGCACACAGTTAGCTTATACCCTACCAAATGATATTAGAAGGGGTGCCCATGTCAATCTGCTCATGCTTCCGTTTGAGGGAGATTTTAGTTTTTGACCCAAATCAAGATATGGAATACCTGTGGTGTAAATCTATTTTACTAGCAAGTGCAAAGAAATGCTTATAAAACAAACATTTTTTTCAGTTTTATATGTATGTTTGTGTTTTCTGATTCGTCTTTGATGCACAAGTGGCAAAGAAACATCTCTTTTAGTAGCACAGAAAAGACTCGTGCCCATGCCTCGCTCGTTCATCCAAGATGGCGGCCTCCTTGTCGCTCTGCTGTATCTGTAAGTATCTAATAACAATAATAATAACATTTAATATTTATAGTGCGCATTTTCTATAAAATAATCAAATGCGCATTACAGACATTACAATAAATTTAAAATGAATTACAAATAAAAATAAAACCTACTTACAATTACTATGGAATCAAAAAGACTAAAAACTACACTATTAACAATTAGAAAATTAATTGCTAAAAAAAAACTGTAATAATGTAAATATAAAATAGATGTACTAACAAAATGCCTTGTTGAATAAAAATGTCTTAAGTTTCTGTTTAAAATCACTTATGGTGCAAGCAGATCTAATGTCTATGGGAAGACTATTCCAAAGCCGTGGCGCCGCCACCGTGAAGGATCGACCCCCATGGTAACTTTTGTAAAACGCTTTGGGGTGCTCAGAAGAATTCCGTTGTTATTTCGTCGTAAATCGTAACGGGATGGTGGTAAGACGGAAATTAAATCAATTCGATATTTAGGAGCTGAGCCCTGGAGTACTTTAAAGGTGATCAAAAGGATTTTGAACTCGATGCGTAGTCGGATAGGCAACCAGTGAAGTTGTTGAAGGAGCGGCGTAATATGACAGTGTTTAGGCGCACAGAAGATCAATCGCGCACTAGCGTTCATGACACGTTGGAGTTTTTGCATATGATGGTCAGGAACTCCATAAAGAAGACTGTTGCAGTAGTCTAACCTACTGGTTATAAATGCATGAATCAGTTTCTCAGTACATTCACTAGTGAGGTATTTTCGTATGTGTCGAATATTATACAGATAGAAGAATGCACTACCGCAGGTCTTTGTTATATGTGTTGCCATATCCATGTGCGAGTCGAACCAGGAACCCAGATTTTTTGTCGAGTGTACGGGGATTACATCAACATCGCCGACCCTAATACTACTGACAGACACTTTTGATAGCTGCTTTCTCGTTCCGATCACCAGAAATTCAGTCTTATCATCGTTTAACATCAACCTATCATTAATCATCCAAGAACGAACATCTGCGATGCAGTTCTCCATAGCAACTAGCGCCTCAGCTTCACACGTACCCTCTAATGGGCGAAATGACAAGTATAATTGAGTATCGTCTGCATACGAGTGTGCAGACGGCAGATGAGATTTAATTATACCGAAAAGTTTGCTAGTATAGATAGTAAAAAGTAGGGGACCAAGGCATGAACCTTGAGGCACCCCACATTCTAGGCCAAACTTTTTGGAAAGAGCACCATTAATTGTAACTTGTTGCGATCGACCTTTCAAATAGGATCGAAACCATTGAAGAGCTGACCCACGTAGGCCGAGCAGTGACTGAAGTCTATGAATAAGAATACCATGGTCCACGGTATCAAAGGCGGCGGAAAGGTCCAAAAGAACTAGGAGTGTCACATGACCCGTATCCATATTCATAACAATATCATTCTTGACTTTCAGTAACGCTGTCTCAGTAGAGTGATATGATATCTGAAGAAAGTGTTACAAATTCTTCGCCAAAAAACTTGAATATGCTGAAATTATGTAAGGAAGGTAGAAATAATATACTTTGTTTATCTATTAGAATAGTTTTAAGCGAGTTTAAGTGAAAACTTTTGTTTTATAAGGCTCCTGTATTAATTGGCAGGACCAGTTCATCATGAAAGTAGTGTCTGTTAGAACTATACACAAGAAATCTTATTTTTATTATTTTATGTCTTGGGACATGTTTCAATCCATTTTATTGTCTTATAACAGTGATTGGTTGTTGCAATATAGAGAGCAGATCATTTTGGTACTTATCGTCTATCTCAGTCTGCAGGTACAACAAATAGTTAATTGTTAGAATTATAGGGAGAAAAACGTTAATTTTGATGAAAGTAATAAGGTTTCTTCACTGTGTAGTTAACTTAAAATTTCACTTCAATGTCACTCGATTGGAAAAAGTGCATCATTTGTCAAGAGTCTACGAGAGAAGCATTAAAGTGACCCCTAAACAGTAAGGGACCACCTGAAGCTAACCGGCAAACGTATTTGGCTTTCCTTCAAAATGTCAACAGCTTTCGGGAAGCAGACGGCTTACCTGTGGAGCTTAAATTTGGCGACGATGTTGATGTAGATTGCCTTTGTCGTAATCACGCTTCTTGGCACAAGTCCTGTCACCTGAAGTTTAGTCTTTCAAAGCTAAAGAAAGCTCTAGAGCGTGCCGACCGAAAACGAAGCGACGACAGCAGAGAAGATGCGGAGGAAAGACCCACACCGAAATGCAGGAAACTCCAGTCTGTCTCTGAAGAGCGATCGCAATGTTTATTCTGTTTAGGAGGAGACGACGGCGACAAACTTCACTGTTTCTCGGTGCTGGAAACTGAGCTCTCTGAGCTGTCGTCATTGTACATCCAGAGGCTTGAAGATCTTGGAATTAAAAGGACCATAAACAAAAGCAGGCTAAAGATTACTTTGTTGGAACGTTACCATGGAACACTCCAAGAACAAACTGATGGAAGAAACACCGTTTTAGTTTTCAGGGAGGCAATAAGTAGCCTATTGAAGGATGCCTTGAAACAACGTGATTTTTCAGAAGACGCCGAGATTCTAGCAAGGGCTGCAATGATTGTAAGGAAAGACATTTTTGATCACAAAGGATTTAATTTTTCCAGATGTTTTCCAGTGGACTGCCAATTGAAATATTTACCATCTAGCTTGAGGTCTCTGGTTTCTATCATTCTTAATGGACTTAACATTAAGGATCAATAACAATCTGAAAGCCAAGCATGTCTAACAGTCTGTGAGACGATTATCTTCAACACTAAGAAGAGGTACTGCAAGACCAAAACAGGTCAAACTCCCCACTCGGTATCTCGTGAACCACCTCTACCACTTTTCGTTGGACTAAGCATACATAGCTCGACCAGAAGTAAGACACTCATTGAAAAGATGTATCAAATGGGCATTTCTGTTTCCTATGATCGCATCATGGAAATAGAAGACTGGCTAGCGAAGTCTTTTTGTGCCCGCTTCAAGGAAGATGGATGTGTATCGCCCGCTTCTTTAAGAAAAGGGATATTTTCTGTGGGTGCGCTTGATAACATTGATCATAATACCAGCTCTACGACATCAGTCTCCTCATTTCACGGAACTGGTATCAGCATCTTCCAGTTTCCAAGGGAAAGTGTACCTGGTGAAATTAGGCCTTCACTGGTAGTTCCGCCGCCTGGAACAGAACACCAAGGATTACCAGAGAGCTACGCAACGGTCCCTACAGTTGCACTAAACACAAGTTCAGTGTCTGTACCAGCCTGCAACCTAACACCACTTCAAGGAGAAGTTAACGTTGACGACGCAAAACAGCAAGAAGGTCGCTGGGTTAACCACGCTTTGTCCAAACTCAGCAACGATGATGTTAGCGCTGAAGATTCAATCACTTGGGCTGCTTATCACTCTAAAAATCAGCAACAAACGAGCGATCCTCCTGCTATAACGGCACTCCTTCCTCTGTTTTACAACCAACTTTCTAAAGTATGGGTGGCGTTTGGCATGGGGGGCCACTTTTCAGTTATTAACATCAACGGAATCTGTTCTTCCCTTGGAGAGTCTAAGCCGCGAGCCCTACCAGTTTTCCACGCTTTCACTGGGTGTGACTGTACTTCGCAGTTCTGTGGTATCGGAAAAAAGACAGCGTGGCGAGCATGGGAATTGAATAATGAAGTAACACCTGCCTTGGAGGACATTGCGACTCATCCCTTCCAGAAGTTGACTGTTTCCTCAGAGAAATTCCAGAGGCTAGAGAGATTCACGATCATAATGTATGACAAATCAAGTCCACTAGAGTCTGTTAACGACACACGACTGATGCTGTTCTCAAAGCGAAACAGAGACTTGGACAATATTCCTCCAACACAGGTAGATCTTCGGGAAAAATAATGTAGTGATGACGTTTCAATTTGATAGAAATAAATTATACTTGAAAAATTCATTGGAAGGATGTTAAGACGTCATTATCGATACCGTTTTCTCTCTAAGCAATTTTAATTTCAGGATGCACTTCCGCAGCATGCACAAAGGGCGGTATACCAGGCAGGAATTTGGAAAACATCAGAGCATGCAATGCAGGATGTTCCTTCTCCCGCAGAATTCTCATGGGTTAAAGGAGAGAGCAACCAGTGGCAACCAGTTTGGATGACCATCCCCAAAGTGCCCACCGTGTACAAAGAGCTCATCAAGTGCGCAAAGGCCGCTGCTCACGCTGCCAATGTGCCAAAAAAATGTTAATGTGCACACCTTTGTGTAAATGGGACTGCCCAGAAAGTCAATCTTAGAGTGAGGGGAATTTGTAAGGGCTTTCGCAACGAGCAAAACCATTCATCATAAGTACGAATAGACGCGGTCAATTTGCGCGCATTTGTTTCTGCTTTTCTACTGTAATTTCTTTGCCTCTGTTATCGGCCGAGCGAAGACTGGGTACTAATACGGTGATGTGGCTTTATCAACGCTATTTTAAATGCAGTCTTTAATAAAGTAGCAAAGTACATAACCAAGTGATAAAATCAAGATAGGAATGGAAAATTCATTTTAAATTGTGGTAAAATAACTATGATGAAAATCGCACCGTAGGTATCCCATATCTTGAATTTGGTCAAAAACTAAAATCTCATTAAAACGGAAACGTGAGCAGATTGACATGGGCACCCCTTCTAATATCATTTGGTAGGGTATAAGCAAGCTGTGTGCCAAATTTCATGCTTTTATCATTCTTGTCACGATCAGGTCATTAAGCCACCTGACTACAAGGCATGGCCACTCATTGACAGGGTACATGTTTCTTTGCATCGTGACAAACTATAGCACAACATTTAAGGCACAGACTATAGTTTCATAAAAAAAAAATGACCACGGGATCTCGGTGCAGTGTTTCCAAAATAATTTATCTTTTAATTAAAACAGACAACCTCTAAAAGCTGCGTTGACTTAAACTGACAAAGCTGTGTCAAACAGCTAACATTTATCCAAATTAATTTTTTTTATTAAACTAAAACTTAGAGTCACATACTAAACTCAGGTTCTTCGTAGTTAGATTCCACTGCAACAAAAGTTTTATCGAGTAGCCTGAACAGCAGATGCAAAGTCCGGAGCGCGCATGACCAAAAATTTGCGCCACATATAGTTACTCTCCAGTACACCCTCTATGCAGGCTAAATAGCTCAATTTTGAAAGGACTGGGACCGTAATACCACAATCCCTCACGCGGCACTCTCCATTCCAGCCTTTTTCCAAAGTGGGTTACTAAAATAACGAAGTACCATTTATTTTACCTGTTACAATTATATTTAAGAATATCTTCTAAGGAAATGATAACATGGAATTTACAGAGGGCCTCGTTTATCTGCCATGTTCTTTTTTTTTTACTAGTACACGAAGCACACGGGCCCCAGTTGAATGGTGAACTTCTGTTCAATAAACTTGTCTCCGACATCATAAGCCGCAACATCCACGACAGGGAGAGCGTTCTTCTGTTTGGTGTCGATCTCAAGGACCGTCTGGTGCCACGAACTATCTTTATTCTACAAGAAACGTGAGACAAGTTTAGTCATATAAAATCCACAATGAACGACACCCAGAGCTACATTGGAGACTCAAACTACTTTCCTGTGGCGTTATAAGAGACATTTAAAACATCGTTTACGGCAAATGGCAGATTCAATTATATTCTTTTGAATTCTTTAATTTTTTTCACACTATGAAGGACATTTAAAGGGCATATAAAGGGCACCCACTACGGGCACTGCGCAGAGAGAGGGGGCTGGGGGGCAATGTCTCGAGGGCAATCGTATGTTGAGTTCAGCTTTTTCACTATTGCCAGTTATGATTAGTTAAGGGAAAAGGTAATTTAAAATTCTTGTTTTAGAACACTGCTTTTTGTTGCTGAAAGTATGTAAGTTTTCACTACACCATGTCAGTTTTAAATGCATTTCCAGCCATTTTAGAGGACTTTAAAAAACATGCTGCGCGGGCCCTGCACTATAAAGGGTAGCCGCGTGACCCCACTTTTCTAGCATTTGCTGTTTCATGTTTGCAGTTCCTTTGTACGGGGAAGCAGTTTCAAGTTAGCCACGAACTCGATATATGGTTTGTTACCATAGTTTCCAAAATACTTATCATTTTTTTTTGACAACACGTAAACGAAAATCTGACGTTTCCGTTTGTCGCATACTAGCTGCGAACTCTCACTACTATGACGCCTTAGATAGGGGTTAGAACTTTTGAGTCTTCAGATGAAATCCTTGAGCGAGCTGGACGTTCACGTGGTACGAGGGGTTTAAAATGCTGGAGTACGTGAACGAAATCCTAAAGTGTAAACATTCAAATGAAAGCTACTGAGCAGTACTTAGTTGTGGTGCTTTTTATCATGTTGTACAAGTTGGGCACGGTCAACTCTTGAGTCACGAAAGGGATTAGTTTCTAAAGAAACTGTGATGCTCCGTCGGTGAGGGTGCGTGAAAGCGAATTTCGTTTTATCAACAGAGTTGATAAAGGTAAATTAGCCACCGTGGAGAGATTCGAGGCTGACGTTTCGAGTGTTAGTCCTTCGCCAAACTTAGGTGAGACCATTCAAATGAAAACTACTGAACAGTACTTTCCTGTGGCATTGTTTATTATCTCTCATAAGGTGGCTCTAACTTTTGAATTTACGGATGAAATTCAGAACTGAGACCATTGAAATAATAGCTAATGAGCAGTACTTTCCTGTGGTGCTGTTTATTATGCTGTATACTGAAGGCGGTTCTAACGTTGAGTATGTGGATGAGATCCTAAGTGTGACTATTCAAATGAAAGCTAGCTACCGAGCAGTAGTTCCCTGTGCAGGTGCTGTTTATTATGCTGTACACTGAAGGCGGTTCTAACTTTTGAGTACGTGGATGAAATCCTACAGTGTGACCATTCAAATAAAAGCTAGCTACCGAACAATAGTTCCCTGTGCAGGTGCTGTTTATTATGCTGTACAAGGTGGTTCTAATCGTTGTCTGTGGATGAAATCCTAATTGTGACCATTCAAATAAACGCTATTGAGCAGTACTTTCCTGCGGTGCTGCTTATCATGCTGTACAAGATGGTGCTAACTTTTGAGCATGTGGATGATCCTAAAGAGTGACTATTCAAATAAAAGGTACTAAGCAGTGCTTTCCCGGGGCGCTGCTTATTCCAGTTATAGATATAAATTTATTTGAATCGATTGATGACGTCCTTTAGGCGCTGTTATTCACATCAAAGCCACACAAAAATTTATGCTACGCTGTAGTACTGAAAAAATGTGACGCTTGTGGCATGTGGCTTAGTGTTAGCAGGATGTCCATGGGTGCCAATACTCTGGCTCACATTTCAATTAGTAGATTTGAGGGGTAATGCCCGCTGCCAAGTGACCATAGTGCCAATATGTGGCTTCAGCTTACCTAAGCACATTATTTTGTGGGGTATGGTTTATGCTGTAATACTGTTTCGCACTCTTTACTCTTTTCTTTTATCTAAATTTGAGTTCCCGGATGACCATTTGAAAGAAAACAGTTTTGAGCAGTCTCTATACTTACACCACAGCTGTTAGTGACGACTTTAGGTTTGGTCTTCTCAGATGACGTCAGTTCCATTTCGTTGTCTCCTTGAAGCTTGATAGTGCGGTCATCGTCTTCCTCCCATGCGCGGGAATTATAGCAGTGATATGTGATATTTTGGGTAATACGCATGCTCAGAAGCCTCAAAAACCTCATCTGTGCGGGGTCCATCTTGTAGTCAATCTTAAAAAAGGTAGAGAAACGACGGTTATGTCGTGCAGCCATAAAAACAAACCAACATGTTTCCATCCAACAGCGGAGACCCCGTGCTTGTCGCATTCACTAGAAAAATTGTCGTCTTTCTAACGAGGCTCTTTTCATACGTAAATCAGTGTACTTTCATATGTAAATACACTCCTTCACGTATAGTATACATTTCGAAGCGACACTTGTGGAGTTCCTTGTTGTTAAGGTAAAAAGGTAAAAAGTGATAACATGATAACAAATACTCACTAGCTGTACATCTGGGTGCAATTCACTGATCCATTGCTGAGACAGAGCGTCCTCAATCGTGATCTGTGAAACGAAAAGCAAAAGAAAAAAATTCGCTCCAGTAATTAGGTCTCGATAGTAACGAGTTTGTTTGTACTGTCCACTAGCCTGTTTCTCCACTTGCTTTTCTTCAAATTTTTTCTTAAAATCATTGTAACTGATCACCTGTTCATACCAGCGAATCCTTCGATTTGCTGATCGGTCTTTTCAGTCTAAATAAAAACGATGACGATGATGATGATAATGATGATGATGAAGATGATGATGATGATGATGATGACGGTGATGGTGATGGTAATGGTGATGATGTTTGTCTTCTTGTTGCTATTGCCATTGTTGTTGTCGCCGATACTGTTATCATTGTTGTTATTGTTATTAAAAAGGGCATCCACGAAGTGGTTTTATATCTGTGAATGCTTATAAAATGATAACTTATTACATGCCAACGTACATTTTCCTTCTTTGGCTGGACACAAGCCCTCTGGTTGAGAAAATCGCAGTACACATACTCTGCGTCACTGCTGCAGCCTTCGTTCGGATCGATCCAGTAATAACCTGTACATGATTAAGACACAACAGTGAAGCCTAAAGGGCATGAATTCAAAGTAAATATCAGTTGCCGACGCGAGGCCTGGGAAAATCCACGCTTTTGCTTGCGCCGCCAGTTTTTGTAGCGAATCACATAGCGCAGCAAAACAAAACAAAAGAAAGCGCGCACAGCCCATTTTACAGTCGTGTGTTCAGTGACCTGGCCTATGAGTGGAAGCGAGGCTGGAGGTGGCCTTGTTTTGATACCATTACCTCTCTGTCTTTCTCATGCCAATGTGGACTAGTTAGCATAAGAACAACATGATTTACACGAGAAAAGCAGTGAGCTCTGTAGCAAAACAAGGTCACCGGGAGCCTCGTTTCCATTCACAGGCCAGGTCACTGAGCATGCAACGGTAAAATGTTGACACTCAAATGAAAACTGCTCTACTGAAATTTAAACTACCCACAAGATACTGAAGTTTTCCATAATCGGATTAGCCTGATTTACCCCAAACACGCCAGTCTTTCAATATCAGCTCTGCTTGTTTTTAAGCTAACGTTACAACGCCAATTTATGGTTAAGACAACGGAGACAACATTTTCATTGGATTTTATACTTTTCTTAATTTGTTTCCAATTTACCGTTACCACAAAGTCACAGTTAGGTCACTGCAGCAGCTAATATTTTTCTATACTGAACTCAGTTAATATCGGAGAGTTACGAATCAAAAGTGAATACACTCAAGTTCAAAATAGCCGGCATTTACATTTCTTCGAGTTTGAACCAGGGGGTCACTAACAAAGTGAAGAGAGATCTATTCACGAAACCAACGGTTTGAATGCAATCATCGAAAATTGGCGCGCTCGCTGCGAACTATGCAATTTTCAAAGTTATCTACATTTCAAGGGAGGGATCGGGTTGAGCACTTTACTCACCGCTTTCCACCGTGACGCTGCTATCGAGCTGCAGATCTCTGCAGGACCGCGCTGGATGGTATCTGCTTCCTTTTTGTCGCTTGTAGTTGTACTTCTGATTGGCGTAACTATCCAAGATTTTCTTCAAAGCAGGGATCTGAAAGCAGACGCAAAACGGTTGTAGCCCCGTTTAGGTGATTCCCTATAATTGCATGGCGCATCCTTGCTGCGCATAATTTATGGCGTCATTTAGCGCGCGCGCATTAGAAACATAGCGTATTTGCCTTGACATTGACTGTTTGTCAGCCGAAATTTCCCTTTGCGGTCGTGTTGCAAAGAAACGAGTACGGTGACCCCCATGTTTTATTTCATAATTTCAATGAGAACAGTATCCTCAATAACTGAGAAGAAAATTAGCAGAAATCTATGGCTACTTTTTTGGCAAATGAAATAAATTCTACAGAGGGAGACATAACGGGCTCAACAGCGCATGTCCAAATTATGTTTCCTTTAAAGGATAAAAAAATGCAGGGTATTTGAAGACATTTTTTCTGGGACATAGGTGAATAAACAATCAAAGAAAGCCAAACTCTGTGTGATATAACACGCTGCTTTGAAAAATAATCGAGCTTATTTGTTGCGCACGGAGATTACCAAAAGTCACTTAAATAACCGTATTTGTCAGTATTGTGGCGTGAAAACAAGCACAGTGACCCCCTCTTCTTATTACGCTTTTAATATCCTTGTCCTGTAACAACAGCATACCAAGTTTCATCGGAAATCTATGGCGGGTTCTTTTACTAGGGAATCACCTTAACTCTAACAAGTTACTACCTCTGTTCATGAAAGTTTCAGGGTTCGCACCCTTTTAGAGAAACGAATTTCTAGGATTTGTCCAGGTCTCAGAAAGTTTTTAACCATAATGCACATAAATTTTTTTAATTGTTGGATATTCACATCTGGCTGCACCTGAATGTCTTCCAAGAAAACTTTATTAATTGGGTTTACAGATTCCAGGAATTTTCAGGACTCCCTACCATTTTAAGGACTTTCCAGTCCCTTGGAAATGGTAGACTAAAATTCAAGCACTTTCCTGGATTTCCAGGATCCGTGCGAACCCTAGTCTCCTTCGCAGCGTTTCTTTGTAATAAAACGCTCCTCCTGAGTAAGAACAGGACATGGACCGTACGTCGGTTTCAACACTTGGTGCGGCCTTGATGGCGCCAATTTGATGTTGCCTTTCTTTCTCTCAAATTAACTTAAGGCACCCAGGGTGATTAGTTTGAAATTCTTCACAAAACCTATGCGTCCAGTCACCACTGTGTTGCATTACTCTACCCACATCAAAAGGTTCTGAACTTTACTTTTATTTTATTATTTTTATTACTATTACTATTACTTTACTAAATAACGTACCCGAGCAAACATTTGAATAATTGTATGGGCGCTACAGTCGGTTATAAGAAAAGAAAGAAGTCCAAAACGAATACACATGACTTTGTATTTATCGAAGCCGTGTTTTTTACTTGTACATACTGGCGACTGAAGATTTCTTAGTTAAAGGCGACAGGTCGCAGCGACATGTCGCCTCGAGTGACATGCCTAGTTTCATGCAAAAAAGCCGCCGTAGCAGCGACCAAATTTTTTCTCAGCTTCTTGTCGGATTAATTCAAACCTGCTAGAATTCGTACCACAAGTCACGGGGACAAATAAATTTCCAGTGTCGCCTCATGTGCACTGTCAGGCGACCTGTCCCCGTGACGAAATAATAAAAAAGTTAAACCAATGGGAAAGCGTCATTTATCACTGTGACAAGTCCCCTTGTGTGTACTTGGTAGGCGTCTTGACCCAATGCAAAGTGGTGTACACAAGGCGGCTTATCGATGAGTCTCTGCGACTTGTCGCCTAGTGTGTGCCGACCTTAAAGCGGAGTGCAAACGGGTTACGGACCATGCACGGGGCACGGCCACAGAAAACAACAAAACGTAGTGTAAAGAGAGGGTTTTCATGTTACCTCTAATACTGGGGTTTCTGGTTCATTCCCTCGAAATGACATTCTCTAAAAAATGGTTAAAGTAAAAAAACAAATGAATAAATAAATACTAAAACAAAATAAAACAAAATAGAGAGCCATATCAACTCTCCGCGCTATATATATCATTCATGGAAACTGTGAGCAGAATTTTTACAAGTATCATCACATTCCAACTTTTTTGATGATTTCCGTTGTTCTCACGACCTGTGTATTTGATCAAATATTGAGAATAACTGGGAGAAACTGGGTGCTGGTCAAAGGTTAAACCTTAACAAGTGTAACAAAATCCTAACTTTGAAACAGTACCCAGGCAAACGAGGGTAGACCATCTTGTTTCTTTAGTTTCGTACCTTTGCGCTGGAATATAATCGGAAATCCTCCGGGAGGGGGCCCTTGTCGCCACTACCTACAAGCTAAAGAATCGGAAATGGAATTATTAGTAAGATTAGCCTCTTATATTTGGATAATCCTAACCCGCAATCAATATAGATGTGACACCTTCATTTCTTTATTTTCGTGCTTTCAAATTTATTAATCTTCACATTATATAATAAATAAAAACTATACAATTTACTGTTTTACAAGATTGCCGAGTGAAAAGACGATGATTTAAATATCAGGTGGATTTCTTACCTGAAGTGTCCAACTGATTTAATTTTTCTGAGATTTTGAGGTAACGAGTTCCAGAAGAAGGCTGTAGCTGAAGCTACGTTTCAGATCGTTAGTGTGCGGCTTGGCCAATGTTAATTTAGGGAAAGAATTACGTACATTATTATGGTCTGTGCGTCGTTCGCAAATTGCTCCAGCAAAGAAAAATCTTTTTCATTTAGGGCAATTAATTACATTATATAAAAATGCTGGTAATTGTACCCTGATTATATAATAAACACTGGTTAATATCATAATCTGAGTTTGAATGAAATATTTCTCTTACAAATTGTTTATTTTTTCTTTTTCGAAATTCTTCTGAGGTCAAAAATAATTTTAAATCGAAGTCTCGACCTCAGAAGAATCCCGATTTGTAACTCTTGTGAAATGAGAGGTGAAAGTTCAGAAAGTTTCCAAGATACAGTTATATTATCTTGTCTTGTCTTTATGCTCTACTACCTGTGAGTGTTTGTTTGTGTGCTTGCTTTTAACCTAAATGTATTACTAAAATTGAAAAAGACACGCATAACTATTATTTCAAAGTTGTATTTTTTGAGGAGCTGCAGCCCAAATGAGTCCTAATGGTTTTTCTTTGGGCACGTTACGTCATCGCCACCATGCTGGTGGACGTACACAATAGAACTCTCATCATCTCCTTTTGTTCGTCCACCAGCATTTGTTCGTTTCACCATTGTTACCTATGTCTCTAGAGATTGATCGCAAACCACCTATAGAGGGTACGCAACCAGTCTACAGGGATTCGAATGACAATGGGTTGGCGGCCGTGTTGGTGGACAATAACAAAAGAAGCTAATGAGAATCTTTTGTTCACGGTACACCAAGATGGCGGTGATGACGTAACGTTCATACGCCCTATACTGTAACGTAATGTAACAAAAATGGCAAAAATAAGTAAATATATAAATATGGAAAGAAAGAAATAAACTGAAAGTGACACAATCTCGATAATTCCCGGGTGGGTGATTTTCCGCTCTATCAAGAGACGAAGAAATATCGTGAGCGAAAATTGGATTGATCACAATGATCCTCGTACTTCAGCAGATCGTTGAAGATTACCGGATGTTTCCTTTTCAAACAGCGCTTTCTAATCAGTTTGTCAGTCACAAACATGGGGATTGCAAAAACAAATATTGAGACTCAAGAAAGACTCAAACGCGTATCGTTCTGCTCAAGGTTCGGTTGCTCTAAACACGAAGCAACTAAACTAAACTGTTTACAGTCCCACATGCATGAATCCCATGTCGCAGCCCGTCCCAGGTATGTCGTTTGAATCCTCCATTCTTCCAGTTATAAACTTATCGTTTCTGGGTTTCTGAGACGCGTCGTTTGGCAAACGACGCGTCTCAGAGACCCAGAAACGATACGTTTTTAACTGGAAGAACTGAAGCAAGCAAACAAACAAACAAACAGCAACAAAAATCACTTACATCTGCACTAAAGAGGGCTCTTCCAGGAGGACCCTAAAGAGAGAAACAGATACAACAACGAGCTCATGCGATAATCTACCACACGCCCTTTATTACATGATTATTGTTTTTAATAGCTGAAGTATGAAGAATTACTGGAGGACTGTGTACTTTTGCACCAAGAATAAATTAAAGAATAAATTAGAAAATAAGTGGTCGGTACTCTAAACGAGTCCTTGTTGGTCATTATACATACAAGTGCGTGACCGAAAGCTGAGAGAAAGTGAGGGCTAATATGACCCCTTATGTATACACAAAATACTCCAAAAACATCCAAGGGAACTTTGAAATAGAGGTAACCAGAACCACACTTAAAGAATTTTTCTAACTGCCGAGTAAAATTGAATTACACTGCCGTTTCAATTTATCATATAAATATTCCAACAAAAGTGCACTAGTGTTGTTGTTAAGTTTACATAGATGCCATTTATACATCTGTTGGGAAACTCATACCTGGGGGCCGGGTGGTCCAGGGGTCCAGGATCTCCCTAAACAAATAAAACAAATAATTGGTAGGCAAATTACCACACAAGATGACCTATTTCCCCATGAGCTCATCGAAAAATCTGCGATGGCGCCTCGATTAATGAGTGCCGTCGGTCACTGAACGCTATTGACGATAAAGGGAAGATTTCCCGGAAGATATCCTTTGGCCTGGATATGTGAGGGTAAACGTGAATAAAAACTGCGGTCTATGCGATTCTCAAACCGAGATGACACAGACGCGAGACTTGCTAATCAAAGAGTAACTCTCCCTGTTGAATTACCACCCCTCCTCCCCCCCCCCCCCCGGGGGTCAGTAATCAGCTATCCCAAACCTCTAATTGCGACATCCTTTTCTTCCGGAAAATCTCGTTACCGTGTCATTTTCCACATACAAAGCTGCTGCTGTATTCCGCCACACATGCCATACGACTGTTCTTTTTCTACTTGTTGCTGTGTCACTACAACTTACTTTCTCCACACATGCCGCATACCGTGTTATTTTCCCCAGATGTTAGATATCGCGCAATTTTTTCCATGTAAGCAAGAGTTCTGTTTTTTCCCCAGATATGCCGTATCCTTACATTTTTTTGAACACATAACGTATCCCTTTATTTCTTCTTTCTTGGATATGAGACACGTCAACATTTTTTCAACATAACCAGCATAAAAACAACCTAATGGCGCCTCAAGAACGTCAAGATTTATGAGTGAACATTACCTGAATCAAACGAGTAACTTACCGTCATTCCTTCGTTACCCTACGATAAAAGAAAAAAAGGCAAATTTAGTTAACTTCAACGTCATTCAAACAACTTCTGACTTATTTCTATGTCTTTATCTTTTGGTGGGTACGCGCAAAGGGCCAGGAGCCTATACGTCATTAACATATGCATGCTGTATTCTGCCTGTCATGTTACAGAGAAACTCTTGCCAACGTTTTCGTTGTTGAAGTTTCGAGAAGTCCGAATATTAACGGTTACATTAAATAGAGCAACAACAGCCAGAGACTTACCGATGATCCACGTTCACCCTAGATGAAATAACAAGGAAAATTCAAATAAGTACTAACCATAAATTCAGCCACGGTTATCGCACAGAGGGTGGTAGAAAACTGGATGGGGTATGTTATAATTGGACTGTCTCGAGCCAACGATAACACCATACCCTTGGCTTTGTAGGTAGTTCTTGTCCGGCTTCAAGCTGAGAAAGGCTATTCACATCCTATGGCAAATACTTACGACAGAAGCAGGCCCTGAAGCTAGTTATGCGTATTTTCTCACTCAGAGGAAAACGAAGGGGAAAACAGTAACAGGAACGACAACAACAGACCTTATTTGCATGACCATAAAACATTACAGCATTGCAAAAAGAGATCACGGTGCTAAGAGAACGAGAATCAAATTTGTACGTTAGTGTTTCCAAGATATTCGCAATCCAATATGTTTTAGGCCCATGCGAGGTCCACGAGTTGTAAACAATGATAACTGTCTATTTGGCAAAACAGTTGTGTAAGAAAGAATTGCAAAAGTTGTAAAAAATAAGAGGTTAAATGGGGGAAGAGAACGGAAATGCTAAGCCAGTAAATCAACTTACCGGCGTACCAGGATTGCCCTGAGCTCCAGTCTCACCCTGTGAAATTGGAAATCAGTATTCAATTAAGATGGCCAAATGCAGATTTCATGGCATTGAGTCGCATATTATTAGAGTGGTTTTCAGTTGAGGTTGGAAATAATTTTCCTTTGTTTTGGTTTTTCTTTTCTTCGCTCTGTAATTGGTTGGCAAAACTCGCGCCACTTCCTCAACCAAGACCAAAAGCAATCGCGACTTGCACGCGCGTATTTTCCCGCGCT
>JAEMWC010000012.1:1087500-1115000 GCA_016490735.1 Pachyseris speciosa | reverse complement strand
GAAATCCTAAAGTGTGATCACTCCACTAAAATCTTCTGAGCAGTACTTTCCTGTAGCACTGTTTATTGTACACAACCTTCGAGTCTGTGATTGAAAACCTAAAGTGTGACCATTTAAATGAAATTGAAAAGTGTTCACGGCAGGCCATCAGAATGAAGGCCACATGACAAAACTTTTCCTTCCTAGTAGCTGTTTATTTTGTTGTAAAAGCTGGGACTAACATTTCAGTCTGTGGATGAAATCGTGACGTGTGACATTCAAATGAAAGCAATTGAGCGCTACCTTCCTATGGCTGTGTTTTATCTTTTCAGTGTTTTCTAACTTGTAAGTCTGTGGTTCAAATCCACGATACTGCATGTTTATTATAAAATCTGTAGAACGGTCATGTAATACTGCGAACTTTTTACATTTGATCGTAACTTAAGCATTTCTTTTGAAGGAGAAAAATATTACCTCCAGACCCAGTGGTCCCATCTTGCCAGGCTTTCCCGTATACCCAGCATCACCCTGTAAACAAATCATTGCAATTAGTAATGGTAATAGGACTGAGTGGTGTCCAATTCAGGGAGTAATCAGGCGAGTGATCTCAAATTGGTCGAGTGCGTAGAGCGAGGCTGATTTGAAATTACGAGCACGATTACCCCTAAACTGTACGAAAGGAAGTCAAATTACCAGTTAATTGTTCCAATAACAAAATGAGATGAGAAACTTATGAAGGAAAGGAAAGAGTTAATGTAAGAGCACATTATCCTTCTGGTCAAAAGGCTGTGAATAAAAGTCGTTGGACCAGTTAATTTTGTCCATGTTTGTTTTCAATCTGGATCTGTGAACCTGCTCACTTAAGAAATTTTATTTTATTTTAATTGGCTAGCGTGAGCTAGGTAGTTAAAGTTTATTGGCAAATGGCCTGAAGTCCTTAATTTCTATTGGTTGCTTAAGTGTCCGATTTGGCCTGTCCGATTACAAGTGTTTGTAATCGGACAGGTCAAATCGGACAGTTTGGATCTGAAACAGCTAATTAAGCTACAAATAAATGCTGTTAAGAGCCAATCATATTCGAGCATTTTGTTACTGACACAATTAACCCTTCAGTGTCAAATTCGCTCGGGTAACTGAAACAGATTACTCGAGCTACAAGATGTGTAGAATTTCCCGATTTCATAAAAAAGAGATATCTCATTAGAATGTGTTCCCCTTCAAAACGCCAATGGCTCCATTTTTCCCCGGACTTCAGTCGTTTGGAATTGCTGGTTCGAAGTGAAAAGAATTCTGACAGCCCTTATAGTTCTTAGTAGGTACCACATTTATTCTCACAAATAGTCCTTTCCACGGTTTTTATAATTTTTGATATTGGCCATGTAACGAAAATCTGGCGAGTCTCATCTTTTAAATTCGCAAACATATAACTTCGCAAAGTCGGGAAATTTTACAGACGTTTTCATGCTGGTAAACAAGTTTGTGTCCCCCAACCCCACTCGAAGCATTCAAACGTCTGTAACATTTGTAGAACCATATTTTCGCTATTTTGCAAGATGTGACTCTCAAACTTAGCCATTTTACTCCGGTATTTTTAGACTCCCTTTCTAGCGGTGTCGATAGATTTTCGCTACCTGATCATTATCAAACGTTGAAAAAAGAAAATGTGGAAATATCTATTCCTAATGCATTTAGCGTGCTTAGTTCGCATAAATAGGGATTGCGGCATATAAACCAAGAACATCCTCTGTAGTAACCAATAAGGCTTCAGGAAAAATCATTCCACTGCACTCGCGCTAATCGACTTGCATGATAAGATCTCCACTGCCTTTGACCGAGGTGAATTTTCCGTAGGTATTTTTCTTGACCTCTCAAAAGCCTTTGACACTGTAAATCATATCATCCGTTTTGATAAACTCGAACATTACGGTATTCGTGGCTTACCGCTGGACTGGATAAGAAGTTACTTTTCAAACAGAAAGCAATATGTTGAATATAATGGCCACCGTTCGTTAAGAAATGAAATCTCTTGTGGGGTCCCTCAGGGTTCCATCCTCGGACCACTATTTTTCTTACTGTACATTAACGACATCAACAATGCTTCTAATCTATTAAATCTGATATTGTTCGCTGACGATACCAATGTATTCATGTCACATAAAGATCTGAACTATCTCTCAGATATGTTAAACTTGGAGATGGACAAACTGTCAATCTGGTTTGAAGCAAACAAGCTTTCTCTAAATCTTAAAAAGACTAAATTTATGGTCTTTAAACCAAGACAAAAGCGTTCAATTCGTAATATTCAAATAAGTATAGATAATCAAAATATTGTTAAAGTAAAGGAGACAAATTTTCTAGGCGTAATTTTGGATGAAAACCTAAATTGGAAGTCGGAAATATCTCACGTTGCAAGTAAAGTTGCGAAGTCAGTCGGTATAATATCTAGATGCAGCTTCTTTCTTCCTAAATCGTCTTTACGTATGCTCTACTATTCCTTAATTTATCCTTATTTTTACTACTGCAATATCGTTTGGGCTTCGACCTATAAAACTAATCTCCGCCGCCTTGTTATCCTGCAAAAGCGCATTATTAGAATTATTAATAAATCACATTTTAATGCTCATACTGACCCCATCTTTAAGGACCTCGGTATACTAAAATTTAATGATATCCATTTGCTTCAACTGGGCCAATTTATGTATTCTTGCAAAAATTCATTCTTACCTCCAAAGTTTAATAACAATTTCTCTCAAAGCAATCAATTCCACTCTTACAATACAAGAAATTCCCAGGCCTACCGTCTACCGTATTGTCGTACAAACACGAAAAAGTTCTCGCCCTTTTTTCAAGGGCCTAAGTTTTTTAATTCACTTGACAACAAGATCATCAACTCTCAATCCCTCTCCTGTTTTAAGAAAAAACTGAAGATTATATTATTGAGTAAGTATGAAAACAGTTTATAAATCTTTCCATCTTCGACTTTTCGCCTTCTTTTCTTCAACTGATGTGAAACAGCTCTAGCTTATAGTTCGAGGAGGCCTAACCTCTCATAAGCTCCTATAGTTTCTGTTAGGTCTCCTCGCCACTTCTTTTTTTTTCTCTTCTTTTCCTATATTTTTGTAATTAGTGTGGCAAATAAAATAAATAAATAAATAAATAAATAAAATAAAGAAGAAGCACCAACAAACAAACCTTCTGCCCCTCAACACCGGTCTCACCCACTTCTCCAAATTCTCCTTTAATACCCTGTGAAGAGTACACTTGTCTAGTAAATAATAACGCCACATTTGCTCAAAAAGAAAACCTTGATCTAAACTGTCAGTTTTAAAAACTCCTGAAGATGATCGTCCGTAAGTTTCAATTTGCAGTACAAGAAAAATTACAATTCCTTGTGCATTTGCAATGCTTGAAATGCTGTTTACTATTTGCACAAGATGGTCCACGGATAAAAACCTAAGGTATGACCATTCTACCTACCATGCATTTTTCTCTTCTTATGCTTTACGATGTGGTTCCAATTCAAATGAAAGCTACTGAGCAGTACTTTCCTGTGGTGCTGTTTATTATGCTGTCCAAGGTGGTTCTAACTTCTGATTCTGTGGACGAAATCCTAAAGTGCGACCATTCAAATGAAAGCTACCGAACAGTACTTCCCTTTAGTACTGCTCCCTGTGCTTCTGAGTCTATGGGTGAAATCTTAAAGAGTGATTATTCAAATAAAAGTAATTTCATACTTACCGCTGGTCCCTGAGGTCCCCGTTTTCCAGGATCACCATCAACACCAGTTTCACCCTGAAAAAAAGTAGGGACTTTTTTTTGGCACAAGGTACAAAAACTAGAAACTGCCCAAATGAAGAAAAACACTCCAGCGTAGGTAAGCAGTGGGGCTGGCTTCCCCCCTGATGACCTCGCTTGTTCTTTCGTTTTTTCTGTATAATTGTAATCAGTCCTATTTTATGGGTCATTTAGTTGTCATTCGTCATACACAGGTTCCTTATCCTTGCCAAATACAAACTCAAATCAGAGCAGCGATCGTTGCACTCTCACTGAAGATGAACTATGTTTAGGAATCTTAAACATGTTCTGACTAACGATTTGTGTGCCTTGACTTGTGACCAGAAATGTAATCATTAAAACGTTGTTGCGTCTTAAGTATATCTTGTTAGGCGTTCAGTGTGCGGTTAAGTAGATTCTGTGTAGAGAGCAAGGCCTCGCGCAATTCTTCATCGCGCCACGTTCTCTTGTTGGGAAACAAATCGGATGAGTTCAAATTAGAAGCGAGAAACTCGTCTCCAAAATGGCTTAAAATAACGTCTAATATATGTAGAAAGACTGTATAATGTTTAATGTATACAAAGACTGTGCAACGAAGACGAAGTCTAAGAGAACCGTTCTGTTTTCATTCGCTTAATTTGTCAATTTAGTAACTGGCAGGGATCTCACCGCACACTACCAGCAGTTTCGCAGGTTGTTCCAGGCGTTCAAATTGTGAGGGAGCGGCCAAAATACGCAGGAAAAATAAAAAGGAGAAGAGTCTGACTGACTGAACAATTGCACTACTTACAGGTTCACCAATGATACCCGTTTCACCCATTTCTCCGTTGGGACCAGGGGGACCAGAAATTCCGGGTACGCCGTCAGTACCGGGAGGTCCTCTCTCTCCTTGGTCACCCTGAAATATGGTCAACGATAAAATCTCGTCTTACTTGAAAACTGAGATTATAGTTGTCAGGACTGCACAAGCACAGCTAGCCGAGAAAGCATTTGAGGAAGTCAAAGTCATGGGACACTCTACCTAAGATGTTTAAGGTGCAGCCTTTTATTACAATTAGAGATGCTACACAATAATAATGATGATGATGATGATGATGATAAATTTACTTCTACTGCTACTGCTGCTGCTGTTACTACTACTACTACTACTACTACTACTACTACTACTACTACTACTACTACTACTACTACTACTACTACTACTACTACTACACTACTACCACTACTACTACTACTACTACTACTACTACTACTACTACTACTACTACTACTACTACCACTACTACTACTACTACTACTACTACTACTACTACTACTACTACTACTACTACCACTACTACTACTACTACTACTGCTGCTGCTGCTGCTGCTGCTACTACTACTACTACTGCTGCTACTACTACTACTACTGCTGCTGCTGCTGCTGCTACTACTACTACTACTACTATACTACTACTACTACCACTACCACTACTACTACTACTACTACTACTACTACTACTACTACTACTACTACTACTACTACTACTACTACTACTACTACTACTACTACTACTACTACTACTATACTACTACCACTACTACCACTACTACCACTACTACTACTACTACTACTACCACTACTACTACTACCACTACTACTACTACTACCAAGGGAAAACAGGTTATGCCCATTGTGCAAGTCAAATCAAGTTGAAAATGAATCTCATTTCCTGTTTCAGTGTAGCAGATACTCCTTTCAGAGGGAGACTTTCTTAAATCAAATATATGAAATAATACCTGACTTTGAAATGAAATCAACCTCTGAAAGCATAAAACTACTTATGAACTCTAATGATCATCTTGTAAATAAGCTAGTAATGAAGTTCATTTCGTCATGTACAAATATACGTGATACTTTACTATTATCTAATGAGAGTAATGTAACTTAGGACAATATTACTATTAACCTTGTTTTGTTATTAATTAATAAGCTTTTGCAATACTGTAAAATTTTGCGGTCATGCAAATAAAGCGATCTATTACTACTATTACTATTACTACTACTACTACTACTACTACTACTACTACTACTACTACTACTACTACTACTACTACTACTACTACTACTACCACTACTACCACTACTACTATACTACTACTACTACTACTACTACTACTACTACTACTACTACTACTACTACTACTACTATACTACTACTACTACCACTACTACCACTACTACTATACTACTACTACTACTACTACTACTACTACTACTACTACTACTACTACTACTACTACTACTACTACTACTACTACTACCACTACTACCACTACTACCACTACTACTATACTACTACTACTACTACTACTACTACTACTACCACTACTACTACTACTACTACTACCACTACTACTATACTACTACTACTACCACTACTACCACTACTACTACTACTACTACTACTACTACTACTACTACTACTACTACTACTACTACTACTACCACTACTACTACTACTACTACTACTACTACTACTACTACTACTACTATACTCCTACTACTACTACTACTACTACTACTACTACTACTACTACTACTACTACTACTACTACTACCACTACTACTATACTACTACTACTGCTACTACTACTACTACTACTACTACTACTACTACTACTACTACTACTACTATACTACCACTACTACTATACTACCATTAATATATATATTTAGCCAAGCCTAAAAGCGGAGCTCCAAAAGCATTCTTTTTCTACTGGTATTTACATATAGTGTGCTTGTCATATCACCAATCTGACCTCACTCAAGCTGCAGACCCAAGGCTGTGAAAAATAGTATGGAAAGGTGATCTGAGCCAGTGTCACAGTGGATGTGGACCCCCTGCAAATTTGCACCCTCCAGTCCAGATCTGCTTGTGGATCAGATTTGGGCCCCCTAGTCCAGAACTGCTAGCAGATATGAACCCCCTTTTACGGATTTGGACCCCCACCCCTCCTAAAAAGAAGCATTCTATTCAGTAAGGTAATAAAAATTCCTTTGCAAATTGAGTTTGGAGATGTTCAAAAGCAAAAAAAATATATTGAGGTAGGTTTTTTTAAAAAATAATCTTTAATACTTTGTGTAAAAAAGAACCTGCAACGCTAGTTGGCATCTATAAATTTTTAAAACAAAACATTTCTTAACATCTTAGAGCAATACCTAAGGACAGGTCTGTTTCCCCGTTCAACTGTAGGCTACTTAGTTATGGTTTAGAGCCACTAGAAATTGGTGGAGAAGCCTGGTGAATGCTATTTTGAATCAGTATCCGACATCAGACATATAGTGATTCAGATCATCACTTCATAATGAATGTAATTTCAGTTATCCAAAGCCTCCCATGAGACAGTTGGAAATCAGAAATTGTGTATCCTCTGGATATATGTATGCATCAAAAAAATTATGAAAGAAAGATACATGGAAATCAATAAAAATATTTAGATGATATGCATTAAGGCCAAGATATTTCTTTTGATCAGTTACTTCTTGACCTAACTATCACAAAAAACTGCTTGCTGACATTAAGCTCATCAATCAATGCACCTACAGTGTTTTCAAAAAGAAATCCAGCTGCTTTTCTGGCTAGCCAAGTGCAAGACTAAGCAACTTGATAATAAAATATTGGGCATTTGGTTGATATCACTATCAAGGTAATTAACAATGTAGTATGAGGATTTAAGGTAATGATTCACCAAAGCAAAAGTGCTGGAAATCCATGTTAGCAATCTTAACTTGATTTTCTATTTTGCAAGAAAGGTAAGGACTAGTCTCACATTTCTCCATGTACATTTGAAATTGCACAACATACTTCATCAAACATCAAAAATCCCATTACACATTAGTGCCAAATGTCATCCAAACATACCACAAGATTGGTGTGACCAGCTATGAATAAAATTAATTGAAAGACTGCATGCAGGAGAAGGAAGTCCAAAGGATGTGTACATTAATGAGAAAGAGCTTACTTTAAGTTTAGTAATACTTTGTCATGTGAATACATCTAAGTTGATACAAAAAAAAAGTGCATGACTGGAGAATAATTGGGAGAAAGTAAATTCCCATACAAATAATATTATCTAATACAGTAATAGCCCACGTATAAGAACCTGGGTTTTAAGAACCTGTTAGGCTAAAATTTTCATTTTAAGCCCCCTCCACATAAGAACCTATTAAGACTAAAATTTTAAGTTAGGTTCTTATCAGTGAGGTTGCTGTAAAAGTGTTAAGGTAGAAACTGCTGAATGAGTTTCTTTGTTATGTTTTGTTAAGGACATATACTGTACCTGCAGTGAACTGCCTACAGGCATTTCTCTATGGTACAAATAAATGATTTATACTGTATTATGAGATGTTATTTATCATATATATAGTATATTCAGATAAAATTCATATGAAAATTTAAGAACCTATTTTAAGAACCTTGGTAGCCTAAATTTGCTTTCAGTACCATTTATATAAGAATCTGTTTAGGCTAAATTAGAAAATTCTGGTTCTTATACATGGGCTATTACTGTATTACACATTCTAAGAACTAAGAGGTGAAATTTAAACGTGGCCCAAAGCTAACCTAATCAAATTAAATCAAATACTTGTCTCTTACAAGTCACCCCTGCTTTGAGTTGACACTAAAAATAAAGAAGTAAAATTGAAATACAATCCAAAGCTAACCTAATTAAATTACATACTTGTCATTCACAAGCTACATCTGATTTAAAATTGACACAAATAATGTAATAGACAGGACTTAAAACTGCTTAAAGAAGGTGCATGCATGATGTTCGATGGAACACCATTCCAGTCTGGTATGTAGCGATTATAAAAAGAAAAGCTGAAGGCCATATATATATTTAGCCAGGCCAAGCCTAGAATCGGAGTTGCACACTCTCACCGAGCAACTTCGCATGGCTTTATTTGAGCCAGTTTAATTTGTGTCCAAAACAATTGAGCAGCAGCAGGGAAAACGAAGAGTTTTCGATAGCAAACGTTTGCAAAAAAAAAATACAGACATTCGTAAGTCCTAACTACTTTCAGATGAAAGCGTAATGGCATTCAAAGCGGATTTAAAAAACACTACAAGCGAACAAAGTACGATGCGAGTGTTTTGCTGGAAGAAAGAGAAGGTGGAGAAATTAAACAAGACTAGCTTGTAATAATAATAGCTTGTACTGATTAGTCTAGAAAAATCGGTATTTATTTTGACATAAATGCCCGTAGAAAAGACAATAAAGGGTAAAAACTGATCGTTAAGAGCAGTCAACAGGAATTGACCGCGGTTCAGAAACAACAGAACAAACACAAGTATTACAAGAAAACAAAGCACAATACGAATAATATTTCTTCGAAGATTCTTGGAGAAGGTGGAGAAATTAGACAAGTAACAAAAATTGCTTAGCAATTTTGACATAAATGTCCGTAGAAAAGACAAAAAAGAGGTCCACACCTGATCGTTTAGAGCAGTCAACAGGAATCGCTGAGGCAGCAATCACTCGCAACGCGACAGAGCTTAATAATAGCGCCATTTCCCACAAAATCTTTCCTTAGCTGACACAAAACGCTAAAGAGCTTTGATAGTTTTACTGGTACTTCCCATGTCTTCCGAAGAACCTTCTTCAATTAATGATTCTCAGTGGCAAAGCGTCATCCAGTTAACGAAGAAAGCGCTTGCCAAACCACGCCAGCATTTCTCTCGCAGACCCGTCCACTATAAAATTTATCAAAGCCAGCTCAGCCAGTCAACCCATTTCGGTGTTTTTAACATCCAAACGCTGATTCTTACCGATTCAAACAAATTAAGGCGACGTGTTTATAGACGGCGAAACTTAATATTGTTGTTTACAGGCCGCTTTCAACGAAGATCTCTAAATTTGACAACTTTATGTCAGATTTTGAGACGTGCACATGCACATGCATTTGATCGGCTTTTTTTTTTACTCGAGCTTTAATGCTTAATTTTACGAGGACTCATTGTGATTAGGTGTTATTAAGATAAGGGCAAAAGTTTCTTAACGCTGTTGAGGTACCAAGGTCGAAAAACAGTCAGCCAAGCCGAGTAAAAACACTCGTTCGCTTGCAAAGAAAACAACGTAACAAAAAAAAACAAACAATTCAACTACTTCTTGGCGTCCAAAACGAGTACAGATGATTGTTATTTATATCCATTCGAGAGAAAAATACAAGTTTCATTCCTGAACAAAAGCAACAACGATTAAACCAAATGTTAAGGTTCTATTTATTTAATTTACCTCACTGTCCTGCGCTGTGTTGTAGAGGTTTCTACCACTTGAAAATACGTAGATAAGCTTCAGTAAAGTAAAAACAAGCACCCGCAAAAATAGCAAACGGTTTGTCCAAAGAAAGAGCTTTTTCCACAGAGTTTGAGCTACTCGTTCCTCCCATTAACACAGGTGAACTGTTAAGTGACCTTTCTTAGTGAGATGCAAGATGCCGCGGTAAAGTGAAAACCCTTGAAGCGTTGAATTATACTGTTTTCAACCGCACAATCGATCCAAGTTTGAAGCTTTTCTTGAGAAAAATCGCTCTTCCCTTCATCACTTGAAAATTCACGTTCCGGAGTATCTTTTGACAAGTTCTTGATTTTTATGCTTTTTACACGAATTTAAAGACAAACTTCGATCGAAGACGATGAAGTTGTTTTGCTCAAAATGAAGAAACCAAGTGAATGTGAAATTACGAGCCGCAGAAAGCGCGCGAAAAATTAAGCCTCGATTTGGTTTGGGTGTTCCACACCTGGCTTAAGCCTGCGATCAAATCGAAAGCAAGTACCTGTTCAGCGGTCAACCTCAAAAAAACAGCTGACCTCGATGAGGTCTCAACTTGAGCCCGCGATATGGTCACGTAACACTGGTCAGCGGATACCTTGTTTTGACAGGTGTCAATTGGCTGTAAGATGGATGTCCAGTATCAAAGATGTACGCTGGGTGTAAACTGTAAACTAGCTTGTCAGCTGCTGGACCAGGTGGAGTATGGCCGCCATGTTGGATTATTATGATTATTATTAGTTATTGGGCAACACCACCGTCGTCGTCGTCGTCGTCGTCGTGCGCGCCCACGAGCAATACCGCTAGCCATTTTTACCATGAGAAAAGCAGTTGACGGGTTTCTATAGGTATGGTGCTCCGCTTCGCGGCCCTTCGGGCCGCTGGAGCTCCGCTACTACTACTACTACTACTACTACTACCACTACTACCACTACTACCACTACTACCACTACTACTACTACTACTACCACCACCACCACCACCACCACCCACCACCACCACCACCACCACCACTACTACTACTACTACTACTACTACTACTAATATATAGATTTAGCCAAGCCTAAAAGCGGAGCTCCATGGTTATTATTTTATTTACTGGTATTGAGCAACTTCGCATGGCTTTCCTTGGGCCAATATTTTGTGTTTAGAGCAGTCAATAGGAATTGACCGCGGTTCAAAAACCTCAAAACATTAAAACATTCCAAAACAACAAGACGCCTATGTTTGTTCGAAGATTCTTGGAAAGGGTGAAGAAAGTTGATAAGTAAGCTTCTAGTAAGATAGAAAAATTACTAAGCAATCTTAAGTTTTTACATAACGGTCCGTAGAGTATGAACCTGATCGTTTAGAGCAGTCAACAGGAATTGACCGCGATTCACAAACCACAGAATAACAAAACATTACAAGAAAACAAATTCACTGACGATGCGTAGGTTTGTAGGTTTCTTTGGAAAAGGTAGGGAAAATAGACAAGTGACAATTTCGTAGCAAGTTAATAAAAATTGTTAAGCAATTCTGACATAAGCTTAAATATCGGAGAAAAGAGAAAAAGGAAAACAAACCAATGGTTGGATAGGTAATCGCACTGGGCCGAGAAAAATTAAGAATTGATATTATCTGTGTTTTCAGAAGTTGCTGAAATTGTCTTCTTTGCGCAAAACACAAGTAATACTAAAGCCCCCGCTAAACGATCAAACATTTTCCTGAACATTGTGTTTGACAAACATAACGTTGGGTGACTAGCCGATAAACAAATTTCCTTGGGCGAGAAACCTCTGCTAGCAGGAAAACAAACAATATTTGACCAAACACGAGACAAAGCGAGTACACAGGACACTTTTTGCGTGTTATCGCTGAAATTTTCACGTTCTTAATTTGGTTTGCTTTTTACTGACTGTGCACTTTCTTGGTTGGGTTGGCTAAACGATCAAACATTTGTTCGTAGAGCGAAATGTTAGATGAAAATGTTTCATCTGGATCAAACATAGAAAGCCGTTTTAAATTATCTTCCAACACGATGTTGAATGAAGTGTTTGATCGTTTAGCCTGGGCTTAATGCTTTATTTTACGAGGACTCATTGCGATTACTTGTTAATAAGTTAGGGGCGAAAGTTTTTTTAATGCTGTTGAGGCACCGACGTCGAAAAACACTGAAAACAGTCGGCCAAGCGGAGTGAAAACACTCGTTCGCTTGCATGAAAACAACAAAACAAACAAACAATTCAACTACTTCTTTGCTTGCAAAACGAGTAGAGATGATTGTTATTTATATCCAGTCGAGAGAAAAATACAAATTGCTTTCCTGAACAAAAATAAGAACGATTAAACCATTTAATGTTAAGCTTCAATTCATTTAATTGAGTCACCTGTGTTGTAGAGGTTGAAAATACGAATCCACTTGAGTTAAAACACGCATCTGGAAAAATAACAAACGGTTTGTCCAAAGAAAGAACTTCTTCCACTAACTTTAAGCTACTCGTTCCTCCCATTAATGCCTGTGAACTGTTAAGTGACCTTTCTTGGAGAGCTGCGAGGTGCCGCGGTAAAGTGAAAGTCCTTGAAGCCTTGAATTATTTTGTTTTTCAACCACACAATCCGGGCGTCGATTATGCAAGTCGAGCCAAGTTTTAAGCGTTTCCTGAGGCAAATGTTTTGCTATCCTTTTTATCACTTGAAAATTCACCTTCCGGAGTATCTGTTAATTAGTTATTGATTTTTATGCCTTTTACGCGAATTAAAAGACAAACTTCGCAAACTTCGAAGAAGATGAAGTTGTTTTGGTCAAAATGAAGAAACCAACTGACTGTGAAATTACGAGCCGCAGAAAGCGCGCGGAAAATTAAGCCTCGTTTTGGTTAAATTAACCTGGTTTGAGCCTGCGATCTAATCTAAAACAAGTACGTGGTCAGCGGTCAAATTAAAAAAAAACAGCTGACCTATATAAGCTCTAAACTTGAGCCCGCAATATGGCCACGTGATACTGGTCAGCGGAAACCTTGTTTTGACAGCTGTCAATTGGCCATGACACGGATGTCCTATATCAAAGTTGCACGCTGCAAACTAGCTGATGAGCTGGGGACCCAGCTGGGTCAGGTGGAGTATGGCCGCCATGTTGGATTATTATGGTTATTATTTGGATATTATTAATTATTGGGCAACTCCACCGTCGTCGTCGTCGTCGTCGTCGTGCGCGCCCACGAGCAATACCGCTAGCCGCTTTTACCATGAGAAAAGCAGTTGACGGGTTCCTGTACGTAGGTATGGTGCTCCGCCGGAGCTCCGCTACTACTACTACTACTACTACTACTACTACTACTACTACTACTACTACTACTACTACTACTACTACTACTACTACTACTACTATACTACCACTACTACCACTACTACCACTACTACTACTACTGCTGCTGCTGCTGCTGCTGCTACTACTACTGCTGCTGCTGCTGCTGCTACTACTACTACTACTACTATACTACTACTACTGCTACTACTACTACTACTACTGCTGCTGCTGCTACTACTACTACTACTACTATACTACTACTACTGCTACTACTACTACTGCTACTACTACTACTACTACTACTACTACTACTACTGCTGCTGCTGCTGCTGCTACTACTACTACTATACTACTACTACTACTACTACTACTACTACTACTGCTGCTGCTGCTGCTGCTGCTACTACTACTGCTGCTGCTGCTGCTGCTACTACTACTACTACTACTATACTACTACTACTGCTACTACTACTACTACTACTGCTGCTGCTGCTACTACTACTACTACTACTATACTACTACTACTGCTACTACTACTACTGCTACTACTACTACTACTACTACTACTACTACTACTACTGCTGCTGCTGCTGCTGCTACTACTACTACTATACTACTACTACTACTACTACTACTACTACTACTACTACTACTCCTGCTGCTGCTGCTGCTGCTACTACTACTACTACTATAATACCTCTACTACTACTACTACTAATACTACTACTACTACTACTACTATACTGTTACCACTACTACTGCTACTACTACTACTACTACTACTACTACTGCTGCTGCTGCTGCTGCTGCTACTACTACTACTATACTACTACTACTGCTACTACTACTACTGCTACTACTACTACTACTACTACTACTACTGCTGCTGCTGCTGCTGCTACTACTACTACTACTACTATACTACTACTACTGCTACTACTACTACTGCTACTACTACTACTACTACTACTACTGCTGCTGCTGCTGCTGCTACTACTACTACTATACTACTACTACTGCTACTACTACTACTGCTACTACTACTACTACTACTACTACTTCTACTACTACTGCTGCTGCTGCTGCTGCTGCTACTACTACTATACTACCACTACTACTACTACTACTACTACTACTACTACTACTACTACTACTACTACTACTGCTGCTGCTGCTGCTGCTACTACTACTACTATACTACCACTACTACTACTACTACTACTACTACTACTACTACTACTACTACTACTACTACTATTACTGCTGCTGCTACTACTACTACTACTACTACTACTATACTACCACTACTACTACTACTACTACTACTACTACTACTACTACTACTACTACTACTACTACTACTACTATACTACCACTACTACTACTACTACTACTACTACTAATAATAATAATAATAATAAAGAAGAAGAAGAAGAAGAAGAAGAATGATGGTAACGAGGCGAAGCCTAAAGGAAAGTAATATAAAGGAAACTATAATCTTCAGTTTTTCAGAGCGGTTTTTAGTTGAGTGTGTTATTTTCTGTGATTGGTTGGCAGACCTCGCGCCACTCTCTCATCCATTGAGAAGCGAAGCCAAAACCAATCGTGACTACACGCAGTTTCTCGCGCTTGGTACCACCTGCTTGTTGACGCCATTGACGCGCGTGTTGTGATTGGCCAGAGCGATTGATTTGCGATTACTATAAATTAATCTTTATGGCTGTGTTCCCTTACATCATCTCCAGTGAGCCCGGAATCGCCTTCAGCTCCATCTTCACCATCGACACCCTAATTAAAGACAGACACAGCACTCCTCACTCAACTATGCTCGTGCTAGACAGTCAGTTAATCAATTTCAATTATTATCTAGCTCCGTCTAGTAATTAATTAATTAATTAATCTTACGTATTTATCTGCCTTAATTAGTAATAACCTATGTATATTCTGTAAATAACCGCCCTTCACTAGTAACTGCACTGTGGTAGTGGCCAACTCGAAAGCTCTGTTCCTTTGGCCACTACGCACTATTCCAAATTAGTGCCTAATGTACATGTAAGCTAGTTTTGTTTCTCTTTTACTTTTTTCTATTCTTGCACGGTAATATTATGTTTGAATAAGTGTGAATAAACTGAACTTGAACTTGTTAATTTCCCAGCATTTTTGGTGGTTTCTAAATTTTGCTGGAAGACAAAATGATAATGCAAAGTTATTTTGTCTCTTCAGGTAATCGCACTAATTCAAGCCCTCCGAAAGTTTCGATTTATTTATCTCCAAGGCAATTCCATAAGACGAGAGCATGACCATCAGTCGTCAGATGGAGCCGTGTGCGGAAGTGTCCTCGTTTTCAGTGATATCTGCAAATGGTAAGCCTGTCACGTGTAAAGACAGCACTGCCAATTCCACAAACTCTTCTCTTCTCTCTCTTTATCACTACAGAGGTTCCGCAGCTTTCAACCATAATTCAGTCTTTCTTCCGCAAAGATTCCAACGTGGAATCAAAGCTTGTAAGCTTTGTAATGGAAAGAGAGAGAGAGAAACGGAAACCGGTCGGGAGGTTTCTTGACTTTTTTCCTGCCGCAAGTTCACAAATGGAATCTGAAACCTAGAACGAACGTTGACAATAACAAGGCCAAATCCACCAACTTTCAAAAGAAGAAATTTTAAGAAAAGATAAGCAAGAAGATAGAAAACGATTCAGGGTTCAAGCAACTGCTCCCCTGAATTGTAAAATGCTCATTTTCTCAGTTACACATAAATAAAATTAGGGTGGCGTCTTGCAATTTCAGTACTTCTAGTTAAACTTTCGCTGGTTCAGGTTCAGGTTCAGGTTCATTTATTTCACACTATTTATTTCACACTGTTAATTTCGATGCACTAAAATTCAAAACGCTGTAATTAAAACGGAGTTCAACAACCAAAAACCTCTTGTTTGCATTCCTGAACTACGGACACGACACCAAAGATCGGGAGAAACCAAAAGCAGGATCCAAGAGGTCTTGACAAAGGAGGGGGTGATTAAAAAAGGAAAATAGGGTGACGTTAACGTCAGAGTTAATTACAAGCAACTGAAGAACGAGTGTACTCACAGGTTGGCCTTTACGGCCGTCCCTTCCAGGTCTGCCAGTAGGACCAGGGTAACCCTACGAATAATTGGCCACGCAAATGTATGAAAATAAGGTTAGCGCAAATAAGACCCTTGGCAAAATCAGGGAAGGTTAAGGCCGCGCAGGACACTTAATTTTCATCATTACGTATGTATTTATTTAAAGGTCGGCACTCACGTGGGGAATATTCGCAGGGAATCAGTGATCGCAGGGAATATTTCCCGGCGTACAGTTCAGATCGTTCGAGGGGAACAAGCATTTTTCAGGTGAAATGTTCAAATTTGAATTCTTGGGATAGTTCACACAGAGGGAACTGGTCCCCACGACCGTTCCCTGCAATCATTCCCTGCGAATATTCCCCTCGTGTGCACTGGCCTTAAAGAGTATGCAGGAATCGTTCGACTGATTCCGACGATGCAATCAACCCTTCAAATGTAGGGATTAGAAGGTTGAAAATGAAACACCTACCCCACAAATTTTGGCGCGTGAATTTTCATAGGCAAGTGTCCTGCGCAACCTTAAGTACTTCTATAAGTCACTGGCTATTAACTTTGCCAACTCTGTTCCGCTCTCTGTTTCATAAACCGAGTGGGAGTATTGGTACCTTACTGGGGTGGTATGCCGGGGGTGGCATAACCCTACAACTAAGTTCAGCTGCCACCCGGTAAGCTCAATTGCTTGCAATTGGGCGCCAGCCTGCAGAGCCAAAGGTCGCGGGTGAAATTCAGTGACTGGACCATCTCTCAGTGTCTGGAAAACAGCGTACACATTGCGATCGTCGCTACAACATGGGCGCGCCAGGTAGTCATTGAGAATGAGCTAGCCTTGGCAGATGACCGCTTTATCTTAGCAGAGACTCGATCGACTTGGCAATCGTCCAAAACGAGTTTCTCCGAGCGAGAGAGATCAAAAAGTGTATAACAGCCAGAAACTAAATGGAAGACTTAAGAACACTTGAAAACAAAAAAAACAAAAACAAAACAAAACAAAACAAAAAAAAAAACAATACAGAAGGAGAAGAACGAAGTGGCATTGCCTTCGACCCTTCCTAGTGGCACACTCAGTTCCTGGCTAACAAGCTGCTACCAACATTATGGCACAAGAAAGGGGATTTCATAAAATCAGGAAGCACTCCAAGACACACTAAATACGAGAACTTCAATTAATGTTTACCTGATTGCCAGTTTCCCCGCGATTTCCGTCAGTACCAGCTAAACCTTTGTCACCCTAAAGAAATACAAAACAAATAAGATGAATTACGGTACGACAGCGCTTAGTGACTGACTTTACTCGGTCTTTGAAGGGATCTAGACAAAACTAGCCGTCCCTTGTTTTGTTCCTTGAGAGTCTGAAGTATGGAGAAGGCCTCGGGGAATAAGTACAAAGACAAAACACAGTGAAAAGCCTCTACGAATAGGCATCAACTCGAGAGAGCAGGGGCTCGAGATACAAATGATTTAATGTAACGATTATTTCTGGTGTTTTCTTTTTTTATTTTTTTTATTTTTTTTTTATTTATTTATCCAGGGTCATCCAATTTAGCAGAGCTAGTTTACTTACCACTTGTCCCTGTTGACCGGGACTTCCTACACGCCCGGGGGAACCGGGTAATCCCTAAACACAACCAAATAAAATACAAGTCAACAGAACACTAAAAGATAAACAACTCTTTGGTGAAGGATTTCAAGGATGAACTTGGCTTTCCACGAAGACATGTACAAATCTCTCTGGTTACTATAGCGTAAAGTAATCGACAAGGAACGCAGATGACCAAGTCCCAATCCCGATGCGATCACCCTAACCCTAAAACAAAGGATGAATCCGCGAATAAAATGAAAGGCCTGACCGCATGTGGAATAGAAGCAAATTACTTTGCCAAGGGAATGGGAATCTCCATATGGTTTAAATGTCACAAATATTTGAACTATAACGGGTTTACGGGAAGAAACCTCTGCATGGAGAGCCTCAAGAGGTTAGGGTTTAGGGTTAGGGTTGTATCATTTCAAATGTTATACCAGTAATACATTATTGTTTTGAGGAGGAGGAGGAAAAGGAGAAGGAGGAAAAGGAGAAGGAGGAGGAGGAGAAGGAGGACAAGGAGGAGGACAAGGAGAAGGAGGAGGAGGACAAGGAGGACAAGGAGGAGGACAAGGAGAAGGAGGAGGAGGAGGAGGAGGAGGAGAAGGAGGAGGAGAAGGAGAAGGAGAAGGAGAAGGAGAAGGAGAAGGAGAAGGAGGTCAAGGAGGAGGACAAGAAGGATAAGGAGGAGGAGGAGGAGGAGGAGGAGGAGGATTAGAAGGAGGAGGTGGAGGAGGTGAAGGAGGAGAAGGAGGAGGAGAAGGAGGAGGAAGAGGAGAACAACACCAACACCACCACCACCACCAACAACAACAAACGGAACAAGAAGAGCTTCAGTTACCGTGAGTACCGTGTCCGTTGATATTAAATCTTCAAGGTCAACACACATGCCACTCAAACATCACCTCAGAGGATATTTTGATGGACAAAGTGTAATATGAATGCTCGGGATGAGTTAAACACAGTGTCTACTAACCGGGCGACCAGGATCACCTTTGGGGCCAGGAGGACCAGTTGGTCCGTTACTTCCCTAAAAATATCAACATGAAGTGGATCAGTACACATTTGCCGTGGTCTTCACTTGAGAGTATTAAGTAACCTACGAAAAAATCACGAAATCGAGCCATCATCTGTCACGCGTCCTAGCTAGTGAAGGGAATGGGTCTAGTCCTGATTTCACGTCACAAACTGATTTGCATGGCGTTAACTCTTTGTAAACATGCATGCAAAGCAGCTTTTAACGTCAAATCAGGAATAGACCCCTCGGGGGGATTAATCCCTTATTTGGCCTAAACGGGTATGTGCCGCCAAACAGGGTATGGTTTTTGGCGTCTTGAATCTTAAACAGGGCATATAATTTTGTATTTAGCATTTTGAACTGGGTGTGTTTCTGGACCAGAAGCCTCCCACGCAGTCGTTTTCAGGGGACTCGTATTTCACCTCCTCCCCACGAGTCCCCTAAAAATGACTGCGTGGGAGGCTAGAAGCCTTGAAGAGGGGGTGTACCTTGACGTGTACGGTCCACATACCAACAATGAAAAAAAAATTGACTTCTTTGATGTCAGGCCGCTTGGAGATACGAAATTTCTCTTCTAGTGTTGAAAAAGTATTTAACGAGTGAGCGCAGCAAACGAATAAAATATTTTTCAACACAAGAAGAGAAATTTCGTATCTCCAAGCGGCCAATTAATGTTCTACTTATTATATAAACATCAATGAAATACCGAACCATTTCATTTTCGCTGCGAAAGGCGCGATTTCTTATGTAACCATAGCAACAGTAATCTTTTCACGTGTGAAGATATCATGTTTTCGCGCGAAAGATCACCTGGTATTTCATTGGCGTTTATATAATAAAAAAAAAACTTTCTGTCTGTGAAATGAAAAACAAATCAGGGTTATTAATAAACGTCTCTTTTCTTAAAAAGGGTATCGAAATCAATGGATGTTGTCTTGAAACAGGGTTAGGGCTTGAAGGCCTCGGCCGCACACCCCACCCAAACTTCCCTTGAGTGCCTCCCCCTAGGAATAGACCACGACCCTTGTGACTCGGTCGTGTACCAAATGATGCTTAGTTTATTGTAAGGCATAAAAAGTCCAAACCGAACGTAAAGGCTAAATGCTCTTGGAATAGGTAGAAAGCAAAATATATTTGGGGTTAGGTGCACTTTAAGGCACCTTACAATCAAATAACAAAAGTATAAAAAACTTACATCAACGTAAGTGCATATAAGAAGCAATAAGAAAACCCAATAAGAAACTATAATAATTAATTGAAACAAATACCAACAACTTGTTAGAAACTGTTTAAATAAGTTTTCGATCCTTTTTGTGTGGGTTACCAGTGTGTGGGATACCTGTGTGTGGGATACCTGTGGGAATCCCACACTAATGTCATCGCGATCGGGTTGTAAGTCCGTTAAAGCTACTGAGTTGCAAAGTTTCCAATGCATTGTGGACAGTGTACCCACACATGTACCCTTTGAGTAACTAGTTTTTAGATGTGTCAATGGAATTACTTCTAACTCAGTGCCAGCGGCAACTTATTCCATGATTTGGGACAAGCAACACAAAGCTCTATCACCAAAGGTCACTAGGCGCGATCTTTGTTCCTGCAAGTATTCCTATTCAGTTAATGCTCCTGTATAAATACAAGATTGAGAAGCTATTTCATTGTCGCAGGAAAAAAAAAATTAATGAGGTATGTATTGAATGCTTACTGGACGTCCCTCATTTCCTGGGATTCCAGGCAGACCATCTCTTCCTGAATAGCCCTACACATAACATGAATACACATGTTAAAATTACTAGTTAATCCCTTTCCTTCTCACTTTCCACCTTTTATCAAAATGCTACACTTTTAGGCACACAAAACCACACATCCTCCGAAACTAGCTCACAGCCACTGTGAGGCATACCTCACTTGCTTTCGTCTACAAGAATAATCGTCATGTTGAGATTTGTATTGAGACTGCTTCTCAATTATTGATCTGCTTCATAATACTTGGATTCAATTGCGCCACCTTCGGTTTACACTCTATTTCGGTTACCCTTTTGTATACCACAAGGGTAAAAAAAAGCACCCCTTCCAGGCGGACCCTCTCCGTATTGTGCTGAGTATCCCTTCTCCCCCTCGCACGCGTGGCTTTGTCCTCAAACGTTGTTTTGAAGCTAAATTCGATAGTATCCGTCAATTTTTACGACTAAAATTCAAACAAACTATCTAACAAAAAGACTTAATGTGTTCTTTATAGGAGCTTTCAAGAAACGGGCTTCTCGTTCGAACAAATTTGCACCAATACAATTTGAAACGTAACCCAAATAACACTTCATTTTTACAAATTAGAAAAATACAACCATAAAAACCAGTTATAAACAAACTCTGTGCAACCGATAAAACTGCTGACGAATGAGGCCAACTTTTTGCAGCAAGGCACGTTTCCCTTTCGCAAACGGTCGATGCCATTTTAGCGACACTTAGAAATGTTTTTCACTAATTTCATTTAACAATCGACCAGTTTCACCAGTTTCGATCACAGTTTCGACCTTGCCCAGGCCTAAACTAGAGCAGAAGATACATGGCATCGTCCATTACGAAAAGCTTGGTTACCAGTGATGGCATCGACCGTTTACGAAAGGGAAATCAGCAGCGGCGGGACCTAGTACGGCATTCCACGCCAATTTACTATCAGTTGCGGGCGTTAAAGGCAAACAAACAAAACGAAGAGGTGTGTAATTAAATTGTTACCGGAAGACCAGGCAGTCCAGGTAGGCCACTCGATCCTGGTGCCCCACGAGCACCCTAAAATGAGGAAAGCAAATCATTGTTTCAATTATAGCCATGTTAAACCATTACTGCAAAGTGTTGAGGTTGTCGAGTTTATTATCTCGAATTGAAATGATTGAAATATGAGTAGAACTAGACACATAATTCGAATTTGACTGGTGATTTCTTTAAAGGGGCAGTGTCACGAGGATTTTGCTGTTTTAGGTCAATTCTGTGCTAAAATCATTACTTTGAGCCTTTACTCATAAACAAAATGCCTCTGTAAAACTACGACGAAGATATCAAATGAATTTTATCTGAGAGGGCTAACCATAATAAATTTCTTGATAATTTTTGAAGACGCAGCGATAAAACTTAAACATTTGGCCAATTTTTTCAAGTTTCAGTCCATTTCCATCCTTACCATCCGTAGCAACAGGCGACAGGAAATAGTTTCAGTACCTTCAAATAGTCTTTAATTAGAAAACTAGACCATTATTTTTGGAATTTAATTGATGGGAAGACACCTTCTCGCTTTTTATAAAGTTGCCAAATAGCGTGACATTGCCCCTTTATATATATTAATGCATTATTCAGGACAGGGAGGTTGCACCATAGTTTTCGGCATAATATTTGGCGATGAGAGTGTGGGAGTCATGGTGGGCAATGGATATCTAGTTGTTTTTGCTAAAGTGGTGCTTCATATCCTCGTGAATGGAACTCCATACTGATGGGCCTTGAAATCTTGTATTGAAATAATGAAATTTCTCTGTAAATGAGAGATGTACACTCAGACAAAAAAATCCGATTACTGGTTTGGATCCTCTATCACTGTGGTACAGATATAATAGCCATTATAGCCATTATAGACATTATTGCCATTATAGGAGACAACCGAACTTGTAATCGGAAGGTCACAGGTTTGACTACTGTTGGGAAAATGAGGAATGCGGGCGTCATTACCGAAAAATTACATCTTTCAAAATTTTGAGAGTTTGGTGCCATATTCAAATGTTACCGAAACTGTTACCACTGTTCAGTGCGCAAATCGAACGTTTTGAAATCAACCCCGCTCAAGAGAAGCGGACTCTAATGCCTGGGGTCGGTCGGGAAGTTCCTCACGCCTTGTACGAATAAATAAAATTCGCTTTCCGGGGAAAGAGTCGATCGTTTGCTTCATCAAGATTGATTCACAAGCAAAAAAAGTTTGAAATTGCGTTCAAATTTGGTGGCTTCTTTGTATGTGCCCTGTGACGTTTGTTTGGATAATTTTACCTTAATACCAGGGACTCCTGGTTGTCCAGGACCTCCGGTACTCCCAGGCGGACCCTAATGAAAAAAAGAAAAGACAGTTGTCAAGATACGATTGTTAATAAAATGCCTTTTAAAACCGAATACCATTAACCGACATGCAGTTACTTACAGGGGGTCCCTGAGCGCCTTCTCGTCCAGATGATCCGGGAACTCCTCTGGAACCCTGTCAAATGAAAAATTTAGCATTATCTTATATAAACTACACTTGTTTCTTTTGAGGACAACGTACGAAGAACAAGTCTCTACGTCATTTACTGGGGTTTCGGAGTAACCATTTTTTTCTTAAATAAGAATTTTCTTAAATAGGAATTTTCTCAAAGGATTAGTTAAATTGAGCGAAATAGGAAATATTGAAGATTTAATGAAGGTTTAAAGTTGGAATTTGAAGTTGAAAATTAGGAGATGGATACCAAAATAGTCCCCCACCAACCTGGAGTGCTTTTTGGGAGGTTTCAACTGCCTGGCTATTTTTTAATTTTACATTTCAATCTTTTCTTTAAATTTTCACTCAGATTCACGTAGAACCCCACCTTAAGGGCTTTTCATTTGCAACTGGAAAACGACCTATTGGCTGCGATGCCATTTTTGTTTGGCATAACATGGCGTAATATTTCCAAACTAATACTTGTGGGTAATGAACCATTCAAACGTTGTCATCACACTCGTTTTATTTTCCTGCTATCAAGACTGCAGGTCTTTGATGGGTTTAAAATGTCAAAGGTAAAACTGCAGCACGGTTTCGTATACGAGTTATAGCTTCAAATCAGTTACATACCGAACAAACGGAGATATGTCGGAGTCCGTTAAAATATTTCAATAGAAAAAAGTCTCAAAAATCAGTATAGGGGTGGCAAAGAACACTGCATCCTTAACTGGGGTGATATTTTTCACTTTTCAATCGGACCAATCCTAGAAAAGTTACGATCTGACAACCCATTCTCCACAAATCATCAGTGATGTTGGCGTTGAAGTTTTGTTCACTTTTCAATGAAAACACAAACCTATCCACGTGAAAAAGGCCTAACAATAACCGTTCTTCCAACACAAAACCAGTTTTTAACTGGCCGTGCATATATGGACACAACTGTACTTGCTAAAATATACGCACCGGGAAGCCAGGAGGTCCGGTATCTCCCTTGAGTCCCGAGAAGCCCGAAGATCCCTGGGGATGCAAACAAAATACGGCACAAGATGACTATACAGTTATGCGATTGCGGCGATTCGATCGACGGCCCTTTGTAAAACTGCTGTTCGATTCTGCTTGTTAAAGGACTACCGTCACGGCAATTCCTGGCATAAGTTGTTCAGATCGTGAGGAAATACATTTTTCTATTACGCAATCGGCCCGTCTAACAGGAAGAGGTAGATTTCTAATTATTTCTTGGACGGATAAAGAGTAGTATTGTGGCGATTAGAGTTGCATTCCATTTCCTCCTCGTCATTCGTGGCCATAGACAACCACAAATGGTTTCAATGCACTTATTAAGTACCTCGTGGGAAAACTGATTTTACTTTGCAAACACATGTTTGGGTTCAGACCCAAATTACGCGACAGTGCCCCTTAAATATATTGTGACAATGCATAGTTCTTACCAGGCCTCCGACGCTTCCTTTGTTACCAAGATTTCCAGCTTCTCCTTTCTTTCCCTAAAAAAAAAAAATCAAATTTATTTTATTTCACGTTACGATTGTGTACTTCGATATCACTTAATGCCAACTTGAATCTCACACTCAACGCAAGTGCCAAAAACCTTCTCTCCGGGAAATCCTTTGAGGCCATCAGCTCCGCGCGGTCCAGTTGTTCCCTGTAACGCAGAAAGAAAAAAAAATTGTTGGGCTTTTTGTTACTTTGTTCAGTGCAGTGGCCAGTTTGTTAATTGTGAGAGTGAATATATTTTTTTCAGGCTTTATTTTCACTACTGCTTAAGTAGTGTTCACTAACTGCGATGATCATTCACAGCTTCAGTTTGTTAATTGTTATGATGATGATGACAATTACGATGATGATGACGATGATGATGACGATGACGATGATTATTTAAGGAACGTAGATATCTGGTGGTGCCGACAAAACACCCTCGGCTCCTCAACTGTCGCGCAGTTGACCATGCTTCCAGATCCTTCACATTACACGAGATGCCTCTTTTTGAGCCTCTTAAACCAAGCTACCAATATTTCTGACTCGAATTTTTCAACACCATTCCCATGATGTTTAAGATCTGCGTCCTCAAGAGACGAGCGCCTCTGATCAGCTTGGTTCCAAGGTCAATATAGGTACCTTAAAGAATGCAACTTATTTGTTGATTTTAGAGGTATTTTGAGCCTACGTTTGGCACAAAACGAGACTAAACTGGAATGTATAAATTTTTTTTCGAGTAGCGTTAGAATTGATAAGTTGTGAGTGTAGCAAATTGACTTTGTTCTAGGTGAGTGTGTTCACTGTAGTAGCGGTCATTGTTTAGTTGGCATTTCCTTTTCGTAGCTCTTCGAGAGTATTAAATTTCAACACTGGCGTCGCACTATCAGCGTGTGTCTTCTCAAGGAACGATTGAAATGATTACGCGGGAATAGCAATGATTGGTTTAGTCGTTTAGCGAACAGATACATACCAGTGCGGGTTTAATTGGATCAGCGCTACGCGTTCGATCTAGCTCGCCAGAACGTACTAATTTAATAATAATAATTTATTGATTTCTATAGCGCATTACCATGACGCAACGTACCAGAAATCAATCTATACTTTGCTTTGACGTCACTCGGTTTTAGGCTATGCGATTGGACAATCGAACAATCCCTGTTCCATGTTAGGTTGTTCTCTGATGGTAAACTGTTCTGAGTTTTTAAGACAAGTGGCGGATAAAACAAACCGAGAACATTGGCGGAAGCCGTTATTCAAGATAAAACGGAAATTTCCCTGACTGGCTAGATATGATACTGAAAAAATACACTAATGATCATCGCAGTTATGAACTTCAGCAATAGTGAAAATAAAGCCTGAAAAATGATCTTCAAATATTCATTCTACATATTCATCACTTACGGGTATATTACCAACCAACAAAATGAACAGTTCTAGTCGGCTTGTTAGCTCAGTTGGTAGAGCGCTGCACTGGCATCGCAGAGGATTCAAATCCCGTACAAGCCTGATGTTTTTCAGGCTTTATTTTCACTACTGCTTAAGTAGTGTTCATAACTGCGATGATAATTCACATATTCCGGCATTCTTTAGCCCGCAGTTCAAATAAGTGATCTTCACTCATATTCATTCTCACAGATATGATAGTGTTGACTTTGTTCTTCTGGCAGACAGTGGAAGGTGGGCGGCACTATTTGGATGAACGTTTTACATACCATTACTCCAGGCTGTCCAGGAATACCCGTAGCACCAGGCCCACCACGAGGTCCCTGAAAAATACGAGTTTTACACAATAAACAAAATCGGAACACATGAGGATTTCCACCAAGAAACTGCTAACAGTAGACCTTTGCAACCTTCCTTAAGGTGGAAGGTATCCACAAAGCGATATGTCGCAGGGACACGTCGTAGCGGCAAGTCCCCATACCTAATTTCACGAGAAAATGCTGTCGCGGGGACAATTGGTCGCGAATTCGTGCGTCAAGTGGCGGGAACAAATGACACAAATTTTCAGTGGATCGATCTGTCCCCGTGACAAAATATAAAAAATAAACCAATGGGAAAGCGTCATTTATTCGCCCATAGACACGTCGCCTTGTGTGGACTTGGTAGGCGTCTTGACCCAGGGACATGTTTCTCATACAGCCAGCACACAAGACTTGTCGCCTTGCGTGTGACGACTTTCAAGTTGAAACACCACATTTAAGTTCATGTTGATTCTGTTGATTGAGTCTTCCTGACCTGTTCACCGCGTTTTCCTCTTCGTCCTGCAATCCCATCATTGCCACCTCGTCCCTAACAAATACATTGAATGTTATTAGTGGTTTATGAGTGTAGTGAGAACTGTATGAAAAAATTCCTCACTACTCTTAAACTGAACAGAGGTATAGTGGGCCCACAGTAATTGGCTACCCGCTGTTGTGGTTACCCTGCCCATGATGAAGCTAATAAAATAAAATAAATAAAATATAGATAAACAATAAAAACAACCAAGTACTTTTGCCTTATTTTACTTTGAATTGTTTTGTCACCCTTTACAATTCTCGCGATTATTATTCGATACACGCACTCTATTGTTTAACCTTCTGATCTCAAAGATAACTGGTTAACTCTCATTACTGTTTCATATACTTTTCACGGTGTAGGTGGAGAGAATTTATCTAAACACAAAGAAAACTCTAGTGATTACTTCTACTATTCTCAAAGCCTATATGGCTAAGTCAAACGTTGAGACCTGTTCAC
>JAEMWC010000012.1:1080000-1082500 GCA_016490735.1 Pachyseris speciosa | reverse complement strand
AATTCAGTCATATATTCATTCTCACATATTCATCACTCACGGGTATATAACGAACCAATAAAATGACCAACTCCCAGTTGGCTTGTTAGCTCAGTTGGTAGAGCACTGTATCGGTATCGCAGAGTCATGGGTTCGACTCCCGTATAAGCCAGAATTTTTTCAAGCTTTATTTTCACTACCTCCAAACCGAGTGAAACAAGAAATACAACATGATAGAAATGCATGAAACCCCATATGGAACTGTGCAAGGGTGAACTGTGGGCTTTGACTGGAACCGCGTACCCACATTTCACTCTTGCTCACCATAGAGTCTCCAGTATCTCAGTGCTTAGAGCGTCCGTCTAGATCGCGGAGGGTCGTGGGTTCAAATCCCACCTGGAACTAGGATTTTTTTTTCCGAGTATTTCTATCCTGTTGTACTCTTTTTATTTTCACTACTGCTTAAAAAAAGTAGCGTTCATAACTACGATGATGATTCACAGCTTTATTCTTTAATCTGCAGTTGAAATATATGATTTTTATATATTACTCTCACTTTAACGAGCAGTACATACCTGCACTCCCTTGGCGCCAGGTACACCAGGTCTACCTGGAAGTCCGCGGAAACCCTATAAGGTAACAAAAACAGCTTCTTTAAATGCAATAAAACAATTCCTTAGCAAATATAATTGCCAACAAAGCAACACGAACAACTACTAAACCACAAGGATGACAATTATCCAGCGACGATCGTGGGATATAATATCGTATTTTATTAACCAGCACATTGTAACACTGTCCAATTATGGTCGTGGCGCAGTCAATAATTCGTCGTGCGTACTCAACAGATATCCTGCGATATGCCGTCGAGAAGAATGGCGGCTTTTCCAAACTGTGCTTTGTTATCAGTGTGTTGAGTAATAAAACAATTATCCTGCTCAATCTTGTGGAATATCCCCAGATTTTAGCCAACCCGGCCACAGGCCGGCTAAGTATCAGGCGATATTCCACGCGATTTCGCAGGATAATTGTTAAATATTTAGCCGACTAGCTCGAGATTACTTGGTTTAATTGTACCAATGCGAATAACTGGTTTAATTGTGCCAATAACAAAATGCTCGAATGTGATTGGTTCTTAACAGCCCTTATTTATGGCTTAATTGGCTGTTTGTCCAAACTGTCCGATTTTCAGAGCTGTCCGATTACAAACACTTGTAATCGAACAGTTGAGCAGCCAATAAACAATTTAAGGACTTCATGCCTTTAGCCAATAAACTTTGACTACCTCGCCCATGCTAGCCAATCAAAATCAAGGAAAATGTCTTAAGGAATCGTGTGCACGGTCGAATCCGGATATTTTCAAATCCGATGAATTTGCCGCCAACTCGCACGCCTGTTGGCGCATGCTTTGTTGACAATAGTCACCGAGGAGTCTTGGATACTAGAACGAATCCGGATACGTGTGGACGGGCAAATTCGATTTGAATACGTTACGTGTGGATGTGAAAATTTTTGAATCCGCAGAGAAAAAGTTGCGGATTTAAAAATATCCGGATACATGTGGACGGGGCCTTAAAAAGATACGTTTATTCCAGTAACCCTTCAGATACTTTCCAAAGGCGCATATGTTCCATTTTAAAGAATTTGTGCCGTGGAGTATTTTTCTGTGCTTATTTGAACGACAAAGCTAAGAGAACCTGTGGACAGGAATTGATAGTAAGAACAAAGAAAGTATTTTTATTGTTGAATGTGATCAGGGTCGCTAAGGCTTTCGTACCTCAATGAATTTTACCGTGTTTAAATAAAGATTTACCTTAGCTTATCTTACCTTGCCTGTAAAGCGAGTAACAGGAATTTTTTTCTCAAGCTTAGGTTTCCTCCCACTCAGCGTTTGAAAGTTAACTATCCGCAGACATTATGATACCACTTTTGCAAGCAAATAACAAAGGGAGAATTGCGACGATGCGTTTTACACTTATTGAGATCTGCTGGACTTGTTTTTTTTTAGGTAACATGTGAAGCGCCACCAGGATTGTTTCATGAGATATACAATCACTAAGAAGTGGGTTGGAAAACTAAGGCGCGGCAAAGCTTTTTCAACCGGCTTCGATATCTGATGAAACGCCCCTTAGAGTGTTTGATATAAATCAAAGAAGGACTGGAGTGAGTTTATGGTACAACTGAAGGGTCACCTCGCAGCTCTTACAAGGTCTCACCTGGTTGGAGACCATCCTGGTGAGACAAAAGAATAAACAACACAAACAATGGACCCTAGCCCTAAAACAATAAGGCTGCGACACCATCAACGCCACTACTGAAATTTACAGCTTATAGGAGCTGCGAGGCTACCGCATCTGAATGGAAACATACTGGAGATCCTCGAGTTCCAGGTGAGCCTCGTTTTCCCTCTGGTCCTTTATCACCCTTAAAAAAAAAAAAAAACTAAAAAATCTCAGAATTTAAAAAGAGATAGTGGAATACACACTGTTGATATGGAGTGCAGTTGTAACTTTTCAGTGGA
>JAEMWC010000012.1:1072500-1075000 GCA_016490735.1 Pachyseris speciosa | reverse complement strand
AGCAAGACAAAACTGTCCTTTGACTCACAAACATTACACAAGACAGCTGAGGGTAACCATTCCATTATTGGCAATTTTTTCTATACAAACAATATTTATTTCAACATTTGCTGTAAGGGCTCATCTAGAGAGTTTAAGCTGTTTACAGTGCATATTAAAAAAAGAATACGATTACACGTCACGATGAGACAAGACACACAAAGTATTAGAAATTAGCAGAAACGGTTGGACAAAGAAATCAACGATTGGACATATTGAAACATTACTTACAAGACACAAGAGAACCCAAATGTAGCTTTGATTTTACACGATAATGATACACAGGAAAGCCATTAACGCATGCTCTAGACGCTCTATGAAAGGTTTTCATCTGCTGTAAAGCACCGATTATAACCTTTTAGTCCCAATTAAAAATAAAAATAACATCCGTGCAATGTCATTCTTACTTCGGAATCGCTGAAACCTTAGCTCCACTAGAAATTTTGTTGAAAATGTGTTGATTTAATAGTATTCACTGTAGAATATATGAGCAATTACACGACAACATGATAAGCAGTTTCGGCAAATACGTTAGTCACAAAATAAAATTAAATTCAGGTAAATTGTAATGGGCATTTTTCACAGTATATGGATTGGCTTACAGTGCACTTACTTCTCTGCCAGGCGTTCCCGTTTTACCCTGCGCACCTCTTGCGCCTCTGTTGCCCTGGTAACAACAATAAAGAACCAATGACGAAACAGTAAAACAAACGCACCTCATAACTCTACTGCAGCGAAAACCTAGTTTAAGTACTTATTTCGTACAGGAAATGGTACCTTTGCACCTCGAGGTCCTTGCTCTCCTGAGGCGCCGTCGCGACCTGGAGACCCCTGTCGACACAACACAATAGTTACGTATTCGTTGGAGCTGTACGCTTCAAAACTCATTAATAATTTATATCTGATATAGACAAGGCTAAATTTTACGTCCGATTATTCGAAAAATGGAAAATCTACAACAGAAGTTTTTTAAGCCGTTCAAAAGGGCACAGTTCGTGTTTTATCAAATTTAAGACACTCGACTTAAAGCATCTCTGCTTGTTTATTAAACTAAACACTCCGGATGTACATTTGGCAAAGAAAACGCATACTATCCCACGCATACTATCCCACGCTGTGTGACCTTTTTATTAGTGAACTTCCCGTTATACAAAAAATCGACAGCATAACCATTTTCACGGTTTTAAAGCACACACAAATCTCTTTTCGGTAAAACTGTTATTTATTATCCCGTACAAACTGCTCTACAGCCTGGTTTTCATGTGAAGGCATCAAAATTCTAAAACTTAAACTAGTGGTACCACAAAGCTCTTTTTGGTTATTTTCTTCTTACCGGTGAGACAGATCTTCATCGAGATTTTCATGCTGACATATTGCTTATATTAATTAAGTGCAGCACTTTGGAATTTGATCGAAAACTTGGCAACCCAAAATACAAGAATTCTTAAAATGTTATAAAAATGGTATTTTTATTTTCATATTAACGAAAAAGTGTCACCTCGATAATCCTGAAGCAAAATTAGGAATACCGATTGCATGATCTGCTTTTTTTTCTTTGACCGACTTGCACGGTAGCCATGCTTGTGTCCTTCAGAGCCTTGTGATTTTTTGAAACTTATGTTTGCCATAACCTTGTTCTGGCGAGTAGTAATGAGCCGCAAATCGTTCTGATTTGTTTCTGTGTGTCCCACAGAGAGACATCAACATGGCGAATCCATGCTAAGTCTTGTGATTTCCGGAACATTATCTTAGCCATAACCTTGCTCTGGTGAGCAGTAATGAGCCGCAAATCGTTCTGATTTGTTTCTCTGTACTTACCGTCGAACCCCTTTGTTTCTACATGTCATTCACGGATGCAAATGTACATCGTTTGGTTGATGAAAAACCAAGAATAGCCTGATCCACTTTCACGCCTTCACATCGATCAATTCTACTGGTTGAGTGATTTCGCTTGAGATTTCATTAGATAACTGCGTTCCCTGAACATTTGCTGTTGTTGACGTATGGTTACTCACCTCTACTCCTTTAGGACCGCTGAATCCCATTGCACCTTGTTGGCCAGGAAGCCCCTGTATAAATAAGATTTACCACATTTCACAACCATATACACACTGCGCGTTTTTCAGCGTTATGCAATTGCTTGAGGGTACTGTACTGTGAAACAAACCTCAGGCAGTGTTTTTTCCATCGAGGTGTCTTTCAATTCACTTAAATCCGAGATCACTAGCTCTTCATCTCTTGCTTCTCTATTACTGTTAATTTCTAATGGTTGTGACCTTTGAGCTTTTCTCTCTTTACTTGTTGGTCCACGTTTACGTTTATTTAGAAACATTCAATCTTCAGGCGAAACTTTTTCCTCCTCGCCATTGCATCTTTCTTTTACTTTGTGTTGTCAATTTGTGTGCTAGAAATCTGTTTGTAAAACATGGCAAACAAGTAGAATAATTAAACTGCACTTATT
>JAEMWC010000012.1:1040000-1067500 GCA_016490735.1 Pachyseris speciosa | reverse complement strand
TCGGTCATAGTAAGGGCTAATTATATCCTCAACGATTGTTCTACTTCTTGATCAGAAAAGAAATCGACCCGCCATTGTCGCTTGTTGATACAATCCAAAAGGGATGAATAATCCCACCACTGGAAGACTTTAGCTTGCACTGTTAAGAAACCCGGCTTCGATTTCCATCAAACATAGTACAATTCGTCAAACAAGATATTTTTTATTTTTTTGTTTGTTTTTTTTGACTCCTGACGCCACCCTTCGGATGTAAAGCCAAACAGAATGTATGTAGTGCTGAACTAAAGGTTGAAGTTTTGAAAACGTTTCGTATAATACTGATTTTTAACACTTTGGAATACCTTTTTATTAGCCGAAAAGCTAAAATGACTGTAACGTGTAACTACAAGTCAAGAAAGGAAGGTAACAACAGATGCGACTGACGTTGTTGGTATCATTTTTCAAAGCAAATTCTACCATTTTTACGACTTGAATTCTATTTATATAATGCAGGGTGCAATCCTCGCGTTTTGATTGGTCTAGAGGAGTTTGCGATTAAAGAACAGACGCACGAATGGCGTCATGTGCCGAAGAAAGTTAAAATAACAAACAAACAATGTTTAAAACAAATATTCCATTTCTCAGTGCATGCGTACTCTGATAACGCACGGAGGACGTGAAAACGTGGTAAGAACATCAGTCACGCTACTCGACGGCGACTCGTAGCTTACTTCTTCTTCTTACACGTTTGACGTCATCCGCGGCGTTTTCAGAGTACGCCTGCACTGTGAAATGGAGTCTACATGTTAAGTGGCTAGTGCTTCATAATTCTTTGACAAGTCAGCCTCCTCCAGGGACATTATAGAGGTTATCACTGACAGACTAGCGGAGAATCAGGCTCCAAATTGCATCATCCAAGAAGCCGGATAAAAACCAGATATATTGTCACTATTTTCAAACGGTGTTCCTGCTGTCTATTCAAGACAAAAATTTTAGTATTAGTGCAAACAAAGAGCACAAATTTTGTATGGCTCATTACCCTTTTCCCCTGTATTCCTCGCGGACCAGGAGCTCCGACGTTTCCACGGTTTCCCTACAATAAAGAACACAACAGAAAACAAATAAAAGCAAAAACAGACGAAAGTATTTAAAAGTACCCTGAAGCCTACTGAACATAGTTTAAGCTTTATCAATTAACCCTCTGTATGATTTTCAATATAATGTACGACAACACTCTCTCTATCAACAGTTTACATATCACGTTAAGAAAAGACTGCATGATTCTTTTCTTTTACCAATTGAAACGTATTTAGAAAAACTTTAATTATTGATGACTAAATGCCAAACACACAATTTGGATTAGGCGCCAAAGACTCAAGGGCATCCAGCGAGCCATGTCAACCAAAAGCTGTAGAAGGGCATTTTTTATACCTTATGGTGTTTTATGTTTGTTTAAAGTGATGTTTTTGTTAGCTAGAAGAAACTGATCTGTTCGGATTCCTTAGATGAAATTTTAGTTGCCCAAAAATGTTAGGCAACAAAATTTTCCTTTGCGAAAATTCTAGCTGAAATGAACTTTCCACGAACTTTCTAGGGAACTATTTTCCTTCCCAAAATGCTAGGTGACGTTTTTGACTGCCAAAAACAGCAAATATGAGCCTTCCGAACACGTCAGGGGCTATTATTTCCCCATTGAGAATCTCTTAGGCGATGTTTCAGTTACGAAAATCCGAGTGCACTAAATGGACGCCAAAAGCCAAAGGCGAGCTACCCTCAACCGAACAGATATCTACCGAAACTTGTCTTTGGGTGCCCCTGAAAGACTTTTCACTGATGATTGATAACACGGTGATATTTATACAGGGACATCTTAACTGGATTACCCCCTCTTTTGGCAAAACTTCAATTACTGTGTATTTAAATACCAAAACAACTACTCTGAGCCAATCACAACAGACCGAAACAGTTTAATGAGCCAATCAGACAACGAAGCAATTCCTTGTAGCCAGCACAAAGAGCCCGCGTGCAAGTCGCGACTGGTTTTGGTTTTGCTTCTCATTGGTTGAGAAAGTGCCGCGAGTTTTGCCAACCAATCACAAAGCGAAGAAATGCAAAATCAAAGGAAACGCAATTTACTTTCGATGCTCAGTTCAAAACCACTTTACGAATAAGTTGCAGATTGATCACCACTGGCACGTAATCGATTCAATTGTTACAGAAAAAGCTATTTTTACCAATTTTGTTTGAAGGAAAAGCGACCATTAATCCCAATGTTGACACATATTTTCTCCTCACTGTCGAACTGTTGAACGGCATCAAGTTCCTTTACTTCTACTGATCATTTTCTTTTTTCTTACAACCTGAATGTTTGAACAATAGTGCTACAATATCAGGAGAAGTTAGACCTGTTATCCTCACTGGTAGGGCTTAAACGGTTAAACTTACAGCTGATCCTTTCGCTCCAACTGCTCCTCGCTGTCCTGGGCGCCCTGGGGCCCCCTGTGGTAAAAGAACAAAACATCTGCCATTATTGCCTCTCACCATAAGGGCGCTATTACATATACACTTGGCAATTTTTTGTGCAACTTGTCTCGCAATTTTCTTGCGACGCAAGTTGCAGTATTATAAAAATTTGCCAAGTGTAACACAGCCTGAAATGAACATGTCTTGCAATTTTTTTGTTGCATCAATGGCTGCGAGAGGTAGAAGTCGGTTCTACTTTTCGCAACACTTCTCGCAGCGCTACAACGAATTTTTCAAGCATTGTGTAGGGGTGTTACACTGAGTAATCTTTCGCGTAATTTGTCTCGCAACCGCGTAACAACATTGCGAGACAACTTGCACAAAAAAGCCGCCAAGACATTTCCATTGCCTCTGATTGCTCTATTCCGCCGAACGGTTAGCTCAGTTCGTAGAGCATCGGTCTATCGCGCGAGAGGTCGCGGGTTCAAAGACCGGCCTGACCAACACTCAAGGTCTGTAAAATATTTGGGGAGAAAGTGCTGCCTGTGTAATGACATCTGTAAACGGTTATATCTTCTGGATGAGGACGAAAAACCGTAGGTCCCATCTGACAATACCAACTGTGGGACTCAAAGAACCCATGGACTGTAAAGAGTAGGGGAAGTAGTCCCCGGTGTGGTGGTCTATGTCTACCAGCATGTGATTATGGCGGAGAGCCTGCTACAGTAATTGGCGCAAGCTGTTGTAACGTCCCTGCCAGGTCTCTGGCGAAGCTAATAAAATAAACTTGAGGAAAATTCAAATTAACAAATCAAGCAATAAGTCACTTTTATTGGTAACTTTTAAGAGTTCTCCGTTTCTATGCTGACACTCTTTATCATAAGAAGTACGTAAAGCTTTTGAATCCGTTCAATAAATTTGCAATTCGTGTTTTAGCATGTCCTGAAACGTTTGGCTGCGCCTCGTGTTTTAAACTTGGTAAAACACTCCTGTTCATTTATTGAAGGATCTCGGTCCCGATATTTTGAGTCATTATTAGAGACATGAAAAAAATGCATGAAATAATGGGAAACAGTGAAATAACAATTCACCAAAGAGACAAGAATAAATGCAAATATGGCGAGAATGGAGAAGATTGAAACGTATTACAAATCACCTTTTTGAAAAATTGAGGCTTAACTTTCCAAAATCCAAAGACCGTGACGTAGCTCTTTTACGTGCTAGACTGCGAGCACTCTCTCTTTTTTCTTCAGGTTTAGCCACGCGCGCGAGAGAGCGTCTAGCGAGCGTTGAGCGGCGAAGCCGCGAGACGCGAGAAACGAGGGCGGCAGCCCGAGAAGAAAAGACAGAGACTGTCCGCATAGCCAGTGCCAATGAAATATGCGTTCGCCTTACAACGCAAAAATACGATTGCCTTATGTGTGAAGCGTTGACAACAAACTGTCAACAATCGAAACCATTGACAAGTTGATGATGGCTGAAGCACTGCAGGAACGTTTGTCAAGTTTTCCGAAAATTGAAACTCTCTTTAATGCAGAGCAAAGTGAAGCATTGGAAGCTCTTATCTCCGGTGGCTCTCATCCCGTCTCGCGCCTTCAGTCACGCGCGTGGTCATTTGCGTGTCTCGCGCGTTTTGTTCAACGGACTAAGAAAAAAGAGACTGCTCGTAGTCTATTAAACACTGGCTCATCGTCACAATTAAACTAACGTGGGCTAATAAGTTACCCTGTCTCCTGTTTTTCCAGCTTGTCCGGGCTGACCAGGACTTCCCTACAAAAATAACAGCACAGTTGAATACAAACAGCCTCCCTAATGCTACTGTCACCCTGCCGTGGGGTCAGGTGGGGAGGCTTTTGTCTCTCGAACCTGGAAAGCTCAACGGTGGGATTAGAGCTCCCCGATAGGGTCACCCTGAAGCCTTAATGATATATACTTCTAACATTTTAATTATAGCTTACCTATGGGAATTTTATTTGATTGGATGTTTGTTAACTAATTTTAACAAGTTCGTTAGATTTTATTTATTATAACAGGGTTGGAAACTAACTTTTGGGAGCATTTGCCGTCTGGGCGAGTGACGTTCAGATTGTTCTCACCAGGACATATTTTCAATCGCCAAATTCACCTCCTCTCTCCCCCCCCCCTCCCCCCTCCCCAAGTCAAACCAAGAAAAACAAAGTACAGGAAAGAACTGTGCCATTCTCGTTGTTATCTTTCACAGTGTTTTGCTTTGCGCGGCTAGCAAAGCTTTTTATTCTCCTGGGACTCAACAGAGGGCTTGACAATTCACGACCTAATTGCACTATCAGCTCAGTTATACGTTGATTGAGGATCCGCCGAAGCTAGACTCACTTTAATTGACAACTCTACCTTACAATTATTACTTTGCGAGTAAACTTCGTGAATCATGAGTTGCGCTCACCATTGACGCCATCAAGTCGTGTTCTTAACGGCGCGGTTTACATGTACGTTTACATTATATTTAGTCAAAAACAGTAAGTTACACTTCCACTCGCCAAACCGGGCGAGTGACCTACGAATTCCATTCGCCCGACAGGTTTGACACTCGCATTTTTAGTGGGCGGGCACTAATTTAGAACCCTGTTGTAATATATTAGGTCCACATTAGCCGACTCTTTTAATTAAGGGGGAGTTGCACCTGAATGCCACGTTTTTGTCACTTTTTGACCTTTTATCCTTATTATCTTCTCGATAATCCAAAAAAAGTCATAACATGGGATAACATGGCAGACTTCCACGTTTTCACGGGTGAAATTGGGCGAAAAGGGACATACACGGCTGTTGTGATTCTCTGGAATGATTTTTTAGGCGAGATTTAGTAGAATACACGATAAATTTCAAATTCCGCGACCTCATACCTCATCGTACAATTCGTGATTAATGAGTACTCGTGGTTTTGAAAGTTCTTAAAATTACACGACCCTTTTCACTCGTGCCTATTACTCACGAATTGTACTCAAGACCGTGCGATATCCTATACCAATAATACATTCTAACTACAATATAGCAATTCTATGGACTATCAAAGTTAGATGTTTTACGGGGTTTGTGAGCGTCAGGCCATGAAGGAAATTAGAGCTACTTACTGTTACTCCTTCTTTCCCAGCTTCACCAGGGGGACCCATTGGTCCCGAAGAACCCTGTGGAAAAAAAGATAAAAGACTTCTGACCCAGCGACATAGCATATAACTGTAGAGGCAGGGACTAAAGCCAATTCAAACATGCGAATATTGAGTTTTTTTTAACACGCAATTTGCAACCAGCAACCAGCGGCGATTTTATGTCGTGATTTACAGCCATGATATAGCAGGTCTCCTTGTTTAAAGTAAAACTGCCGTATATAACATAACTTCACCACCTCCATCGGACATCAGATAAAAGGCAGTATAGACAGAGAACCGTCCGAAGAACCGTATTGCTTGTACATCATTGACATTCAAGTTATTTTCTTCCGTCCACGGACAAGAAATAGAAGCGATATCGCGCTGAAATCGGATCTAAATCTCCATGAAATGGCAGCTAATTTAAAGTTACAAAACATAAAGCCTATTATAATGTAAGCGTTTCAGAGGCTCATCTACACACGTTGCCAAAAATACACAGATGGTAGAGGTGTTTCCTAAAGTGAAACGTAATAATCCGACACTGAACCAATAAAGGTATCCCATTTTAAGTCGAAAACAATTGTTTGTTTTGCTCTTTGGAAACATAGAAAAACGGAGACAAAATATATCAAAAACATTTAAGGCCTATGCGCCCGTGGGAGACATCATTAAGACGTTTTCGGAAGCACTGAGTTGAACGCCCTATAAAAATCACCAAAATGCCATACCTTCAAGGCTGGTAAATACCCACCGTATCACCCTTGTAGCCTGGTCGTCCATCAATCCCAGGTGTTCCCGTTTCCCCAGCCTCTCCCTTTTCTCCTTGTGGACCAGGTGGTCCCACAGGACCTACTCGCCCTCGTCGGCCTTGAGCTCCCTGGACGCCTTGATCGCCTTTGGCCCCTGGTGCTCCATTGAACCCAGTGTTTCCGGGGTCACCGGGGACACCCTGGTGTGAAAAAAAGTTTTGTGTTTAATATATATAATCATACAAAACGACCAGGGGGAGTTAGTTCAAGATTCAGAGAGGTTTTTCTTCGGTGCTCTAGTCCTGAAAACAAACATTTCCAAATTTCAATTCGATTGCCAAGGTGTTCAATACTCAAATTTTTCTGTGTAAATCCTTTCAAATCTTCCGTGAAATTTGGGCATCAGTCACTGCTAGACTTCGTGTAGCCGTATGGCTACGGGTAGACTACCATTCTGTTTGCTCAAAATTACAATCTGTGATTACTGAAATACACGTGGTTGATACGAAAACTGAAATATACCGTAAAAGCTCTATTAAGCCCCCTCCGGAGGGGGGGGGGACTTATTTAATTTCAGGCGTCATTATCGGGGGGCTTATGAGAGAGGGGGGCTTAATAGAGAGGGGGGGCTTATTTCAAATCTGAAACACACCGTTTTCGTTAAACCAGTTTTTTTTTTTTACAAAACTCAGACAACTGCAGTGAAATTTTATTATTTTATAATTTAATAAAGAGAAGCAAAGAGTATCATGTGTTTGAGCGTCATATTTGATTAAAAACTAGCCAATTGGGCCGATTGAAGTGGATCTCGCAACAGGGAATAGGAGGGACTAATTGCAAAATCTCATGTCCCAAAAGGGGGAGGGGCTTATTAGAGAGGGGGGGCTTATTACAAAAACCGACTTCCAAATGGGGGGCTTATTAATAGAGACGGGGGGCTTAATAGAGCTTTTACGGTACTTTATGCACGGAGTTGGAACATTCAAAATGAATTCTATGAGGAATCTCACCTTTATCGTAATGTTTACGCGACTGACTGCGAAATTTTCAAATGCAAATTTACCGCGAGAGTTATCTGTACGCTTACGATTGTTTTGTAAACAATAATAATCGAATTAGTTAACGTTATAGTTTGCATATGAGCTGAGCTGTGAAACCCTCTCTTTAAGCATGCCACCATTTGTTGATCACATTGATTTGCATGATCACCTGACGTTTAGTTGTAAAAGAGCATCTCTTGAATACCGTTAACATGTAAAAAAAAAAAACCCCCAACAACAACAATCTATCTATGATGTACAACTTTATTGACCATTCCGTCATAAAAAAACCCCCTACGAATTGAAGTTGATTCTTCGCTAATAGATTTTTTTTTCAACACAAAATTTCTTTCCAAGAAAAATTACGTTATGCAACTCCTAAACCAAAATACGAAAATGACAATAATGCAATGCTCTTGAAACGAAAAAGAGCCGATGGCATAACGGCCCGAAGATTCATTTCTTTGGAAGACATCCTGACAGTGATCATCCTTGAAATAGAAACCTGAATTTCTCACTAAAGATATGCACGATACTTACCTCATTTCCTCGAATGAGCGCTCGGGCGCTTATACACAAGTGCGCTGAATATTCAAAGAAGGGCGCTTATTAAGGTTTTCCTTGAACGAACTGTAACACTTTTTTTCATCTAAACATAATCCATGCAAACGTACTAAACATTAATCCCCTTTTTGTTGAACTTGCCTATATATGATGATGCCTATATATAATGGTCTATAACTGAAAAGTGTCAATAGAGAGAGGCTTTTCTTGTGATAAAAAGTGAGGGGGAGGGCCAACTATTTGCTATTTTGTTGAGGAGGTGGGCCCGTTCGAAGAAATACGGAATGTGAATCAAATGAAAAATACTTACGGCAGGGCCTTGAGCTCCTGGTGGTCCATCAGGTCCATCAGGTCCCTGAAAAAAGAGTGTGCATGGCAACAAATCAATGCTCGCGTAGAAAAGTAAAAGAGATTCTATCAACAGGCTTAATCACTGGTGCAAGAAAGAAGGGTAAGAACTTGATTATTTGAGGAAAAAGCTTATGTACTACATCATCAACTTGTTTTACCTCTAACAGATCATAGACAATAAATGAACAACAGAATTGAACTAGAATCCAGCATACCACAAAAAAAAATGCTTTTGTTGACGAGTCTTTAAACATATACCAGTGTGTGCTTCAATTCTCAGATGTTTCATATTGGGATCACTTATATTATTAACTACTGTTATTTTAATTTCAGTTTGTGGCTTGTCCTTCAATAATTTCCTGTGTGCAGTCATCGATCATTTTTTTCTTATTCGTTATTCCTTAACATTATGTCGACTACGTAGAACATGACTCACAATAGCTCCAGGCTCTCCTGGTTCCCCAGTTGGCCCCCTCGGTCCTTTTGTGCCCTATTTGATGTAATCAGCATTATTAATAGATACATTTGTAGCCTGACACTCAGCCGTCTTCATCCACTCCAACTCAGGAGAGGACAGACCTAACAGACATCCGTAAGTGCTACAAGATATACCCACTCCATAGCAACTTTCTCACACTCTTTCCATCACGATTATCTTGAAAATAAAGGCTGCCCAAGGCCAAAAATACTTGCAGCAACATTTTTATAGTATAATAAAGAATGAGCCAGTCGTATACTGGGTGTAACTGTGTGCCTTCTGATGGGGTCGGAGCCCCTCGGGTGTACGGTACCCCCCAGATATATGCTAATTTACTTGTCGGCGTGTCTCTCTGTAAAGCAGGGTACGGGTAGAGTGGGCTTAATGCTAAAGAAATCAGACAGTTTTAGCTTCAAATAGTGTATAACGTACACGTAATGGGAAACTGATCAATGGTGGGAAAAATGAATTCTAGAATGGTACAACGTGAAAGATCCAATGCCTGGTAGTCGTCCCGCACAAGTCATGTAGCCAACAGGTTTTCTACCGTGCAAGCTGCTGTGCTTGCTATATGTGAAACAAGACGACATTTCTTCCCGCGTATACACGAGCAATTATTATTGGATAATTTCAGAAAAAGGGACCATTATCAGTGCTGAACAGAACAACATTTTTAATGACCTTTAGTCAAGGGGCACTCGTCAAGAGCATAAAATGAGATACTTACTTCTGTTCCGTCTAAACCAGCTCTACCATCCTGTCCTGTTGTACCCTGTAGTTTAAGCATTTACATGTTAATCATCAAGCGTTTTCCATTTCTACGTTTATTATCCACTACCCAGTTTTCCTAAATCTCTGTTACCAAATAAGAAAAAACTATATAGCGAAAAAACACTCTAGCCTGAAGGTTGAAGTTTACATTAAAAAAGACTATAGGACTAGACTAGCCTCAGACTAGAATAGAACTTGACTAGACGACAACACTAGACTCTAAAAAATGGACTAGATTAATTGGCAGTAAACTACACTGACCAGAGTTGAAGAGGCCACTGGCTGAAAATTATCCATCACAACAGACTACAGTCGGACTAAAATGGACTTTAGAATAGACTAGACGACTCTGGACTTGAATAGAAGACCAGAGAGTCAGACGAAACACAGTTTTTATGTTGCTCCTGGAAACCAGCTGGAAATTATTTGTGCCATCTAAATTATGGACTACATTGGACTCTACACCACTACCAGACTTTATTTTTAAACCTCAGCTACACTAGGCTGGAGTTTATCTAGACAGAAATGGGGAATAGACTGGTAGACAACTTCAGGACTAGACCAGATACAACATGGCTGAACCCTGGAACAGAGAAGATTAGACTTGGAAAGAGACGAAGATGGACTTAATCCTCAGTATTAAACTGGGCATTTAGTGTACGGTGCTACATAACACTGGGATAAGAATTCATATATATAAAGTGACTACTCTACAGTTAGATTTCTACTTCGAGTAGTCCTTTATTTTCCTTAAAGATGGCAAAGCAAATTTAAATGAAATTACACATCAAGCTTTTATGAAAATTGCTTCCCACAAGGAGATGTGATTCACGGGGAGAACAAAAACATTAATATTTATTATTATTATTATTTTCTTCTCCCTGTATGAAAGCAATTTTCATACTCACTCATAATTTTTGTTCACTTTGGCATTCCTAAGTAAAAATAATGGTCTATTCATAGTAAGTTAGACAAGCCATGAACTAGACTAATTGTACACTAGACTAGACTAGCCCAGGACTGTGCTCTAGCGGTGCCCAATAGCCCCTAGTGACTTACGTTTGCCTTTGGGTGACAAGAAACTTTCAGTTTTTGCACAAAATGTAAATGATGGGCACCCTGGATTTCAAAGGTTCAGAGTTGTGAGCTCCCCAAAATTTTTTCTTAGAGCACAGACTTGCTAACCTCACCTCCAACTACTCATGCAAATCAGACAACAACAGCTTGTGGTTCAGCAATCATTGTGCTAACTTACCTTTTCGCCGGCTGGTCCTTGATCTCCTGGGTCTCCTGGATCCCCTTGAGAGCCCTAGACAGAGGCAGAGATAAAAAAAGACTTTGCCATCTCATTATGCTTTATGATTGTAAAAACCAAGAACAAACTCTACATAGAGCAATTAGTACTTGTCTTGGCAGCGACTAACAAATAACCAATGGCTCTTAATGGTCAACCATCAATCAGTGCAGAGAAAGAAGGCTAAAGAAGACTGGATAATCTGGGCAATGGATTGAGATTGTCGGAGGCTGATGCAAGTGTCATCACAAGCAATATGGCCAAAGTCTCAAAACTGGTACACATGCATGGTTTTCACAATGTAACTAAGGTAACGGCGGAGCTAAAGAACAGGTAACATTTCACAGGTCAACATACAGGTCATCTTGCTACATATAAATAAAGAAGCCTAAAAGTGTCTCCTAGCCCTAATCACTATCCAAAATTTTGTTTTAGATTGAGGAGAAACTGTTTAGCTTAGTTATCAATTAATAAAGCTGTGACCTGTATCTGTGACCTGTGGAATGCGACCTGTACTTTAGACCCGCCACTAAGGTTACTAGAGAAGCCAATCTTTGCATGTGAATTAGTCTCCCCCCCCCCACCCGCGCCCTGGCCCGCCTAACCCGACGTCACCATGCACAATACAAACAGAATAGGGTGCTGTGGTTTGTAGCAGTCTTACTTCTTGTCATACACATCACCTCACAAGACCAAGCCTCGCAATGAGAATCAGATTGAAAGGTGTAATATTTCAATGCTGCACCCAAAAAAAAAAAGAAACTGTATTTAAATTGCAAGTGATAATATTGAAAAAGAGCATCATATCATTCATTCACCACAGTTAAAATTTACCAACTCACTTCACTGTGAACAATGAGAATTGAACTCAGTATTGGAAGCCTGGCTTACTTAATTTACAGGAGAACTCTTGGTATTTTACCTGATTGTATTTAAAGTGCACATGAATCGAAAATTCACTACCACATTTTTTTACGTTTTTATAACATAGCTTCTAATCCCCATATTTCATTTTCAGTCGATTCCTCCTTTTTGTAAATTATTTTCCCCTCAAAATGTTTCTTGAAACACCAATTTTCTACTGGTGAAAAAAAGACTGACTTCAAAATTTCGATTCATGTGCACTTTAAGTTAAGGTTATCAAGGTTAAGTAAGAATTTATGTGCCTTACACGATCTCCCTTGAGGCCTTGAAGACCCCGCATGCCTTGGATACCTGTTGGACCCTGGGAATTAATATTGGAGAAAATATGAATAGAGTGCCATAAAAATAGAGTCAACATGCTATAAGTTTATAACCTAACGTGATGAAGCACAGCCGACTGAGGCAGTGATGAACTGAGTTTAAATTCAAGTCCAACACCGGGAAACTTGCAGGAGTTGTTTTATTTTAACTATTCCAGGTCTGCCTCCTGCCAATAGGGATTTTTAATGTTCCAAGAGCTTTTGAAAGATAGCTATAGTGCCATGAACTCACTTGCTAAGGGTAAATGAACTGCATCAAATTATTTTAATTCTACATTTATGACGCAGAAGGGTCCCTTGTTTGTTATTAATTGTCTCCTCTTGTCTATTACTTCCATTCTTTTCAGGTGACTTAAGATCCAACCAAAAGGGAACTAAATAAAAGCAGGGTAAACTCAGTAAAACTAGGCTAGAAAGGATATGTGGGATGCATTCACTGGTTTGCGAGGTTGTGGCAATTGGGAGGAAAAAGAACACACAAGAACAAGGAAGGAGAAGGTAGGGCGGGGGGATGAGGATGCTAGTCATACATGTAATTATTAATCTCTTGGTGGGCTTACAATAAAGTTGATGACATTGTTGGGTATTATTAATAGCTAGAGCAATCTTAATAGTAACAACGCTCAGGAGTTCTGTTCTCTTCAACTAGTAATATTTGCATACATTTTATAATTTGTAGAATTAATTGGCATTTCTGTTAAGGGGTACAGTAAAAAGAAATTAAAATGAATCGAACGTATCTATTAGATTCAGATACTCAGAGTTTTAGGGGTTTGTTTCTAAATTTCAGGGCAAGCATTCCTATCACAATTTTATGTGGCAGGTTGCCCCTAAGGGACTTCATGAAAAATGAGGACAAAATTTACCGTATAAAGAACCTATGGCCATGAAATTCAGAAAAAGTCAGCATGGACAGGCCGTATATATATGGACGACAAAAGGGCAATCATCCAGGCAAAAGATGGTAATCAGACCAGCCGCACATGTGATGGCCCAATTTCATTGTTTGGCGAAAAGAAGAGAGCATGAGGTACATCTAGCATTATATTTTCAGTATACATAGGAAAATGACTTGAAATGACATATGCAGAGAAGCTTACGTCTTCTCCTATGGCTCCCTGTTCTCCTCGGTCCCCAGGGTTACCAGGCAAACCCTGCAATAAAAAAAAGATAAAAATAACAAACACCAATCAATCCCTATACTTGGGAAAGAGATTACAAGAACCAATCCCCAATATTTAATTAATATGTCAATGTCAATGTATTAATTTGTATGGAATAGTATTAATTCTTAAACAAAGCTCAGTGACTGCATGTATCCATGTTGTGAGGATTTCTAAGATAATTGCCACTGGCCACAATTAATTAATTATAACTTACCCATTCACAGACAATTAGCTTCATTTTGAAAGCAAATTACACCTTCCACATTTAAGTTAACATCTAAAACTTACGTCAGCTCCGTTCCGGCCTGGTTCTCCTGGCGCTCCAGTAGAACCTTCATCGCCCTACAAAAATTAAAATTACTTTATTGAATAACATTTTGAACAAGACAATGGAGGAATTGCATCATCTGTGCACCTCAATCATGTGAACGATCATGCGTGAATGCATTAAAGGAATTCCCATTTTTTTTGTGAAATAAAGGAAGGCATAAACGATGAGTTGGGTGTAAACCCAAAGGTAGAAAAGAGCAAAATCTGGTCATCAAATGATGGAATTGTTTGACCACAAATGAACAACGTTTCTTATCTCGTCATTCTCCATTCGCATCTGAATCATGTTCGCCATTTTACTTGTCCTCTTCCCAAAGTCGTCTGGGTTTTGTATTGGAAGCTGCACCCAGCCTCACAGTATTTATTCTGACATCTCATCCATTAGGTTAGCAGCTTGTTTATCCCTGCAGTTGTTCTAGCGATCATTCCAACAGCTGTCAGATTTACTCCTCTTCAATATTACTGTACCATAATGAATTTGTTACGAGTGTTTAATCACCGTTTTGCGTAATTAAGTATTTCCTAATTAACTCTTGGCTAGAATGTCCTAGTCGCTGCTATGAATTTCGCCAAGATCACGACTACCTTGCTGAGATCAGGATTGTCCTGCCAAGATCATTGATATCCTGATAGGATCCCGGTTGCCTCGCCTCGCCAAGATTCCAAGAGATTGCACCGGGAAAGGAAAATTCCCCGACAAATCAGCTGTTTTACCCGCCAGGATATTCATTTATTGATTGGATCTTTGAGGGAAATGGGATTTTTTTGGTCGGCAACCCGGTGGGATCCCAGTAGTTATTTTACAAGGGCTGTGAGTGTGCTAAGTGCTAAGTATTTCCATTTCTAGGCTTTTCAAGAATCTACTGTAACCCTTATTATGGTAGGTGTACAATCAATTAAAAACTAGCAAAACATACAGCAAAGACAGGAAGGCATTGACTGATCACGAGAAAAGAGTAATCTGAGTTCAGCGAAAGAAGCTTGCGGCAGCATGCCTTTGAATAACTCCCAAGGCATCTCGTATGATCAGTAAGACCTCATCTGGAAATGGTCTTAATGCCCTTGTCCTTCCTTTTATAATTATTTATTTAGACGGCTTATCATTGCTTACTGGATCTCCATCAGCTCCCGAGAGACCCTGCTCTCCCGTCTCTCCACGCACTCCCTGTAGCAAAGAAAAATTTGAAATAGCACTTTTAATTAATTTTAATCATTAATAAAAGACAAGCATAACATTAGTTCAAAGGAATTTTTGCAAGAAAACCTCCCTCTTAACTCCTCCTTTTTGAGCAAGGAAAATTCCTGTATCCATAACTGACACCACTTAAATACAAAACAGAACTGAAGAAAAGGATATATTGCTAAGAAAAATGTTCCCACCTCTGGTCCTCGATTACCAGGTGGACCTGATTTTCCAGAGAGACCCTGAAAATGAGACAACTCTGCATTAGAGATTTCAAACTTATAAATATTTTGATACAGTGTATAAGATTGTGTAAAAAATATATACCCCCACCCTACCTATAAAAAAATTAAACTTAAAACTATCATCTGTGGAGGTGGCACATCGTACACCCCCATCCCCCACCCCCATTCCCGGGACCTTCAAGACTATCAGACTATGACAGCGCCACACCAGTGCGTCTCTTTCAAGGTCCACAAAGTGAGGTGATGACGTCACATTATGTGAAAAATTAATTATGCTGACACCAAGTCACGCAAAACAAGTCACGCAAACAATCAAATCTCATTATAAAAGCTAGACAACCTTAGTGGAGTAGTGGAGAATGCATGGGTCAATTTAATAAAGAAATTACACTTGTAGTTTTTACACGTGTAATTTACACATGTAAAGTCCGACTTGTAAATACAAGGATTTAATAAAAGAATTTTCCACACTGGAATTTACACGTGTATCCCGAGTCAGGATACAAGTGTAAATTACAATTGTAGCCTTACAACTGTAAACTCCACTTGAATGCACGTGTAATTTTTACATATGCAAAATATCTGATGTTCTTTCAATATATGCGGCTTTGTTTCCTTCTTTCTCAGTTATATTCTTGAGAAAATCGTTGAGCATGTTATCCAAACAACAAAAGTTGCTTTTAGCCCAGCTCGTGAGGGACCACAAAATGATAGTTTGGGCGCCATTTTCGCCGACAGTGACAAAGAAGGCAAAACAGGAAGGGTGGGAAACGATTCCCACTCAATTAAACGGCGTTGGCGCGAACATAGATAGTTGGCTGCATCCTGAAAACCCTCAGAGACGTTCTGTGGGCCATTAGTATAAATCTACTACCGTTCTATCACGAATGCCGTTCTCTGACTGGCTACGCTTCTCCGGCACTATCTATTCTGCGAGCGTACTTTCCCGGAGTGTGATCGGAGTGAAATGGGAATGCTATTATCATTATCATTTTTGCGTTTTATGCTCAAACCAAACAGGCGTTTTCAAAAGGAAAAGAACTCTCGTATGATGTAAAACTAGAATAAAAATCTTTGTGTACAAACTCAGATCTTAAAGCAGTATCGAAAGAGCTCGAGGTAACTCATCTTAGACCCAGAAACCCTTAAACTCCACCCCGCGGCACTAGCCCTATCCCAACACTGGCGAACCGGAACGACTGCTTACCCTGCAGATAATAAAGTTATCGTTGTGTGCAACTTCTTGAACTACAGTGCGGGCTGAAAGTTTTGGGACAGTCAACGCGATAAGAGCAAAATTCACTCCAATCCCCCCCTCCCTCCCAAGCAATGTTGAACTGGGAGTGTTGGACAGACATTAGCCAAGCAAAAGAAGTGTCATTGGTCGCTGAGAGCTTTTCAACATTGCTTGAGGGAAGAAGGGGAGGGGGGGGGGGGGGGGGATAGGGTGGGACCTGTGTCATGATAATGATGGCAAGAGTAAAAGGCACAAATTTGAAACGATTCCTGGAACTGTCCCAAGGACATCTGTCCTTCATTGTCTGATTTTGAGTTGGAAAAGGAAATGCCACTTCCCAGTGGTTTGCTACAATGTTAATCGGATTTTTGGGCTGCCTTGTAACTAAATGGGAAATTAGAGTCTATTTTCTGAGCTTCCTGCGGTTTGTTAACGTTTTTTTCTGAAGACTGAGAAACAACGGTCGGAAACGCATCGTTTTTAGAAGTCGAACTCAATGTTTACAAGTGACATGCGACTTGTATTTTGCACTTGTGATTTACAAGTTGAACCCTTGTAAAAATACAAATCGGACTCCTGTAAAAGTTTTATTAAATTGGATACTTACCATCTTTTACACGTGTAGTGCTACACCTGTAATTACAAGTCGGACACTTGTAACCTGGACTTGTAACGATGTTGATTAAACTCGTTTTCGTCTGCGCTTTTAAATACAATGGTCCGATTTGTAGATTACAAGTGTAAAAGTTTTTTTGAATTAACCCCATGATTTACGCCTGTTGTTGTTGTTGTTGTTGTTGTTGTTTTTTTTGGGGGGGGGGGCTATTTACATAAAATGGGGAGTCAGTCATCCTGGAAGTTCGAGCTTTGTGTGGAGGAAATCAATCAATCTTCGCTTGGGGGATCATGTTGCTATTTTAATGGTAGTAGTTTCAAGGGTGTCCCATGGGCTTTTAAGTGTTAGTTGGGTAGGAGTTGTATGCAAATATTGCACAATGCCGGACCAACGGAACAGAAAGCAAGATAGTTAGCCAAGAATTTATTCTCTTTGGCTACCAGTAACTGAGAAGTCAGATCATAACGAGAGCAGTTTTGTAATTACCAGTCGCGAATGAAATAGAAAGTTTGTGGTTTGTTTATAACGGAACGAGCGCTTAATAAGAGAACAAGCTAAAACCACGTAGCGAGCGAGCGAGTGCCATTCTTCCCTCCCCACTACAACTCGCTCTTGCGCATGCGCAATTCACGAGTTAAAAACAAGGACTGAGTACAATACACTGTGCAAAAGGCGGGTGTGAACAAAACGTGGCCTAGGCCATGGTGTAGGCCATGGCCCACCCTATGGCCTACCGGTGGTCATTGTTTTTAAACTCGGTTCAGCATGTGTAAACAACGTTCTCCGTCAATCTGTCATACCTACGACTCTCTTCCGTTTTCTTGGCGGCGTTTCGCTCAAATTTTTCAGTGTTAAACAGACTCGTGGTAGATTGGTATCAGGAAAAGCAGAATGCTGTATCGTAAGGAAGAGCAATTATTATAAGGAATTTCTACACGCCGATTAGTAACACCTCAAATTAAAAATTGGAGGAAAAATTAATTAAATAATAATAATAATAATAATAATAATAATAATAATAATAATAATAATAATAAAAATAATAATAAAAAAGGAATGAAATGATGCACTTTAACACAAATAACGAAATGGCGTCCCGGAATGTTCTATGTTTCAGGTTTTATCAACGTGAAGATGCTGTCGACATGCTGCACGCTTGCGGTTTTATCTCGACGTGGGAAAATAGTAGAGTTCTTCTCAAATTGAATCATTGCTGCGCTGAGTTCATTGAGAGAGAATAGGGGGAATTGAGAAACTTCCTTCTTCTTCTTCTTTTATTTTCTTTTAGGGTCTCAAAAAATGTTCTTTCACTGGTTCCACGGTATAGGAATTTATTTTTGTTTTATTCTACATATTTTATTTAATTTTTTCCACTTTCTACCCTCACTCCCCACCCTCGACCCTCACCCTCGACCTTCACCCTCGACCCTCACCCCCCACCCTCGACTTTTACCCGCACCCTCGACCCGCGACCCTCGACATTTAGATACACTCGAAAACATTTAATTAAAGGTATAAAATATTCCGAATTCAGTTCTACCACGAGTCTTCGTAGAAAATTTGAGCGAAACACCGCCAAGGGGAACAGAAGAGAGTCGTAGGTATGATTGACATAGAACGTTGTTTACACAGGGTTCAATGCTGAACCGATTTTTAAAATATTGACAACCGGTAGGCCATAGGGTGGGCCATAGGGTAGGCCATGGCCTACATTACGGCCTAGGTCATGGCCTAGGCCACGTTTTGTCCACACCTGCCTTTTGCACAGTGTTTTATACTCAGTTAGTGTTTTGTACCTAGTCTGGAGCCTTCAGTCCACATTTTATACTCAGTCCGCGTTTTATACCCAGTCCGCAGTCCGTGTTTATACTGGCAGGGACCACGCAGGGGAGGAGCTGGGAGAGCTTTAGCCCCCCACTTTTCAACAGTAAGAAGCACGTAATACTAAACAAAATCGAAGTTACTTTTCTATTTAACATTTTACCGAAAACTGATTATTCTTGTTTTAAAACACCACTTTTTGTTGCTGAAAGTATATAAGTTTCACCACACCATGTTAGTTTTAAATGCATTTCCAGCCATTTCAGAGGACTTTAATTAAAAAAATTTCCGAGGTAGTGTGTCCCCAGACCCCTGTAGTTGACTTACGCTAACGCGTTCGAAGTGAGCCAAGATGTAGCTGGTGTACTCACATAAACAAGACATCAACCTTTACAGGGATTAAAAATTGCAAGGTCTTCGATATACTCCACTCAGTGGATTGTCAATCATCTTGGGTTATTTACATCATTGAATGCAACATTTGCAAGTTACAGTATGTTGGAAAGAGCAAGACACCCTTTAACATCCGTCTTAACAATCACAGGAACCACATGAAAAGAGCAGTCAGTAGCTGTGAACTCACCGAGCATTTTCTTCAGAACACTAGAACTCATAACTTTGATAATGACACAACAATTACGATCATCGAACAAATAAACAAGATGAAATGGTCATGGAACAGGAAGTACTTCGAACACGGGAAATGTTCTGGCAAAGAAGGCTAAATACTTTACAGACTGAATAAAAGAATAGGCTAGGGTTTGGCAGACGCAAAAATGTTTTTCAAGTATCGTGTACAATAATAATGTTTTCAAACATAAGTTATAAAGGCCTCCAATTCCTCAATTCCTCAATTCCTCCAAGGCCTCCTATTCTCATTTGACGTCAGCACTGAACTAATTGACACCTAATTACGAATCGCACTATTTTCTACGTCACTTTGAAGGCCCAATATCACCCTTGATGCATCGCGCGCCGCAACCGTTAAAAATTACACTTCGAAGCTCTTGTTTTATCGCTCTTGTTTTATCGCATCGTGAACAGATCTTCAAATTCATGGCCGTAAATATGTTCTCTGTTTATTCTTCTTCATTTTCCTAGTATTATTTTTTGAACAATTTGTGTGTATGTAAATTTGGGCCCATGTAAAGTCAACGTTGTCTCAGCGTTGTTTTATATCAAAGTGAGGTTCAAGGTGGATTTACAGAAACTCGTTGTTCAAGTTTGATGTTTTTTACCTCGGAGCTTTCAAGAATTCGCTGAGCTTGTTGGAGCTGACTTACTGCGATTTGGAAACTGATTTGATGGCGAATGTTTAAAATTTTATTTGGCTGGACAACTGTTTTCCGCATGTTTCATGTTTTACCTTAAGGTCAGTTTGTGTAATGGGTTCTGCGGCTTTGGTCAACTCTTTAGTGTTTTTAATCCGATTTGTCGCTATGTCTCTTTATCGACTACCATTTTTATGCCCCAGTTTGCAGCTGGCCTAAACTGCGTGAAAATTAATTTCTCTTTCTTGCCGCGCCGAGAACTCCTTTATCGATAAGGACTACACCGCTTTTGTTTCCTCCCGTGTTTTAACTCAGAGCTCAAACTTTTCCTCCTTTTGTCGAGCCGCATGGTCCACTGTATTTTCAACACAATATAAAGCCAAAGGACAGGAAAATTGAATGAGAACGTACGAGTATTTTTCATACAGCAAATTAGAAACCATTACCCGGGGCTGCCGACAATAAATGTTTTCTTGTGGATATTTTGTCACCATCCTCGGCACATAATCAGGGAGTTTTATCAATAACGGATCACTCAGTACTTTGTTGTTTTGATTTTAAACCTGTGAACGGATTGTTCACGGTTTTAATGAAGAAATATGAAGAAATATGCAAGTTGAATTTGTAGTCATTTGTTTTGCCAAACCGAGCACAAGCGACAACTTGGCGCGATGAACCACAGGGTGCAGAGGAGTTCTGTTCGATCGTGCACGATAAAGTCTCACCTTGTTAATTCAAAATATGTTCACTTTGTACGATAAAGATTGTGGAAATGAAATCTTTCTGATTTGTGAACGTTTTCTGCTTCCATATCCTTCTATATCACCCGATCCTGTCTCCCTCATACGGCTTTCCGCCATGTTTACTTGCATATACCGCGAAATCGGAAAGCGAAGCTTTCCGAACGAGGCACGAAGTGCCGAGTAAGCCAACCTTGTCTTGTAGCGTAAGCCAACCTTTCGTAACCGTGCGAGCCCACAGTACTTTGGTCCGCGGTATATGCAAGTAAACATGGCAGAAACCATACCAGAGAGGGGCAAGATCGGCGGATATCGAAGGATATGAAAGAAGAAAACGTTCACAAATCAGAAAGATTTCATTTCGACAATCTTTATCGTACAAAGTAAACATATTTTAGAGTTAACAAGGTGAGACTTTGCCGTGTATGATCGAACAGAACTCCTCTGCACCCTGTGGATAAACCAGATCAAAAGCCCGATGAAAATAATTGACCAATCAGAGGCATCATTTAACAATAGCGCGATTTCAAAACAAAAACAAAAGACCGCGTTGGATCATCAAGGATGATAATGGGCCTTTAAATAGCACTTATCAAATGTAATTAATCAAACACAAAGGAGAAACCCTTGATGAAGGCAGAGCTAGAGCGTTAATGCAATCAAGGTGGTCTGTTCAACTGAAGTTTCGACTTGGCATTTTTATTTACTAACTAGTTTTGCACCGCACAACATGTGCGGCACTCATCAGATAAAACAGCCAAGAGAAAGTTCATTATGCGATATTTTGTATATCAGCTCGTTGTAACGAACTTTCTCTTGGCTGTTTTATTTGATGAGTGCCGCGAAACTACATGTAGTTAGTAATAAAAATAGGCCTTATCACGGTTTCAGACGCCATCTTGGCGGGTAGGCTAAGAGAACACAAATTATATTGCTAATTAACAGTACTAGGCAAAGGGTTCCACTGGCAAAATTTGAAGGATTTAGCCATACCAGAAAAAATTCTCCGGCTTTTTTAATTTTTCCATTCGTCTGTAATGTTTTGCTGCGGGCTGAAAATTCCCGGGAAAAAATAACGGACGAATGTATGGAAATTTCAAAACCCCAGAGAACGTTTTCTGGCACGGCTAAACCCCTTACATTTTGTCAGTGAAACTCTTTGCCTAATACTATTAACTAGCAACATATTTTTTGCTAAGAAAGAGGCACTTCACGCAATTTTTTTGGCAACGAAATTGCATACAAACACTGTGAATTGTGTTCCATTTGCCTACCCGCCAAGATGGCTTCTGAAACCGTGATAAGGCCTATGCCCACGGGCAACAACAACAAAACAGCTTTATTTTCAAAAATGGCCATAAAAAAAAAAGGTTGGCTGGCTCACGGGTAGCTAGGGCTAATCTAGGCGGGCCAGACTTACAATTAACTAAAAGATAAATTATCAGTACAATTGGAAAGACATTCGAAGACAATAAGGACGGAAGTAATAAGAAGTCAGGAAATACGAGAAAAAGGAAGAATGAAGTACAGAGCTAGAGATTTTTGGATATTTAAAAAGTCTTAGGTTTTGCATTATTAGAGGCATTTCAATATAATCATTTACATTTACATATTTTTTTTCTTTTGAATGTTCTCTTAGGTAACTTGTCTCTTACACAGCATAGTATAATTTATCATTCCAAAGTGCTACGCCAAAACGCGAAAAAGAGTGTTTTTGTATTTCTAATCTACATTGTAGTGCTTTGGACGAAGAATTTGCCAGAGGTGGATGATCGCATGTTGTATGAATGGACACTGGAAGTTTTATGAGATAGTTAATCAAGATGTTTGAGGGGGCGTAATTATTGCTGATATATCATGTATTAAGCTGGAGACAGACTCGTAGTAGAGAAACGAAAAGGGTAGAACTTTTTGCATTGGTAAAATAAAGGAAGTTAGTAGTGACAGAGCACAGACTTGGCATAGATTGCTTGGCCTGCACTCAAAATTCAAAGGATCAGCCTGCCCCCACCAACACCCGGCCCCATTACCCCCCTCCCTCTGCCAGAGAAATTAATTTTCATTAGTTACTAGTAGTTAAAGAGATACTTACCTTTTCACCAGGAGGTCCTCTAATTTGTCGAATTAGACCCAAAGGTCCTTTAGAATCCTGAGGACGAATCTTCAAATGCAAAACAAAGGGTTCGAAGTCAGAGTACGAAATCAATAATAATTCCCTTTAACTAACTAGTCATGTCAGGACATTTTTCCAAAAAGAAATTGATTACAAATAAATTGGTAATGTGCACTCTGTTTATTTACTCTGACTGTAGGGATGCTCAAAATGTATTTCTGAGCACCATTGTGTTGGTGATTTTTTTTCTCCTTTTTTATTTGCATTACCTTAAAGTGTATATGCTACAATTTTTTCCGTGCATTGATGTGTATAATAAACAAATGCTTTTTAAAAAATAAAGAAAAAATATACTCAAAATATACTCAATTTCTTTACAAATTGTCCCGGGGACTGGGGCGAGAGTGCACAAGTCAGAGAATTTAGCAATGACCTTGATTCAGCCTCAGTGTATTTTTTATTTTGTTGTTTTACTTTTTCCAGTAAATTTTAGAGGGGCTTAATAAGGGGGTCAGTTACGAGTGACACAAAATACATTTTTTTGTATTTATTTATTTATTTATTTACTTACTCATTTAAGGTCAAATTATTTAGCTAAGAAGTGCTCTGAAAGGAATCATAATTAATTACCTCTCCAATAAGACCAATTGGATCAGGCCCACCTCCATCTGGACCACCGGGAGGGAGCGTCATAAGAGGTCCAGGAGGGCCTGGTAATCCGGGGGACCAGTGTCGCCTTTTTCTCCTTTAGGACCATCACCGCCATCACCACCCTTTCCAAGAGAAAAATTAAGACTGAATGATGAGTCTCAAATGACAGAATCTACCAGCTAACTAGCACCAGCCCGCTGCTATCAACGGTCATCTCATGACAACTCAAGTTCCTTAGCCACATTTTGCACATGGAGAAGGATGAACCCGCCAACATCTACGGAATGGATCGATTCCAACGAGCACTTCTCAGAGGATGACATTGTGTGCATTGCCCTGAAGACCGAGCCAGTTGGAGACGTCTTACGGTCGAGTGAAGAGCAGTTGACCGATGATGATGATGATGATGATGATGAGATTCAACCAGGTGCAGCAGTGTAGTGCATGTGTATGTAAGAATTATAGGATTCATACTTCTAGCTAGCTAGTAAGAACTAATGAAGGTAATTACAATATTATAATAATTTATTTACTGTCTATTAAGTAGAATCCAAGAGATTTTGATTCCATGGTCCATCAAAAAAGTTTCCAGAATTCCAATTCCTGTTCCTTATGAGTTTGGGATTTCTGAGAATTTCTAGGAATTTAGAACTAGCATTAGTTAATTCTGAGGAATTCCAAGTTGAAATTTACCACCAAAATTCACACCTTATTTTCTTACGATTTTTTAATCCTTAAGTCCTTTTGCAAGGTTAATGACAGACAGGTGCAAATGAAGAAATCTCCAGGATGGCATCTCTGTGAAAGAGCATCAATTTTACCCCCCTCTGAGCTCTTAAATCTGCTGTTTCTTCTGAAAATTGACACTTGGTGACCTCATTGCAAAAACAAACTTCAATGTCTTATTATCTTAAAGAAGATTACAGATTCTTTGGTTTTTCCAATGTACTATCTTATGTAACAATTTACTCCCACCCAATCCTACAACTCTTGATTTGGGAACTAGATAATTATAAATTACATACCTGGATCCCTCGATTGCCTGGTTGTCCTTTAGGACCAACTATTCCTTGTTCCCCCTTTAAAAAAAAGAAATAAATAAGTAAATTGAAGACAGCATTAACTAAAAAATATATAGGTACCCAAAGGGTACATGTGTGGGATACACTGTCCACAATGCATTGCAAACTTTGCACCTCATTAGTGTGGATATTTTTCAGATTATTTCCAAAAAATGTCCAAAATTGAATTGGTAAGCCTAATTATTCCACATTTAGTGACAGATGAGGAACCTCGTTCCCAGGGTCTTTCCTCTTCCCGACCCCTGGAGACCCTGGTTGGGTTTGAGATATTTGAAGACGTTAAGGAGGGTTCTTATCTTTAATATTTTGTTGCTGTTTGTTTTGTCACAATCAAAGTGAAGCTTTCGTTTTCACACGCGAGTGTGTAATCCGCCATTACTTCTCGCGGTGTTTTACATGTACAGCAGCCTTCACTTTGCAGTTACGACTAGCAACTATTCAAACATCAATGTAAAGGCAAAGCAAGTGAAGTGTCTCTAGGCTGTTTACAATGGCCCAGATCTAGTAGCGGTGTTAATTACGGCGATATCTGTTCAAAATAGGTTTGCTTCCGTTTACATGGCTGCTCTAGGGTTGTCCGTGAAAAACAAAATTGCATCCGTTTGTACGGCCGGATTGTCCGTTCAAAAACATATTCAGCCTTTCGCACGGCTAGGGTCATCTGTCACGAAAATATGTTTGCCTTTTGAACTGTGGGGCTGACGATTTATGCAGTCAAAAGAAACTTTGTAGGTCGATTGGATTCGGGTAAAGTCATCGGTTTCAAAAAAACTCTCATCCGTTGGAACTAAACTGCTTATTTCTCTGATATTCAAAAAGCTTTCGATCACTATTAGGTTAATCACTGGTTTAGTATCGAAAGGCGAGCATGGAGCAGGGGCACCCAACGAGCCAAAGCAGCCAAAAGCTGTAGAAAGGCATTTTTAAGTACCTTATGGTGTTGGAAGTCTGTTTAAAGTGATGTTTTGGTTAGCTAGAAAACTTTGATCTGTTCGGATTCCCTAGCTGAAATGTTAATTGCCCGAGAAAATACTAGCTGAAATGAACTTTCTAGGAAACCTTTTTTTCTTTCCGAAAATGCTAGCTGGCGTTTTTTACTGCCAAAAACAGCAATAACGACTTCTCCGAAAACCTCAGGGGTTATGATTTCCACATTACGAATCTTTTAGGCCACGTTTTACTTACGAAAATCCGAGTGCACTCTTTAATCGCCGCCGAAAGTCCAAGGCGAACTACCCTCCACCGAACAGATATCTACCGAAACTTGTCGTTGGGTGCCCCTGATGGATTTATGCGAAACGCAAACGCAGTCCGATTGTGTTTTATAAGAATAGCGTATTCCCGAGCGTTGAGACATGTGAGAAAGATCCAGCCAGTCGTTATAGGAATCCTAATATGCCCATGGACTCTTCGTGGTTGTTGTGTAAAAGTTTCCCTTTCATTCGCTAACACTTTAAATTTTGACGCATTCGAATGCTGTAACGAATTATCGTCATTATCGTGGTGTGGTACATTTCGATCAAGCACAAACGCTGCGAAATGATAGTAATTTCCTGTGAAATGCAGCTCCGATGATTTTCACGGTCAAAAGATGTTGGATCTCCGACAGCCTCTGAAAAACTGATAGCTCATTTATTTATTCTTCTTTCTGAGCTGCTGCACTGAGCAAAATATAAATTTGGAACAGACTTCGGCTGACAAAATGCTCGTTGCGTTACGGGCCATATCCAAACGTGTGGACGTTTTGTTTCGCGGTGTGCCAATTTTGGCGTCTGTGGATGGTGCCGCGTCGGTGAAGTGAAACACGAAAATTTGGGTTATCAAAGGAGAATTGACCACTGTGTCAGAGCAAATCGAGGAATTGTGAATACAACCCACAATTCTTCGATTCGCTCTGACGAAGGGCTTGTGATTTGTAGCCGTTATGCGCGCAATTGCGTGTTTGTGTTCTCGGAAATTTGTATTTACGTATCCCGACTGGTTACCCTTTAGAAGTTCACAGCTTTTGTTTTGCCGTCCCTTTGTATTTTCTTGGCATCTGAGGATTTATCATACTCGACATGGCCCGTGAATCACGAAAGCTAGTTCGCGGATACCACGCTTTGTTGGCTTTCGGTACTTTTCCCTTCTCCCTAGGCTCAGTAAAGGCAACTTTCACACTAATCCACCCCTCCCTCGAATTGTTATTTGTAATCTCCCAGATTCTGTGAGACACGTGACCAGACCCAACCAGGGTCTCTCTCTCTCTCGCTCCAGGGGGCGGGAAGAGGAGAGACCCTGGGAACGAAGTTAACAGACAAGGAGTCTACTTTTTATTTATTTATCTTTAAATAGGAAGAAATAAATCGGCCGCGGAAACTTCGTCAAAGCGAGAAAACAGCCGTTAAAAAGACACAAGAAGACAGGTATTTTTAAAAGCTAGGCTTTCAGTCTGTGTAGCTTTTCATTTGAAAAATAGACGATTATTTTAATTAATTATAATTAAGCTTATAACTTAAGCTTAAGCCCTCTTTGTATTGGTTAGGTTTTTGTGAGGTTCTAATCTTACCTTCTCTCCTTTTGGTCCAGGGTCTCCTGGAAGCCCAATCTGTCAAACAAACCAAGAAGTGAGGTCAGTCAAAGATATAATGTTGGGCTAGCACCGTTATACCACCCGGTGAACCAGGGATTTCATTAAAATATAAGGTTTTGAGCAGGAAGGCGCGCAATTTAAAATTACTTTTCACAGGCAGGCAAATATGTTCAGATTTAACTTCTTTATCACCAAATATTACCTTGATGTACTCATGGGAGTTCAGCTGACAGCCAGCCAATTTGCCCATGCAAGTGCCTTGCTAATACCGAACTTGAGTTAAGGAACGCGTTCTTATTACGGTTTTGGTTATTGGTGTTGAGGTCCATGTCGAGCTCTAAAACGTGGGGGAGATGGCAGGTGGGTTGTGGGGACTGGAAGGGGGGTACATGTAGAAGAATTCGAAGGCGGTTCC